>OZ025188.1:4157270-4717270 GCA_964019065.1 Catostylus mosaicus | reverse complement strand
CCAATCCAACAGGTACTCGCAGGCGGGTACTATACTGCAATGGTACCGTACCGCCATTCCCAGGCTTCATGACTGCTGCTTCACTCGCGTCTCTCAACCTCACATTACTAAGCGGTGAACTGTGGAGTGAGAATTGTCGTCTGAAGCAATATCCAATAAAATGCACATATCTTCGTTGAATGTTGGGCAAAGGGGTTACTTTAGCAACGATTGAGCAATATTTTCGTTTTTCGTTAACAATTTCGTCGATTTCACTCAATTTTCTAGACTTTTCCAATTGCCGACCACAGGTCCGGGAAGAATGAGCGGGGGACCACGTCCTCTCGTCCCGTCGGCCAACCAACCGACCTACCTTGGTCATTGATATTTCGATTGAAACCTCCATCGTCCAGCCATCCAGCTAGGCAGCCAGCCAGCTAGCATCCCTTCATGCAGGCCAGCAAGCCATGCAGTCGTCGGCCAACCCAACCACTTGCAACATCACTCGGACGCTATGCGAGCGATGGGCCGAGCACATCACTCCCTCATATCAGCACGACCGTATATGCAACACCTCACAAACCTAACGATGTACGGGGCCTAACGTGGTAAGTGATCGTTTGATATACAATTCATTCATGAATTATTGTTGATTTAAAGTAATAATAACTGCATTGTGAAAATCACCAAAAAAATGCATTGTGAAAATCATTTTAGAAAAAAGATTAAATTAAGGAAACTCGTATTTCTCCTGCATCGAAGCCATATAAAATCTACAGCCACAGCTATACAATACGAACGGACTGGTAGCCGAGTACTGTGACACATGGTTTACCTTAGGTTATTACATGCACAAGCGTGATGTGTGGTTTCGTGGAAAAGTTTGCCTAGTCAGTATTGCCTGCCAGATTGAGGAAGGGGGTCATTGAGAAGTCTCACTGCAAAGAAGATAAAAAAACACTTAGCCTATCGTTTTATACAGGCTTCAAGGTATTTATCTGACTTGGTTACTACTTTAATTTAAAGATTGCTTCCTTTAGTTAGTGTACTTGACATTCAGGCTTACGTGCGGCATTAATTATCCAGGTGCAGAGGACTGCCTTGAAAAGAATGGCTGCAATGAGGGTCTCTTTTCACGCGGATTAGGCCCACAGTTTTGAAAACAGTGATGCTACATCTTCCAGAGTAGTAAGAATAAGGGATATTCTTAAATTTTGAATCACCTTCTCAAGTTGGGGAGAAAATCTTCAGGGCAAAAATTCTTCATCAAGCGCTTAGTTCATTTTAGAGAAATAGCGAACATAAATTCAAGCTCGAAGGCAGAACTTTGCCTTATTTGAACTTCGTGAAAAAATAATCCATTATTTTGGACTAGGTATATACCACCTCAGAATCTTGTTTTTCAAGGATGCCGAAACACATTTTTGCGTGAAGTGGTTCATTTTGGGTTCTTTATGCTGGTGCTCGTTATGCTCGAAGTCGATAAAAAGGTCTAGACATTCCCAAGCTTTGTGATTGGGCTAAAAGGCAAGAAGAACACCAGTGCAATATGCATTCGTCATACTTCCCTTTATGTAGTGCGATAAGAAACATGTGTCTTCAACATAACATAACGGCAAAAAAGTGTGGGGGCTACAGCCCCCCCCCCCCCATAATGATAATTCTATCTTATATTTTATTTTATATTGTATGATTGGTTTCCTTTCTATTAAAATTGTAGATAGTTTGTGTAGAACTGACCTTTTCCCAACTTTAAATAGAAATAAAATTATATTATTATTATTTTGATGCAATATTATCTGTGGGGTTTGGCCCTCTCTTCTTCTTGATTTTATGTAAATGATATGCTTTTCTCATCCTTAAAGCTAGCTTTTTACTTAATTGCATATGATCTATTGTGAATCTGAAAGTCTAACTGAGCTTCAAGGTGTGGTTAATATGAATTTTAAAAAGTGAAGACATGGCATGATGTTAATAAATTGATAAAACCATTGTTATGAAAAAGTGGTCTACAAATCAATGTGTTTTGCTCCACAATACCTGTGTGACTTCCTTGCTAAAAATTTATATCTCTCCTCTTATAGTCTCTGTAACATTGAAACAGATCAAGGCTACCATTGAAAAGAACAAGAAATGCACAAAAATGCTTCTCTCATAGAGGAAGAAAGTTATTGATAGCCTCTCAACTGAGTAAAAGCAAACACCCTTCCTGAATTTCTTTAAGAAAAGTATTTAGGTTTGAGCAGGCACTTTCTTTCTTTTTTATATCTCTTCAATAGGTAAATATAATGTTAACTTAACTTTGTATGATAATTTTATTTTATGGGAGGGCCCCTTTAAAATCAGCATCCGTGCTGAAGGGCTACCCTCCCCTAAGCTAAATATTTAAAATGGACCAAAATAATGTTTGATCATCACTCTTTGTATAAAATTAGTCAGTCTGTATAAAATTTGGGCAAGTTTCCCACCAAGCAAACTGTTTATGTCAGGTTTCTTGGTGTCATTCCAAATGAAAATCTTTGATTAAAGAATCACATATTACAACTAGTTAAAGAACTGACTAGAACCTTTGGTGTATTTTTCAATGTAAGATACTTTTTACCATCAATTTTTACTTTTGCTTTACAACTCCTTATTTTCACCCTTTGATCAATTCAATATTTTAGTTAATCCAATTGCATTTGAATACTTTGCTTCCCTTGCTCCCCATACTTCTTGAATTGAATATATCGAGACTGGGGTGACTTATTTAGAATCAATAAATCAATCAAAACTGCTCCATTGTTTTTATGATTGTGTTGACAAGATCTCTCCTTGTTGTTTTCATTCCTATTTTGACTAAGTGGAGTGTGTTTATCAACATAGTACTTCAGCAAGTTGCAAAAACTTATATGGATCTATAATTAACAAAAATATTCTGCAATATTGTCTAGGAACAGTGCATCACTATGGTTCTAGAAGATTGAGTGAAATTCATGTTGGTATAAAAATCACCAGCTACCAGACTAAATCATTGCTCTTTTATAGTAATTACCAGAATCAAAACAAGGAAAGATAGGCACTAAGAGGAGAGCATTTGCTTGTCTTAATCAAATCATGAAAATTTACCATTTATGAAACTCAATGTAAACAGGGTGCTTTCCTTGATAAGAGAGAGGGTTCATCCTTGAAACAATTCCCTCTGTACAATGTATCTTGCCCTCTAATATTGTCATATGTTTCAAACTGTTTTGAATATTGTTGTATCAATGGTCTATGATCACATTATATTCTTCCAACTTAGTAAATTATTTGTTTAATTGTTGTATTAGATTGTATGTTGAGGAATTCATAATATATTACCTGAAACTGAAGCCAAAGGTCAACTTTCTTTGCCTGAGACTCAATCTTTCCAAGCCAAGCCTTTTCTAGGGCACTTGGGAGTGGTTCAACAAAAAACTATGAAGAAATTTATTTTCTGTAGGGAAAATTTCCTTTATGGTTTGTGTGGATGTCAGTGCATAATATGCAATGCAAAATTACACATAGGCACAGCTTATAACAAAATTTGAATGAGAAACTGGTGTTGAATTGTCTAAGCATGGCAGAAATCTTAAGCTTTTTTGCTTTTCCTAATGATCAGTTTTAATGCACATTTGATGAAATTCTTTTGCTGCTAGAGGCAATGTTCAAATCAATGGAATTGCTTCTCTTATAATTGTAGCAACTGTACACTACATCACATGGGATGGTAAAATTTATTAAAAGAGGACAAATCATTTCTTTATATTGACTTACTCCAAAGATGCAAAGCAAAATATCAAAAGTAGAAGAACAATTATAGAATAATGCCACAAAGAGCATTGCCCATAAACACATGCTCAGGATGTTGCTGTTTATTAAAAATGATGAATAACCATCTACTTTACAATATAATACAAACTAAAAGTTGTGGATATAACAGATTGGTATGTAACCTTGATATAAATATAAATATATATAGTTAAGTGCAGTAATGAAAATTACTGTTTACCAGTCTGCTAAAAATAGTGCTCGATGTCAAAGAAGCAGAGCTAAACTACATTTAATAACAGAACACAACAGATAAAGTTGTAACTTTAGAGTGCTCAACTGATGCATGTATGTATGTATTCAGTTAGGAACATGTATATATATATATATGAACATATATTTTAACTTAACCCACAAGTTCATTCTGCAATTTAAGGAAACCTTTAAAATTATTTGTTTGAAAGTGTTGCAGAGCGGCCAGTGGAGGACAATAGGCCAAATATAGGGGGGGCAAGCCCATTGCTTTGCTAGGATGAAAACACACATTTCCATTGTTTTATAACAAAAGACTATTGTCTTCCAAAATATTAAAGGGCCATCACACCCCCCCCCTGCCCCTGCCCACATGTCTGCCATTGTTGAGGACCAGGAAGGAGAACAATGTGCTTGTATTTCATGATGAGCAGAGATCAACTTTTAACATATAGCATCTTATATTTAACTGAAATTCAACAGCAGGCCTTGCCCTGACTAAAATGAAGGTGCTGTAAAAATTGAGCTCCTTACCTTTAGGGACTCTGTTTCACACCCCTACTAAAATAGTCTCTGAAGTAGTAAAGAGGAGGTATATTAAAAGCATGATTATATGGGTATGACAATCAAGGAAAAGATTGCAGCTTCATTTCAATGATGTAAAATACAAGAAGAAGGTATTTGTATTGCCTGTGATACCATATGTACAGATGATACCATATGTGCAGACCCAGCTCCATGCATAGGCCTAATCTAAGATGTGGTTAAGGCCCTTTCCGGGCAAGGCCTGTTGAAAGTCTTTGAAGTCTTTGAAATTTCTATGAAAAGGCTCTACAACAGAACAAATCCTTACATTTTATCCAGGAGATAAACTATTACCTATGTCGATTATGTAACAACCTGAACAATAGATTATCTTCGTATAGCTGAAACCAAAAGCTTGACTGGTCATTAGCTCCGTTAAATACTTCATATAAAACATCAAATTTAGTTATTTGTGACTGAACAGTTTCCACTTCGATTAAATGTTAAAAAGTTCTAAAATAAATGGACGGTAAATAAATTTCAAATGCAAAATTCCAGCAAGAACACTGCAAACAAAAACATTGCCCATGATTCCATGTCCAGATATTAAAAATTCGACGATTCTCCTAAAAACCAGCAATTTAGGCACCCCCCAATTTTAACATCTCTGTCTAGACTTGCTTAAGGCCTCCTGGATAAAGCCGTCTTGCCAATATACCATGTTAAAATCATGTTGTTTTCAACGCTTACATCCTGCTCTTGACTTGCCGGACTTCAATATTCTGATTAAGTTCCTCCGTATTTCGACCGACAGATCTAAATACAGCTTCGATATGGGTAAGAGGCTGGCCTCGACATTAATTAGGTGTCCTGTGCAGCGTTTGTTGATGCGATGTGCAGTACCACGTGCCTTCAACCATATAAATTCTACTCCGTGCCGAGCCGAACACAACTTGCATGTGAATAACATCTTGGATAAAATTGCCCTGCCTTCAAAATTTGGAGCAATGTTGGTCCTATTTGATACGCCAGCAGGCTATGCTGTCTTTAAGGTATGGAGTTGGCCTTCTTTTCTCGACATAGATATTTAAACAAATTTTAGGGGAATAGGCCACAGTTTTTTTCTAGCCCGCCATCCACGCTGTCGAAAGTTTTCCCCCGAACAATGACGGCGATCTATCATTTAAGCTGAAGGTAGAAATATACTGCTAGATTTTTAGGCAAGGAACCTTGTAATATTTATCTAATGGCAGTTATTGGTGTGAGTTATGGAGCTATAACACACAAGAAGAGCTCATACAAAGCAACATTCATGACACAGCCTCCCAAGCTAACATTACATAAGAAAATAGCCATATAGTCTAGCAAATATAACATAACAAAGATGGCACTGACTTTGAGTCAGTCTGGGCACAACTGCAGAATACAGGGCCATATATGATTAAGTTCTGGCGACCCAAGGGAACCATAGTGAATAGCGATGTAAGGTGTGGGCTAGTAAAAAAACTCAAATAAACGGTCTTAATTATGTCCAGGGAAGACTTTGTTACAAGCTCTACTATGAATTGAGTCAAAATTTACGTCAACGCTCTTTTTATTGATCGATTCTGAAATTACCGTGAAATCAATACGTTAAGATCGTTTGGATGGTTTTTCACAGAAAAGTCATTTCAATACAAAAATAGGAATTTAAAACCCTGCGGCATCACGAACAACGCAACATGAAATGTTTATTAAGCGCATTGATACAGGAAATTAACAAAACTTACGTGCATGTTTTAGGCCCATACTGTCACGGTTTCGTTTCGGAAAACTCGGACTAGGCTATCCGTATTCGATTGATATTAGCCAAAACCTGCCATTAGATATCATTTTAATATACAAGGATGTATTTCTAGTGAGTAATTATTTCATTTCTTTTCCATTTTATCCATTCATCTTGATGTATCTGAAATTTTTGCCAAATACTGCGAGTATTTTTTATTTTCCTATGACAAATTTCTTCCCTGATCATTAAAACGAAATTTCATCCAGGAAATCAATGGCCTTTATTGCATTTAATGAGAATGATCTAAGTTTCTCTATATATCCTGCATTTGGACAAACAATAGGTTGTTCTACCAAGCATACCTAATCATTGCCGCTAATTAAAAGTTGAGAAACAACTCATTTATATACTTACATTTTTGATACAAGTACAGTCCTCAAGAGTACATATTTGCTCTTAATTAAAAGTCTCAAAACAATTTACAGGTATTTTCTCAGACCAGGTTGAGGCTAATTTTGAAAAACAAACTCCAGCCTTTCAGTTTTGTGAGGGGGCTCTAACTGATAATGAAACATGCCCAAGCTTCAATCCTGCTATGGCCCCTGTTTCTTGGAATTCTATTCCCTAAAATAGGATAACACAATGTGACAAAGTGCTTCAAAAGCTGTCATCATCATCACCTCTAGTATTTGCTCTCTTCCAAGGCTGGGTTAATAGGATTTGACGAGTATAACACACTGATGGCAGTCCAAAACAACATAAATGAAAAAACTACATTTTAAATACACTGGTGTAAATCTATATTGATTTGGCCACAGCGTTCACTAAATTCTGGAAGACAAGGTGACTGAACTGCGTTGTAGTGTATACTAAATTTGTCAGAATGATAAAGAAAACTTTCCCCATCGATATGTCCAAACTTGTAGGTTGAAAAATAAGAAAATCATTAACGAGCTATGTAACTGTGCTCTTTTAATTAGTTATATATTGTCTTACATAAACTAAGTCACATGCTTCTTATGAGCTAATCGCTACTTGTAGGTCCTGTAGATTGTAGGTTGAAAAAAACATTAGCGAAGGATGTAACCATGCTCTTTTAGCTATTTATTGCCATGTCTTTGAAATGATGGTGCTTTCTGTTAGATTAACATAGCAACTGAGAGTGCTCCTCCTCAAGAAATTCCCTGCCTACAATCTTTCTAGTATTTCAAATTGCTCTTTATGTACTAATTTTGATTTAAATTCCATTTGTATTATGTATATATTTCAATTCTGTTTATAGCATTTTAGGTAATGGGATTTTAAAATATGAAACTCGACATGTCAAAACAAAACATAACCTAACATAAAATAACACAACATGGCATAACAAAGCAAAACATAACAGAACATAAAATGGCATCACATAACATATCAAATATAACATAACATAGTCAATGCCATGTGGAAAATGACAAACAATGAGCACTTTGTAAAATGTATTGGAAGATGACTTTGCTTTTTGTGCAACATCCCCCCTGCCTCCTAAATAGCATGATACTCAGATTGTTAAAATCATTTCTGTGGTGTCTATTATGTAATACCCAAGATTAAAACATTATTTGCAAAACTTTCCTCTGCATTCCTGTTTTTTTAAATTATTCCTCTTGTTCTTTTATCTTCTTGTATCACAAATATGCTTTAGTATGACAAAAAAATGTGTATTCTTTCCATTTCAATAAGGTCTCCTTGAGTCTTTTGTATATAGAAGGTAGCTGTTGTTCTTTAATTTCCTTTCATACTCAAGTTTCTAAGACTGGCCACAGTTCTATGCATTCTCAAATACTTCATTGAATTCTACATGAAAAGAATTGTAAATACTTTTTAAAGATTTAATGTTGTTATGGCAAATAATTTTTGCCCTTCATGTTTAAAAAGTTTGGACTTCTACCCCCAAAGAATTCCAGGTCTTAAGTCATTTTGACATTATTTGTTGGTCAGGGAGGTTGGCTTTCTACCCAATTTCTGACAGCAAAATCCTCCAAGCTAGTATTCAGACAGCTAAAGTTTTGTATATCTATAAGTTAAACAGCAGCTCTTTTTTTGGTTGGACTGCCCTTGCATGAGAAAACTCAAGAGGGAGCTGTATTTCAGATTGGTTTTGAAATGTGATTCCTAATTTGCCTCCCTCGCGCATAAAAATCATCAAATGAAGTAGAATGATAATGATATGCCTGCAGGCCGCACACAAACTGCCTTTAAGTGATGACCCAGCTGGATTATAGGTAATACAGTTTTTGGGCCAAAATTATATAGTATCACCCCATGACATAGATTCAAACATAGCAATCAGTTTCTTATTGTTTACTTTGTGTAACTCAATAAAGCAATTCATTGGTAGGCCTCATCTTCGTTTACTGCATTTGTTTCTCACTGTAAATCTTCCTTCTAGCTTTTAGATGAAAAGAAATTGAAAGCTGCAGATGACTTGTTCAAGGACTTTGAAAGCCCAGAGAAAGCAAGCCAGATGTAAGTACTTTGTTTTCGATTTGCAGTTGTTGTCTTTGATTTGCTGCTGTTTGTGTGAATGCTTTTAGTAATCATATTCATGAAAATGCAATTCACCCAGTCTATAGGACTTTTTCAGTAATAAGAGAAGACAGATCATTAATTTTTTGGTGACCAAAACCCCCAAATGGATGGAAATGTCATTAGGATTCAAGCATTAGGCCCAAGGTGTGCATGCAAAATGATGCCCCATATTTTTTCGTTTTTACCTTAAAGGGAAATTATATCTTTGTGAAGAGTCCTGCTGTACAAGAAATATGCATGATTGTAATTATTTTCCACTAAATATTTTTCCTATTTGCATTCAGATTCTTAATTTATGGCTCCATCAAACTCCTTTTTTCTGTTCAGTGGAGGTCGCCATTTTTCCTCATTCTCAATCTCAAAGTGTGAGGCTATGATGTGAAAGGGGCACCACTGTCCTTGAGGCAAGCTATTTTGAAGAGCTGTAGCATTGTTTAATGGACATTCAAACCCTTGCTCTCGAGAAAAAAGGCTTTATAAAGGAAGTGCTAGGTGATGAAGAAGTTCTTTATTTTGTGCTGATGAATTTGCACCAAGATTCTCCACAAAGACACCTTGTATTATCAGGCAGTAAGTTATTGTTAAAACAGATTACTGATAGGCATAGAGGTTAGCATCAACGGGGGTTCATGTTTCCATGGATATTAAGCAGAGGATCACATTTATTTAATGACAAAAGACTCTAAAATGTATTCGAAAATGCAATGTTTTTTTTGCCTTCTAATTAAAGATCCTTGTCGAAGTGTAAGTACCATTCCAAATGGGAGCACAATAACCATGTGTTCTCTCCCGTTGCAAACAGTACATGGTAATGTTGAAAATTTTTCTTTTATCGTTGTTTTTATGGTGACAAAAAATGCAGTGTCGGTTTTTCAAAAAGGATAAAATGATACAGCCGTGCTTCATATTCGGATTATTTTTGGAGCAGGACTCTTCATGAAGGTGTATTTGCATAATTTTTCTTTGCATTTTTACTTCTCAAAAATATTACTTTGAAAACCATAATCATTTTTGAAAATTAGTATGGAAGTAGGTGATGAAATGATGTGGGATCCATTTATGGCGTGCTCAAATCATGTGGGATCCAAATTGCCTCACCTTTGATTGGTTGAGAGTTTGAAGTGAGGTATACTGGTCATCGATGAAATTCAACCGTGAAAAATGTCAAAGACAATAGCAAAGAAGCTGTAATCTAGTGGATTATTAGTTATCATGCGCTGCATAAATATTCATAGCCCTGAAGTAGAACCAAAGCAGTAAACAAAACTTGTCTCTTATATTGCATTGCCATGAAGACAATTTTCTAAAAAGATAGAATTTATCCATGTGAAGAGGATACACAATGTTGGCCCATGCCTTTCTCCTAACTGCAGGGTGTTGAATTTGAAATTCAAGTTATCTTAAGCCACCCAGTTTCACTTATTTCTCAAAGGGTACCTTCCAAAGGCATCTGCATCTTTTTTGTTTGAATTGAATTTTTGGCACAAAAAAGGGGTGAAGCCTCACACAGTCATTAATCACCTGAAATTACCTAAACCCACCTAATTGGAATAACTTCCACTTAGAGGAACCTTACCCCCATCTGCCTGGTCTACATGGCTCTTCTTAACCAAAAGGACAGTGTTTGCTTAATCACTATGTGCCCAAGTTAGCCCTATTTATCAATAAAAGTGTACTCATTCTATTTTATTGACTCTGTTTCTTTTGCATAGTGTCAAGTTGAAACATTTTAAAAAGTTTGAAGATACAACAGAAGCTCTAGCAGGTAACTGTAAATCATTTCATTCAATTCAGTTAAAGCCACACCCAATTAGTGGTTTTAGCTTTGTGAGTACAAAAAAGAGTTACACATATGTAATCTTTTTTTTCCATTTTTTGTCCTCCTTTATTGCCTACCTCTTTAAAATTGATTTGGCTACTGCTACTGCAGACGTGGTTGTACCCTGCTCTTCTTTTGTCTCCTTGGCCATTATAAACATTGCTCGTGGTGGATATGTTGGGTGTCTGAATTTTCCATCTTCATTCTCATTGTTGTTTCTTTTGTAGATATAAAAATATACGTTTAGTATCTGTTGCTTTATTTAGATATTTTACAAATTTTCTGAAAAAATATTTCACCTGATTGTGCTAAAAAGGTGAAATCCTTATTGCTTTATCCCTACTTTATTGATTTTTTTTTGTATTATTTGATTTTATTTTATTTCCTTTAATTATATACTTTATTTATTTTTTAGTCCTAACATTGCCCTTTCCATGCTTTTCTGTGCTAATGCCAGCTTATTTTTTGCTTTTTTTTGAGAGTCTATGTTTCGGCACCTTATTTTTAAAACTACAGCGTCTATAACCTTTCGCTTTAAAGGCATAGGTATTTTCTTGTCTTTGTTTAAATAACTTCATTCTTTAAAGCACCTTCACACAGGTGAACTTCTTTCTGTATCTTAATCTTATCTCTCAATTTCACAGTTCTTAACTGTGCTGATCCTTATCTGTATGTTTTTTTGTTACATTTATGTATTTGTTTTCTACGCCATGCTTTTCCCTTTCCTTACTGTTGTTTTATTAAAGCCTTTTCATAGCCCATGAATGCCATGAATAGCAGCATCTGGTATACATTGGTTTTCTTGGAGTATTTGGGTTTTTGCATGTAGATGGTCAGTATTTGAGCAGCCTTTCTTGCATGCTGCTTGGCTGGTGGTTTTCACTCTTCTAGTGTAGCATCTAGTCTGCTTTTTCAGCATTTCCATGAATAACTTGTATATTTAAGAAATAGATTTGGTTCTGAAATTACGTGTTAAGCACAAATATGATAAATATATATGCGTGTGAAGATAACTCACTATTCTTAACTAAATGTACATTATTAGCACAATATTTTTTGCCTCTCTTCGCAAAGATCACAGTGATTATGGCTTTTTTCCTCTGTTTGGGCATTCTTTCTCTTCCTATCATTGGTGGAATAGCTTCTTAAAACCTTTGTAATGGTTTCTGCTTCACTCTTTAAAAGTGTTAAGCCTAACTCTGCTTTCTACTTTTGGTGGCACATTGCCAGCCAGATCTTTCTATGTATCTTGAGCCACTGTCTCATGAAGTTCTAAAAAATACTCTGCACACCTCTGTATTATCTCTGTTTGTGGCAATGGTACTGTTCTGCTCCTTTTGCACCAGATTAATAGTTCACAACCTTCTTTATTTATTGTGGATTTCTTCAGACCTCCTCCTGTTTCTAAGGCTGTTTAATTAAGATCTGTTGTATATTTGTAAATCTCTCATCTAATTTCTTTTCTGGTGGTTTTCGCATTATTCTTTATACTTGGTGATGTATTTTAAAGTTCCTTTAATTGCCATCCCTCTTTTTCGTTTCAGCTCTTCAGTTAACTTCAATTTCTTGTTCTCACTGTGATTCACTTTTCCTGCTGTTTCAAGTGCACCAAGTTGTATGGCTTCAACAATTTTCTCTTCCTCAATTTTTGTTTTATCATCTGCATGAGGCACTTTGAAACATTTCTCTAGCTTGATTGATATTCATCTGTCTTCTGCAGTAGCGGTTCCATGTTGACTTTGTCTTAGTTGGCCTTTACCAATTCAATTCTTTCTATCTTGTTTTCAGTTTGATCTTTTCCAGTTCGCTGTCATTTCTGACACTGATCAAAATTTTCTCCACTGTTGCTCCATTGCTTTCTTTATGTGCACCTACTTTAGCATTTAAGTCACTCCTACCGATCTTATGGTAACTTCTCTTCCATCACTCTTTCAAGTTGCTCTTGCAAGTCTTCCATTGTTACTGTCATTGTGACGTGGTGTCAATATATACATCTCTACTACTTTTAATGCATATTTGCCATTTACCATTATCATTAATGCTATATTATCATATTATCCTATATTATCATTAATGCTACTCTGCTGTTAATTCCTTGCAATGTGTCACTCTGTCTTTGATCTTGTTCACCAGTAATTCTTCTCCTATGATCGATTTCATGCTTTCCATTGCGTACAGTGCATATCCACTTTTCAATTGAACCAGTTCTTTTCCCTTTGTCTTGTCTTGAGTTGGTGTTCTAGTTCTTAAAGTCTTCCCTAAGTCTTCAGACATGGTTTTTTGATATGTAACTAGTGGTAACGCACCCTTTCAGTTTCTAGCAACTTGGAGCCCATTAGGTTTCTGTGTTTTCATGATTTTGAGTTGAACTTTTACACATTGGTAATAGCAGTTCCATATTTTGATGGTTTGTGTGTTTAGAAGGTATCTTCAAATCATCCGCCTAGCTACTGTGTCTATTTGTAGCCATTCTTTTGCCTAAGGTAGATATCAAACGCCAACTGTGTCAATTTCAAGCAGGAAAGAATGATTAGAATGCTGTCATTTTTTTAAAATGTTTGCAAGTACTACTTGGATTGGAGTATTTGGCCACTGGCCAACAGGCACCAACCATGCTTTTAAGCCTGTTGTGTATGTATTGTACCAGTACTTTATTTCTCGTTTGAAGCTGTCAAGGTATCTTTGTGTTATAATAATACACTTGAAGAATTCACAACAATGCTGTTTTGTACACTAACAAATATTCTACTGAAAATAGTTTAACCCTGTAGGAAGACAACATTTTAGTATTCTTGTTTTGTTGATCATATATTAATTGAGAATTTTCCATTGCTCTTCAAAGCTGCCACAGCTGCAGTTGAGGGAAAGGTGTCAAAATCTTTAAAAAAGTTACTCAAGAAAATCGCATCCAATGAGTTGCAAGAGGAGCTTGCTGTTGCTGATGCTAAACTTGGTGGTATCATCAAGGTGACTATTTTGTTAATAAATTGATCTTAAGTGTGTTGCTTGTATTTTTGAATACCAATGTGACAGGTTACTTTGAAAGATTGCAGATTCAAATTTTTTATAAGAAACCAAAACAGCAAGCAAACTGCAAGGTTTTTCACTGATAGAGATTAAAGTGATCTAAAATGGCAATTGAAATTTAAGATGAAAAAATCAAATTAGATTGAATCCCTTATCGGACAAATTTAGATTTTCTTTGTAAGTCAGCATAGTCACACATGCTTTTTCTTTACTTAACAATTTTGAATGACACAAGTAGTCAATATCAACACAATAAAAACTTTATACTTAGATGATTAGTTTATTAGAAATGACACGCAAACGATGGAAACACATGATAAGTTGATTAGTTGCTAAGCAAAATGTAGCCAAAGTCACGGATTGGTAAATAATGTTTTCTTCCCCCATTGGCTAAATCATTACGAGATGGATCGATGTGTTTACCCAACTGATTAATCAATTAAACCTAAATGTGCTATGAATCAACTTCCTTTTGATAGGACAAGTTTGACCTAAAATGTGTGAGTTCATCTGCAGTTAATGAGCTGTTACGTGGGATCCGGTCACAAATGAGCAGTCTTATCACAGGTATCATTAAACCTATTTATAGAACATTATAGAAGCTTTACCCTCTTTTTAATAAGGCATTCAAGACCTCTTTCATTTTAAAATATTCCCAAAATACAAAGATAGGCAAAGAACAATATTGCAGAATGTTATTTCGTCTTAAAATGTGTATCACAAGATTAACACTTTAGCACTGTGTTTATTATTGTCGTGGATGTCATAGAGTGCTACAATTTTGCAGGCTCCATAACATGTTTCTCATTGCATGTTTTTAATAAAAAAACGTTAAATTATTTGCATCAAAAACAAGGATGCTTTACCAACAACTTTGGTCAATGCTGTTTTTACCTAGACAAAATATTTTGTTCATACATTCGAGGTGTCATATTTTAGCATCAAACACATGCAATTATTTTATATAAATGCTTTAAAAATGGGTAAGTGAGGTTTGACAAGGAAGCGGAAACTTATTTCAACCATGTCCGAATATAGCTCAGATTTTCCATACCCCTTTATACTACTGAGAATGCTACTTGCAAGGTACATAGTACTGAATTATTTCAAATGCTTTTCTTTGCGTCTCTATTCTCTGATGCTTATCAGCAGTTTTTTATATCTGTTAAGTGCCCAAATGTTTTTATGCAGGTGCATTCGCTGGCCTCAGTCTGAACGATTCGTAGGGCATAGCCCCCTTTTTACCTAAATCTTTGGCCAGTATTCAGGCTCAAGGTTATTTTCACAGAAATCAGTGACATCGCTTTCAGGCTTTTTCTTCAATTTTGGACATTTGGAGTTCACTTAAATTAAATTTGCATCCTGTTTTTGAAATCATCATCCTGGGATGCCATTTTAGAGTCGATGTAGTCGTCAGATGATGATTGGTTCAGTGGGGGCTATACCTATAGTCATTCCCCAGCTTACAAGGCATTGTAAGTTTTCATCAGGCTTGGAATTTCCAAATGTAAGTCATCAGTATTCTGTTATGCTACCAAAAACAACACAGCCTCTCCCTTCAACTAATAGGAGTTGGATGCTTATTGCAGCAATTAGCTTTTTTTCTGAAGCTGTAAACTTGACGTAAAAATATGAAAATAATTACTCAATTTACAACGTTGCATGCTCTATTACCTGAAATAAATATGACCAATGGTAAGACTGTAATTGAGACTTAACAACATGTGGATTGACCTGTGACCCAGGTGGTTCTTGGCAGAAGTAATTCATCTTTTAAGATTGACAGTGGGAATTTTTCTGTTCTTAATACAGAATTTATGTTTTTAAATATTAGAACTGAGGCCAGCCTGCTATTTTTAAGACTGTATTATTTTTTATTGTTTGATTGTTAAGTCCTAAAATATTTCTTCTTTGCAGGGTTATCTGAAAAGGAAATTAGTGCAATGGCTCTTGGGTTAGCTCACAGGTAGCTTCTTTTTATTCCTAAGTTTATGTCCACAATCACTTGAGTTATGTGCTTTTCATAAAAAGTTATATGCCCCCGCCGAATTAAAATTTTGATCACTTAAATAACAAATCTTTTATTAGATATAAATTCTAATTACCTGCCAGTATCTGTACAGTATTAACCAATCAGAGGTCTATAGTCTGACTACAAACGTGTTTAACAGTTAAGTATGACTTTTATCAAATACTGACATTTGTTCGGCAACAAATCTGGCTGTAAAATATGTTAAAAGACAAACATTGAAAACAAGAAGCTGCTCAATTTTCCTGCTGAAAATATTCCTTGATAGTAAGTTCTGGGGTTTATATTCTTTACCCGCTATATTTACGGGTAGTTGAAAAACTCAAATTTGATGAAAGTATATATTATATAGTGATTGATAATTTATGTTAGCATTTATGCTTGCTGGCGTAATAACTTGCAACTATAACGGGAACATGGGGCACTATTTAATTTTGTTACTTGGACTTGTCAAGGAGAAAATGGGGTATATGGGCATCGATTTGTCAAAGAAGAATGTCTATTCTGTGACCACCAATTTCATTTCTGCAACAAGATATGTTATTTCTGATGTAATTTCTTTTTCAGCCTTTCCCGGTATAAACTGAAATTCAGCCCAGATAAGGTGGATACAATGATTGTCCAAGCAATTTCACTACTTGATGACCTAGACAAAGAATTAAATAACTATGCTATGCGATGCAGAGAATGGTATGGGTGGCACTTTCCTGAGATGACTAAGATTGTTACTGATAATTTAACTTATGCCAAAACGGTGAAAGTTCTAGGTAAGTTTCATAACTTTATATTTATTTGATGAAATCATTGTTAAATGTTTCTGATATTGTGATCTGGAGAACGTCAAATATGGATTGATATTGCTGAAAATTCTTTTCAATCTACTAGTGTTATTGTAAGCATTCCCTCATCAACACCTATTAATCAGGTTAGATTCCGTTTGATTCCTGTTTCTTTTCTGTTACCAGTCTTTCTTAAACAATCTTGTTCTCATAAGAAATTCTGTCTTCTGGATTATTTCCATTTTGATTCTTGCTAGAGCATTTCCCATGCATCTGACAAATCTATGTGATAGCATTACAAAGACATCAATCGTTCTTTTTTCTCACCTCTGACCATTTTCTATATGGTCCTATTTTCTCTTCCCTTTTTCCTACGCAACTGACAAACGTTAAGCAAAAACTCATCGATCGTTGTTTCTGGACAGAATTCGCTAATCAGCTCTCAGATATTGATAGCATACTGCTTGATTGACCAGCACCAAGCACCGTTAAAACATCGCTCTCGCGTAATAATAACCCCTTGATCTATAGAATTCAAGAGGCTATCGGCTATCATAATCTCAATGCGCATATTGAGACCCTAGTTCAATTTCTTTGCACCGATTTGAAAACTTTTTCAATACCCACTGACGTATCTTCAGGGCAACTGCCTTTTGCTTTGCTGGGCCTCTACATATTTGCCAACTAGGCTTTCTACAAGAACGCAAAAACGAAGTTAGTACTGCACAATGCACTCACAATACTATGTAAGTTGCTTTTATTCTTTGTCAGCTCCGTTAACTTATTCAGAATTTGGTTGTTTTGGAAAAAATCCAGTTAAATTCTGATGCTGCTCAGAACCTGGTGTATTATTTGCATCCTGGTAGTCGTTGATCTTCCCTGTGGATTTTCACTTTCTTTGATTTTTTTAAGGGCTTCCATTGTTTGTGTATCAGGATGTACTGCATCAGACTTCACACTCTCATTAGTTTATTCCACGGCTCAATTATGTTAATTATATAATCTATTAATTGCTCAAAAGATTCTTCAGAGATATCGTTGCTGATATTTTTTGCCCTTTTTCCAATATTCTTTCTTATGTGTCTTTGTTGAAAGATGTTGCTACTGTTTCTAGCTTTTTCACTAGAGTCCAGATTTCACTATTGTGCAATTTCTCTTGCTTCTGAAGATGTTGAAAGTTTTATAGGCATTAGTTCTAATTATCATTCTTCGTTTATTTCTTTTTCTGTTCTGCGTATGCTTCCAAGAACTTTTCACTCTATCCATGCTTCATCCCCTTTGAGATCGATGTTGTATTCTTCCATTTTTCATTCATCTTTGCGTAGGTTTCTTTCTTGAAGTTCACTATAAATAGTGTTTTTAATATGCCCTTATCGGTATTCTGCAGTACATACCCACATTATGTATATACTAAGGGTTTATTTCAAAGTAACCATTTTTTTGGGCAAATCTCTTGTGTTCTCAGTGTTTAGCCATTTTGCAAGGTAGCAAGGTAGAAGATTAGACGCTCATCCTGTGCGATTCCAATTTCTGTTTTGATATTTAACCTTTTTTTCCTACTTTGACTGATAAGTTTACATCTGTTATCAACTTATCAAATTATCATTTTCTGCTCTTTCTTGACTTTATCTCTCTAGCCCTTCAGATATGGATCCCATGCACATGCTGCATATTTTAACTGTGAACGTACTAGGGCAATGTATGCTACAAATTAATTTTTTTTGGGCACATCCCAAGATATTGTCTTTTTTGCCCCTATTTTAACTTTCAGACAACATCGATTCCAAGATATGCATGATGGGTTACTTTTTTTTTAAATTTCACCATTCAATTTATATTTGAATGCTGGATTATTCCCCTTTAGTCCAATTGACGTTTGGTGGCATTTAGAAGCATTAAACGACATTTCCTATTTCTATGCCTACTCTCCCAACACCATATTTTCTAGGCTATCCGCCATAACTGAATCATTCACCTCCAATTATAACAGGCAGTCATGAGCAAATTGTCTTATGCGTCAATGATTCCTTATCTATCACAATGATTCATCATGTGCTTGAATATTATGTGCTCTATAATTTTACAAAAGACAGAAGTTTAAGAGACTGATCTATAGTTTCCTGCCACTTGGTCTGACCCCTTTCCCTTGTAAACTGGTAAAACATTTGCATTCCGCTCATCTTTTGTTACGCTTCTTGTTTCTAATAAATTAAAATATTAACTTTAAATGGATGCTATTTCTTTGGCTGCCTCTTAAGAAACTCTTGTTGGTAATTGATCGGGCCATTAGTCCTCTTTGGATCCAAATAAAACAGTATCTTTGCAATATCTAGCCTTTCAACCTCAAGGTTGCTGATGTTGTAAACTAACGATTGCCTATGCTCTGTGTACTATTTGCATTTCCCGCTGTAAACACAGAAGCATATTGCTGATTAAGCACCTTTGTTTTCTTATTGGTGTTGGTGGTGTCTTTTCCTTCTTTCCGTAACACTCCTATTCCTAACACATCTTTTCTCCTTAAACAAATGTACGACCAAGACTTCTTTGACTCTGAGTAGCTCAGCACAGTTTCATCATTGAATTCCTTGACGTCAAGTAGCCCCAATCTATAGCCATTGTGTGCCTATATAGCTCAGCTATTGCTTCTTTTAAGGACTTAAATATCTTCCAATTTTCTTCTTTCCTTGTTCCACTCGCTCCATTGTACAATCTTTGCTTCTTCCTATTCTTCTTCCGGACTAAACTTGTCATCCATGGCATCTTCCATCTTTCTGACTTCATTTTGATGGTATGTTTTTCTGGATTGTGATCCGAAGTTTTGATGTAAAAAGACTCCACAGATCCTTCACTAACTGATCTACTTGAAGCTCATTTAAGCTGTCTCCTGTGTCATCCTAACATTTAATATCCATCAACAATATCGTGTGTTCACCCATGCTTTGACAAACATCTAGATTTTTGCCAGATCCGAATTTATTGTTCATAGCATTTCTAAAATGGCAGCTAGCCAAATTGGCTTTTTGTTATTTAGGACTAGGTCATTGTCATTAATTTTGTCAATAGGTGCTTGGTGTTTAGCTCATAGCTATATTCAGGACTTGGATATACTACATCGTGCCTCCAGTTTATATCAGCGGCATTTAAATCACCCGTTAGCACTTTATTTAAAGTACTTTAACGTGCTTGCAGTAAACCTGTCAGTGATCTGTCTAGTTCAGGTACAAGCTGTATGACACTACTTGGTTGCCTCCAAAAGTTTCCAATGAAAATTGGTTTGGAGCCTTCCAAGGAAACCTTAACCGATTTTACTTCAGAGTCAGATTCCAAATCAATCTTTTTAGTCATCAACAATTTTTTGTGTGTTGCTATAAACACATCTCCCCAACCTTCAACTCTATCTTTCCTAATTTTGGCAAATATGCTTAAAAATACGTCACTTGAACTGTAGTGCATGTCAAGATGTGATTCTGTTACACAAATTATGTCTGTTGCATGTTGTGTGATGCGTTCTAAACACCTACATTTCCATGATGACTTACTGTCAAGTCTGAACTATACTATTTTCATGACAGTAATTTTTCTGACTTGATGGAGCAGTGAACCTTCTGCGGGTATCTTCTAACTTGATCATTTAGCTTGTCTTTTCCCTCGTCCCTCTGTATGTGATATTAATTTTATTGTATTGCCATTTCCGCTAGTAGTTTTTTATGTATATTTTCGGTCGTGCTCCTCCCTGGTTGATAAGCTGCTGTTAATGTGGGTTGTAAAGATTTAGTCTATTCCAAATTTTGTGTAGCATGTGATAATTCTTCTAATGATTGATAGTAGGATTATTGGTGTCATGTTTTTGTTTGCCCTTTTTCTTTCTCTGGTTTCTGCAATGGTCTCAGCCCTCTTCTTGTTTCTAATCCTATTTATATTTCTTCATACTACTCCACCTGTAAATGGGCTTACCATTGGATGTGGTTAGTAATATACTCTTTTCTTTAGACCCTGGTGCCAGCATTTTACATTAAATGTCCAGTGATGCTTCATATTTTTGCTTCCCTCTACACGATATTGTCTCTGTTTTATGTGTAGCACTGGCATTACTTTTGTTTTGCTCTATTTATTTCTCTCATTGCTTTATAGTATCGTGTTGAGTCGCCTTCGCTTATTTCAAAAGCATCTAAGTTTCTTTCTAGGTTATTTTCCTCAACTTCCTTCTTTCTTTCGTTCTTTGTTATAACTTGTTTTATCTTTCAGGTTTTTCCTGTTTCCACTTATTATTAGTGCTACACTCAATACCTTCTCGAAGTCCTTTTGCTTTACTTGACAGTACTGCTCGTTTATCACCTTTTTACTCTATTATGTTTTTTCATAGACAAAACACTTTCCCTACTTCTTTCCATATTTCACCTACAGTATCCCATTTTTCTCATAAAGATGATGGTTTTTCCCCTTTCAAATTCATTTGAGATCTTGGTTTTGTGTTCTCTCCTCTTTTCTATCTCATTTAGACCGCTTAATGTGCTGTCTTTTCAGTTTTCATTTGATGTGATCTTATCTTGCATCATTCAATCTTCATGTTTGTTTTCAATGGTTGATGATCTGTAGCTGTATTCATCCCCTTTACTGGACTCTATCCCTGTTCTCCATCTTTAGCCACAAATTTTTTAAAAGGGGCAATCTGATCTTTGTAAGGTGTGTGCAGGAACAGCTGAAGAATCCTATTTTGTTTTTAGCAAAAAGTATTTATGTTATATGATTTCACTTTTCACCCCTTGCCTTGATGTTTTCCAGTAAATTCTGTTTTTGGTTGAAATGGGTTTCTGATATTGATGATTAATCTAGACTACATTTCACTGCATCCTTTCCCATGATCTCCAAGGCTCAGCTTTTTAATCTCTCTCCCATTTAAAGTTTCCTTTTTTGATTTCCTTTGCTGTGGCTCACGTTCCTTGAAGTTCTTGCAAATCTTACAACTCTTCTTAGAACTTTTCTATTGATTCGTACTTGTTTTTTTTCCTGATGTGGAACATTCATATTGAAACAATAGCCACTCTCTTGAAACAATAGTCACTTTTGGCCACGTCCCATGAAGCTGAACAGTAGATGCCATCCATTTTACAAGGTTCAAGGCATCTCTTCCTGACCACCTTCGTAATTTTCATCTGTAATTTTGTCACATTATTTTTGGTGGATATTACTGATCATGATCGAAAGATACATTGGCTTTTGTGTTTTCCAATGCTTAACATGACAAATTTTATAACAATATCTGGTACAGTGACATTGTGATCAATTCTTTATTGCATTAGTAAGTAATTTCTTTGAACAGTTGTGCATGTGTCGAGGCTTTGCTTCTTAAGTCATTTCTGGTTCCCCAGACTGTCCCCAGTTTCCCAACAATGACATTACATTTGTTCCTTGCTGACCCTACACACTACTGCATTGTGTTGTGCTGCTTCACATTTAAAGCAGTGATTGCAATTTCGCCCATCACCATCATCTCTACAAATATACTGTATTTTACATGTATATGCATAAACATTTTGTTTAACTTTTTAATTCTATGATTTCTGACACATTTCTTACATTATATACATATATAATGTTAATTATAGACTCTGTAACTGACAAGCATAGGTTAAACCTTTAGTTTTTTTATCTTGTTGGTCCTGTGTATTTTGTGCTGATGTCATGCAATGTCTTCGTGCCATGATTGAACGGCTAGAATTATTTGATCGGTATCATTCTGTTGGTTTTTGACTGGATTCACAATATGTTTCTCTACTTGCTTGTTTGCATCACAATCTTCAAATTGAAGTTTTGAGATGTGCAGGCTTTGATGTAACCTCTTGCTGCGGTCCTTCTCATATAAAATTGCCAAACTTAGTTGGTGATTATTGTCCTCATCTCTGTGACATCGAGCCTCTTGGTCTTAGCACCGCATGGATCTTCTCACTTATTATCCCACTTTCTAAGTTCTAAAGAAAAGCAGACTGCACGAGCTTCTCTTTTTGCTTTAAGTTTTGAGTCTGACTCTTGAGCAACAAACAAAACTTTCACTCTGAAATTTAGCAAACGCTTCATAAAGGCTTGTGTATCCTCTTTGGGTTGTTGGACTGCATTCATAAGGTCTTGAAATTATTCACTCCCACCTTTCTCCTAATAGCGGCTACAGGAGAGCATCCTTAAATTTGGCAAATTTAGGTCTGATATTGACATTATTTCCAAATACCCTGGAACCTCTCACAAGGAGCCTGTAAAGCAAGATGCAACCTTTTGAATGTCTTCAAGTTTGACAGCTTTTGTTGCCAAACAAATATTTAGTAAATTTTCTCTTTACAACCTACAAAGCAGTGGTTGGTAGTTGGTTGAATCTCATGAATCTTAAAAATTCTCCATTTGCTCTTGGCTATTCTGGTATGATTCTCCTGTGGGTGCATCCACGTTGCATTACAAAATGGAATGCATTGCAAACTCTAAAATTGTTGAGCTTTTGGAAGGAGACCCAACGCCAGACGTCATTGTGGATTGTATTCCATGCTAAAAATCGTTTCTTACTTTAGTAAAACATATTTTTCACAAGAAGAAGTGACAATGTCAATTTCTGGTTATCTGGAAAATTCATCATGCACGCCAAAATATTCTTTTGATTTTCATTTTTTAATATGGAACCCTTGATATCTATATCTACTGCTTCTCTTGGACCATCTGACAGCTCTTGCATTCTAAATGTCTCTAGTTTATTGTCTCTAATAGTTGCTTGGCAGGCAACGGATTTTTATTACCTAACCTGTCTATTGCTTGGAACCAAACTTTTTCTCTACTAAACCTTTGTCATTGCCATTATCTACAGTCTTCTCCTAAGAACTACCATCACTAGCGAGTTTTTCCTCTACTCGTTAAAATACTTGCAGATCATTGGGATTCACATCCATGTAAGTCATTTATGAGAATGTTTAGTATGGACCACTTTACAAGCACTTCTTTAGCTATACGATTATTAAACTTTGTTGGTTGCATCTCTAACTTCTTCTCTTGTCATCGCTTTTGAAACTGCGTTGAAGGCAGTGAAATATATGTACTCCTCAGTCAGTGATATAGATTTTGCATGCTGAACTGGGCGTGCCGATAGGTAGTCTGTTTAATCATTGGTCTGATTTGTATCATACAGTGGAGCTATACTCTTAGAGACTCATTGACCACCTTTCTGATCTAGCTTTTGATTGGCTACCCTGTTTGTTAAAAAAGAATTCTAGTGGTATATGATCAGTGACTTAAGTACAACTTTTCCCATCAACCCAACAACTTAAAAGTCCAACTTTTCACAAGCCCAACCCCATAACAAGGCAAGGGCTTCTTTTCAATTTGGTCTCTTCGAGCTGCTCAACATCTGTCAAAGCTTAGCTTGCATCCGCAATTGCTCAAATTTCTTTGCTCCATTTACGCTTTTCCTGTTGACATAACAAAGCACCCAGTCCAAAAGGATTGGCATCGGCAATGATCTCTGTATCTTTGCTAGGGTCAAGGTATGGCATTATATGACTGCTCATAATAGCTTCTTTTACTTTGATAAAAGAGCCTTGTTGATCATCTTTCCATGTTCATTGAAAATCACTCTTTCAGTTTTTGTTAGAGGCTGTGTCAGGTCAGGGTGGCATATTTTGGAATGAAACGTGAAATCTGATTTGTCATACCTAGATAGCTCTTGACTGCAGGAACATTCTCTGGTTGAGGTGCATTCTGAATTGCTTTGATTTTTTGCTGACTTGGGGCATTGCATCAAGACCAAAATTATACCCAAACAAATCAAGGTTACATGCAATTTCTTCAAATTTGCTCTAAGAGTTTTCTTTCTGAACCTTTCCATTACGTTGTAGAGAGCTCCATGTTATTAACTTCTTAACATACCTTAATATTTACTGACATCCAGTGCTTTGTAATCTGTAATGAACACAACTGATCCAACAAAGTTCTTCAACATCAAGCAGGTAAAAACATCAAACAGGGCACGCCTCCCTTACACACACGTGCAACACACAACTCACGAGAATCCAAAAGTCATGCCTCTCAAGTAGGTTGACAATCTTCCCCTCTTTTGAATAAGATTTGAAGTCTTCTACTATGTACACAACAATTTCAACATTTTTTTATATATTTCCATCTGCAATAGTTGCTAAGAGCTTTGATGCAGATGCACCATGTTTTGACAAACAGTCAGCAATCTGTTCAGAACTTGTTCCCCATTCTACAGTTATCTCTTGTCTCTCAATCATTTCCCGTAAGATTGCAACATCTATTCTAAGACGTTTATCCTGGACTGGCTTTATTGAGTGCACAGCATCATATAGCTGATGACTATCAGTGTAACTTTCTATCTTTGTAAACGTCTTAGAACCAAGAATTTCTTTTAACAAGAAAGCATTCCACAAACTTGCTTCTGCAGAATCAACTTGATTGAACTAATGTTTCTGCTGCCATTGCACATTTGACTACTCGACGCACCTTCTTGGACTGCCACATTATTGGTGAGCAGTGTCCTGTGGAATTCATTACACAAATGACAAATCCACCCTGAGAACCACCATCTTTTAGATTTCCAAAAGATGCATCATTGTATGCAACTAATTTGATTTTATTAGGATCACCCAAGCCTTTGTAGTTGAGAACAACAGTTTCTCCTTTGCTTTGGTAAGTACTTTATTGGCTGTGATCAGGTCTAACACTGTCGGATTCTTGACACAACTACTAAGGTCACAAAGATAAAATGCCAAATCTGGTCTTCTTTGACCTGCAACCTAACTTAACTGTCCAATTAATGTCTTCAACTTTTTTCTTTCTATGTTGTTTAATGGAGTATCCTTCATGGCTTTTCTTTCTTTCTTTAAATCAATTTCCTTGATCATGTTGATGTATGAAATTTGATCAATCAAGATACTATAATTATCTAACTGTTGAATATTTAGGCCAAGATAACGAAAGGGTGTGATATATTGAGATCGAACAAGGAACTTTTCCCGTACTGGATTAATGACATTGTCTAAGAACTCTTGCGTACCCCCAAAAAGAAAATCACCAACATGGGCACATAAAATTCCTTTCAGTGTCCCATTTTGATGCCAAATAAATACAGCAGGATCATATTTGCTAGGCTTAGCTCCCAATTCAATAAATTTCTCTTTCACACTTAAATACTAGCTCTTTGATGCATCTTTTAATCCATATATACATGTTTTCAACTTCCAAACAAAATGTGGACTTACTCCTGCTTCATTTGGTGGCATTATGTAAACTTCCCTTTCAATAGGTCTTCCTTGTAAAAAGGCAGCTTTAATGTCAATTGACTGGCATTTCCATTTCTTTGAAGCAATTATTGACAAAGCTATTCTAAGGCTCTCCTTGGCACAAGTTGGTGAATCAGATAAGAAATCATCATCTTTTTCTTCAAATCCCCTGGCTACTAATCTTGACTTGACTTTTCTCTTTCCATTAACAAATTTTGTAGTGTTTACCCAGCGAACTGATACACAGTTCTGTCCACTAAACTTAACAGTCTCATAAACATTATTCTGTTTCCATTTATTCAACTCCTCTACCTTTGCCTGCATCAAATCTTTTTCATCAATTCCTTCTATAGACATAAGAACTTCCTGGATAAAATCTGGAAGCGTTTCCAGTTATTTGAATCTGTTAGTTGACAGTCTGCAAACTGATTCAACTTAGGCCTGACACTGCTATCATGGCATTCTTGCTCTTCAAGCTCTTCATTACTGTGGTTTACAGCTTGATTTGCATCAATTGTTACATCTTTTTCTTCTTCCTGGTGTACTATACTAACATCATCACTTTCCACAACTTGAACGTTTTCATTTTGAACTGAGATTCTGCACTATTCTCATTGACCCTTGGAAGTATGTCATCATTCACATTAACATCGTAATCATCATCGTTGTCACTGTCACTGGCATCAATGTTCATACCTGGAATCTTTGCTGAATCTACATTCCTTTCTAACTCTTTGTTTTGAACATCTTTATCTCTGTTTAACACATTTACTCCTTTCCTTTCAACCATCTGTAAACGACAAGAGTGTACTCTAACATATGATGACCCATGCTTTATTAATACTTGTGGACCGTCTTGTCCAAAAAAACTTCCTGGGCCTTTCCAAGTATCACAATCATTTCTTTTGTAATAGACTGAATCACCATTTGAATAATGCACATCACTATGAGTTCTTATTTGATGTTTCAATGCACGCCTTATCTTGTCTGATGATTCACTTTTTATGAAACCTTGTCGTGCTGTAGCATAGCATTGAGATTTTCAGCTACAATCTTGCTACTGGTTTTGCCCTCTAATGCAGGAATCTTGTTATCACATGCATTTGGATAATTTGGATTCTTACCAAAAACTAACTGGTTTGGAGAATATCCATGAACATTTTTCAATGAATTCTTAGCACTTATTGCCCATGCAACGGCTAAATTTAAATCACATTTAATATCCTCCATTGTTTTTGATACTGTTAAACCCAGCACTGCATTATGTCTTTCCACAATAATTGCTCCAAGGACTTTCTCTTGCTGTGGTGCAAATTCTTATGTTCAAATTCTCACAGAAGGAAATAACTCTGCTCCCTCTAAATCTACCTCTTCCTCTAGAAGATCTAGCATAGTTACCTTCATAGTAAGCATAATGATCATTATGCTCCAAATTACTAATTTTACTATCCAACATTTCATTGCACAAAGACCTGCCATAAAAAGAAGCACTGGACTCAACTTTAATGGCAGGCTCACCATCTTGCTTATGTTCACTACCAGCATTGGTAAAAACCTTCTTTAACTGTTCTTTCATTGTATCATATTTCATTTCATTAAGGGTTGCCCTAACTAATTGCTTATGACTCTCAGAGAGGTTGGCACCATTTAACAAACGATAAGCGAGTACACCATCGTGTATCTCCATGCTGTGGCTTTTTGCTTTTATATGCAACTTAATTATGTAATCAGCAATACTCATGTCAGCAGGTCGAACAAACTTTTCAAACATTTCATATGCCTCATATGCTAAACAAGCTTCGTCTTGTAAAAACAAGTTATCAAGCGCTTCGATGAGATATTTGACTCCATCCTCTGCCGTCAACTTTTCAATGTCAATTTCGAGAGCTGCTTCTCTAGCCTGTCCTGTTAAAGTTAGAAAAATTGCTGGAGCCTGCTTTTTCTTCTCAATTGAAGTAAAAGCCCGCCATATCGCAGATTCTCTTTTCCAAGTCGAGTATGCTATATCTTTTTGAAATAACGGTGGACCTTGGAAATCCGTTTAAGATGCCATTAAGTCCCTTCCTTTACGCCTAGCCTAATTCCTATCTTGTAGAATCGTCACAATCTGCTACCATGTTATAAACTTCTTAACATACCTTAATATTTACTGACATCCAGTGCTTTGTAATCTGTAGTGAACACAACTGACCCAACAAAGTTCCTTCAACATCAACCAGGTAAAAACATCAAACAGGGCACGCCTCCCTTAAACATATGTACAACACACAACTCACGAGAATCCAAAAGTCATGCCTCTCAAGTAGGTTGACACTCCATCGTGACTTTCTTGATATTTCCCTAATTTTGTAGATAAACCAAAATCTTATTGGTCAGATGGCAACTGTCATCAACAGGTTGGAGCTGCTGCTCAATTTAGCTTTTCGACTATTTCTTTGACGGTTGGGGAAGGTGTGCGGTACCCTCTCCACAGCTTTGATTACTTTTCCCATATCAACACAGATCCAAAGTTCTTGTAGATTTTTTGGCTATGGAAAAAACAACCAGACGACTAACCCTTTTTAATTTATTCGCTGCTCCTCAAGCTTTCCGATTTCAGTCTGTCAATGATTTTCACATTTGGAATGAAATTCTTGTCACTGACTCTACCACTGGTTGAACAGTATTGTTAACCGTATTCTTGACTTTTACTCTGCTTACGTTCCCAATGCCCTTAAAAACATCTTGATCGTATTGATAACTTGTTGAAAGTCTCTGGACTTTGCCTTCCTTTGACTTTAATCATGATTGAGAGATATTTGCTTTTCGATTGCATCAACTTTTAAGTTAATAAGCTCTAAACCACTGACTCTTTTATAGCTGAGTAGACATCCACTGGAACCTTGTATTACATAGTATTAATTGGAACCTTGTATTAATTGCTGGAGGGAGTTTCTAAAGGTTTCCATGTTCATGATATTTACACTTTCACCGGAATCAATTAGTATGCTTATGTTAGATTTCCAATAATAATGGTAACAATTGATTTTTTGGAACGCTATATGGTGGACATTGGATTCATCATAACCATCCTTTCGTTGCTGTTTGCAGACTTTACTAAAGTGATCATTTTTCCCAGTTATGACATTTCTTTGCTTTCGCAGGGCACCCTCTGTCTCCTGAATAAGGGTATGACCTTCCACAGTTGTAGCATGACTTTGTGGGCTTTTCATAGCCAGTATTTTTAGGATACGGGTCCTTTTCCCAGATTTATTGACTAATTTGTGTCTGTATCTGCAGAATTTCTATCAATTTCAGATGCTTGTCTTTTTGAGGATTCCATGGCTCCTCCAATGTCGAGTCGGAGGCTCTTTTAAATCTTTTCTCTATAAGGCTCCGGATGAGCAACCTTGAATTATATGGGTTATGGTTCCTGAGTCAGCCTTAGGTAACTGGCATGTCAGTGATAATTTCCTCAAACATCTAAGGCATCTAAGGTTTCAATAAAATTATGCTGGGTCTGCCTAGACAAGTAAAGCTGAATTCACACTGGAATCGTTTTTCTTGCCTCCCAAATAAGGATTGCGTTTTATGACGCACAATGACGTAAGCCTTGCCGCCGACGCATTTTTTCCCAATGCGGAAAAGTTGGATAAATCCAACTTTGCCGCATAAAAACGCTCCACAACAATTGTCAAAAGATCGCAGAGTTAAACGATTTAAAATGGCAGCTAAAAATGTCAATAAGGAAAAGCAGGCAGGAAAAACGGGCAAGGCATGTGCCATCGATGCAGAACTGATTGATAACACGAAAAGTATGATTTTTCTGTATCCACATCGCCAGATAAAGCGTCTTTGTAGCCGAAGTCTATGTGTCGCTTTGTGTCACGTGACTCTCCCGAGAATACGATGCTACTAAATGTCAATACTCTACAGTGTTGTCTTTATGAAATAACGTCATTGTGGTGTCTTTTCACCAACCACCTAGTATCTCTTCGTTTGCAATTAAACACGATTTTATAATATCGTCCCAGTGTTTCTGTGGATTCTAAAAACTCTGTTTTTTTAAATATTTCATATTTGCCAATATCTATCTCTGATGATCGTGTTCTTCAGCTTTCCATCATTTATCTTTTCAGTGTTGACTAGTACATATTTTAATTTCCATCACTTGAGTTTCATTACCAATTTTACCAATGTTTAGATTTTGTTATTTTGTTATTTAGATCCTTGTCAACGTTTGAAACTCTTTTCAAGTTTCAGTTAGAGAAACTTCCTGTTCCGGCTCAAGTATTTTACCTTTAAAAACATTGATTTATTTGCAGGGCAAAAGTCAAATGCAGCTGAAAGTGATCTGTCTGCTGTTCTGCCGGAAGAGATTGAAGATGAAGTGAAGAAAGCTGCTGAAATATCAATGGGCACTGATGTGAGTTCTATTCTGTTTAATTTTCCTTTTTTCTGGACTCATTTTGGGTTCTGTTTATGAGTTAAATTATAAGAAGAAACGCCCTTTTGTCCCAAAAATTGTATAATCTTGTATTTTAATTCTCCTTTCATAAATATATCTAAGGAGAGATTGTGAATTTCATCCTTAGAGTAACTAAAAGGTCTTCAGATTATTGCAAGAACATGGAAATTTATAGAAGAATATAAGTGTAAAAAGTCTGCGGTCTCTGCTGGAAAATAATTGTCAACATAAGTTTTATTTTATAGTAGATGTTTATGTCAATTCTCAAGGCAATCATAGTAGATTTTGCGAGTATTGGCTTGGTGAAAGATACCCATCATACTTAAATAAGAGTCACGTTTGCGAGGAAGCAAAAGAAGACAAAGCAAAAAATCTCTAAATCTAGGCATGTTCCTGATATACACGTGGAGAAGATTATCTTAAGACATAAGGGAAGGTCGTTCGGTTAGCGCACCAGCAATAGCCTTTGTTACACTCGCTAGGCAAATTATTTGGTAGGTGTGGGCAGTTAAGCACATTACTCTTGTAATCATGTTTGGTGTCGTCGACATGAAAAATGAAAAGGGTGTTAACATATCGCCAAGTCTCTGTTTTTTACAGACATTCTTGTTTGCGAATGATCCAAGAAGCATTCTCAAAACACTGTGTCTCACTAATAAAAAGTAAATCAGAAAAGGCAATGATAAATGCAGTTTTGTTTACGAAAAATAGAGAGCAGACAAGGAAGCAAGTATGCTGTGTGAACAAGCTAGATATTGTACGGAGGCAGTAAAAACTAAAAAAATGAAAAATATAGATATCACACATATGAAACTGCGTGGTTTTGACTAGAGTTTTTGCAAGCAGATAGGACAGGCCTGTATGGGTCATACATGGAATGGCCATCCGGTCGTGGCATAGCAGATTGAAACTCCACATGTTAACCAAACGATTGACAATTGATGATCGCATTATCAAAGCTTCTCGCTTTCAATGCAGACGTGCGATTACCGGCATTCTTCACACAAGGCGACTGGGTGCGCATATTTTTGTACAGGATTCTTTTCTTGTCGGTTTGGTTAACCTCAAATCAGGCCTAGAAATAGTGCTGATATTATTGTAAGTTTAGTCAAATATGAATCTATATTTTTTAGATATCGGATGAAGATATGGAAAATATCATTTACCTCTGTGATCAGGTAAACTTTGAATGAATTTGTGCTTTAACTTATGATCTTTCAATTTTTTGTTACGCTCAGCTCAAGTAGTTTTTGATTATTTGAATGAAGGGTTTTGAGACGGATATGGAAACTTGCGATTCAAATCTATCATCTATTGCACCATCTTTGTATTGTTTTGTTTTTCAAGTTTTAAATTCATAATTCATTTCATGTTGGCAGGTGATTCAAATCTCTGATTATAGAGCACAGCTGTATGACTATTTGAAGAATCGAATGCAAGCAATTGCCCCAAACCTGACCGTATTGGTAGGGGAACTTGTTGGAGCTCGTCTCATTGCACATGCTGGTAGGTTGTATTTTGCGTATTTTTCGTGTATTTCTCTCTATTAGTTGCCATGCATATTTCCATGAATATAAAGAATTAAGCATCTTCTTAAAAACTCGGATTATTTTATTATAGGTTCTCTCTTGAATCTTGCCAAACAACCATCATCAACAGTGCAAATTCTTGGTGCAGAAAAGGCTTTGTTCAGGTATTTTCTTATCAATTATTGCCATTTAATACTTAAAACTATCTTTAATCATACGTGATTTTGCTTATGAAGGGTTAGTCCACAATGCAAAATTGTGCGAAAAAGTATTGTTGATCCTTATTTAGAAATTTTGTCAGATATGTGCATAGATAGATTAATTGTTTCACAAACGTTACTCAGAAGAAAACTCAATGATTATAGACATTTATTTGCGCGGAAACTTTGGATCTACACTCTTGAACAGCTAAAACTTCTCAGAAATTTTGTGTCACCGAAAAAGGTACCGGTGCCTCTATATGCAAAGTACAAAGTTCCCACATCTTCAAGCAGCATTTTTTAATCTTGGAAACTCGTACACTGCGGACGAACAGACCAAAGGCTGAATGACGTCGATGAGGCTAGAAAATCCACATAAAATGAACCAAATTTGTTGCTTTGATTTGGAAAATGGCAAGATCGCCAAAGCTCAACCATGAGCACCCAAGTCAATATCGATGGACACGAGATATGGCGCTAGATGAGGTTTCTACACAGAATAGATTCTTACGTCGTTTTGCATAATGTCAGAGCGGGGCATGGTCAGACATTTACACTACTAGTGTACTGTTTGACCACAAAACTGATCAATTTGGATTCAGCATCCTTCATTTTACTACATTAACATCAATTTTAACTGTAATACTAGCTTAAAGGGACATACTACCAATTCTGCTCGATAGCGAGGTTTAAAATCGAATTAGAGGCTAGAATCGACCACGCCCTTTGGTATAACAACCATATTGGGAATCAGCGCCCCAAAATTGACTATAGATATCTATTTGTGTGAAGTTCCCTTAACTTTGACAACCCCCCCCCCCCATTCTGTCGTTTGCAAGTACCAATTCTGCTCGATAGCGAGGTTTAAAATCGAAATAGAGGCTAGAATCGACCACGCCTTTTGGCATAACAACCATATTCGGAATCAGTCGTTTGACAACCCCCCCCCCCCCCCCCCCCATTCTGTCGATTGCAAATGCTGTCAATTGTTCACCAGTGAAAATCAATGAAATTAGTGAAATTCATTGTAGAGGGTTAGAGTTCTCGCAACATTTCTTGACGTTTTTGCTATCACTTAAATGTTCGTCTTTCTCTATAGGAATGTTTTATTGCTTGTTTTAGTTGTTATCGTTTATTTATTTCACCCAACGGGCTTAATAACGGAACTGTAGCACACGCAAAAGTTACATTAGATGTTGAAAATTGGTAGCCCCTTCTAGTATTATATATGTGAGGTGGTTATATTGACGAAGCTACAAAAAATTAACAGTGGCCCCACTATCAAATATTCATATCTTCTTCGTTATCGTTTCTTGGAAAACCGTTTAGTAGATACCAAAGAACAATCAAGGAGAATTAGAATTTTGAGATACCACACGGCTGCTAAGGATCACTGCATAAATTAGTTGAATAAACTGCTTTGAAGACAGCAGCTTAATAAATGGCAATGATGAAATATAGAGTAGACTCGATAAGCTTGTAGATTTGCACTGAGCTTGATGTTGGATCAGATTTGTTTGCACAATAAAGGTCTTGTTTATTAAAAAGAAGATTTTGCTTGGCGATAGTGCAGAAACCATTTATGTGCATGGCAATCTTGCGGTTATTGCAATCTTGCGGTTATTGCAAATAATTTTTTAAGTCTAGGAGACACGAGTAGATATCGTACGACTCGGTTTATTCATTTTTGCTTTTATGCTTTGGTATTGGTATGGTAACGGTAATATTACTTCAGTTGTGTAGATTTGATTTGAATAGCATGATATGAAACCATGTTTATTTGTTTTTTTGGTTTTTTCAAGGGCACTCAAGACGAAGCACGACACTCCTAAATATGGTTTGATATACCATGCCTCATTGGTGGGCGCTTCAAATCAAAAGCATAGAGGCAAGGTGAGTTGCAGCCTTATTGTGCATGGAAAGGCCTCCAAATTGTTCATTAATTGACAAACTAACTTTTATTGACTAGTCAGGAGGCTCTGCCATGTTAGACACTTTTCCTTCTTCTAAGTTCTTCCTTCTGACAAACATCTCAAGCTCAAGTGACTCAGAATGGCTCTCATATCGAAGTGAGACTCCAATGCCTAATTACGTGATAAGGATCACTACTACAGTCTGTTATGAAGTATAGGCTCTCTAGCCAGTGTAATTTTTCAGGTTTTTACCGGCTTTTATACAAGACAAAACTTGGTAAAGCTTAATATCATTTTGAAATATTCTACAAGTCATTTCTCGGAAATCTATGCTGCAGATTAAAAATGAGAATTTAGGCCAAAATGTGTTCAGTATAAGATATTCAAAGAACTGGTGTGTTCAAAACTGCAAGTTAAAGGGAAAACGGCAATGAGAAAAATTCCGATCCTTTGAAGAATTGTTATTTAAGTTTGAAGCTTCTAGATGATGCAACCATTCAAACGCAAGTGAATACAGAAATTACAGCAGAAAATGTTTTAACTGGTGCATCTGACACTCTAAATTTCAATATCTTGAATGGTGATGGCGAGTCTGTTAAAATTATTCGCGTTGGATTTGGAATCTGGTGTTCAAGCGCATACTTGAAGTAGGGAGGGTACGAAGACTTTGGACATGGAAAAGTTTGGGTTGGGATATGTAGCACAGATTGATTACATCACTGTGAATAGCAGATTCAGAAATTCAGTAAGCAAAGCTGTACCTAACCAGGAGCAGTCTAATAAATTATTTGACATGCTAACATTGGATCTGAGTGGAAAAGACGTCATGACTATAATGAATTTGTACTGGGAAAAAACCGTAGGAATCGTAATGGACGACCACCTGAGTCTATGCATCTGGGTAAAAATGGGAATCTGACCGGGCTGTGTGTTTCCCCCAAAAAATCTCTTCAAATTACATCGTAAAATCATACTCAGAGAATTCGAAGCTCTTGAAGTTATCTCCGTAGGTTGAAAAATCATAAATAACTTTAGATATGCTAATGACACTGTGCTAACATCTACTGCCAAAGAAAATTTACAATTAAGGTTATCCATGGAAGTGCTCAAAAAGGCCTCATTATAACCTGCAAAAAGACACACTTAATGGCGAGGAGGAAATACTCCAGATAAAAAAAGACACAAAGCACTGACTTGGCAGTTTTGACATGGCAATTTTAAGAAGAAATAACGAAGGTAAACATTGTTTGAAGCATTCAACACCATCATTCATTCGATTCTTCTGAGCAAGTTACCTAAATATGGGATACAGATGAAGAGCTAGAATCGTTTACTGATAACCTATTCAACCCTTAAGAGATCGTCCAGTATGAGCAGGAACAGATAAGAGAAATTTAGCCTTTCACAAGGGGTTCCTCAGCGATCGATCCTTGGACCGTTATTATTCCTAATAATTGTCAACTTTCTCTCTGAGAAAATTGAAAAATCAAGAGTTGTCAACTTTGCAGACGAAACAGTATTGTACGCTTCTGGGTAAACGGCTACAGTCATTACTGAGAAACTCAACAGTGGTTAGTGATCTTTGTAGGCTGAAAGCATGGTTCCACGAAATTCAACTTATTATGAACCTCAATGAAGGAAAATCTGAAACTCTGTTTGGAACCACTAAAAAGGTAGCAAATGGGATCATCAATTCAATTTCAATTTCAATTTTCAATTTTACTCGTCAGCAAAGGCTGATTTTCAAGAGGCCCTCCTTTTGAAAAGTTTACAATTTAGATTAAATACTATTAACAAAACCTAGTTACAAAATCGTTAAAATCTAACTACAAAATCAAATTAACCAAAATTAAAGTCAAAGTAAATAGCAGGCAAATAGAAATTATTTAATTATTTAGTTATTTCTTAATGGTGGCTTTAAAGCGGTTTAGGTTACTGGCTTGTTTTGACTCAGCTACGAGGTTATTCCAGTATTATACTCCTCTAAACGAAACAAATTTTTGACCCGTGTCAGTTTTCTTCCTTGACAACGTATTGTCATATGTAGTATTAAAAAAATTGTGAACTGAGCTGTGCGACTTTCTCAAGAAGAGTTCTGCCAAATTTTGAGGAGCGAGACCATTTAGTGCCTTAAAAACGAAGGTATTAGTCTCAGGAGCGACCAATTCCTCCATTGTATGCCAACCGAGACCTTTTTAATGGGCAAGGCTGGAGCATCAAAACAACTACAAGTAATCATTCTTGCAACCCTGTTTTGAAGTATCTGCAAGCGGTTTTTATCAGTTGAACGACAGCAGCCCCAAACAGAGCAACAATAACGGAAGTGCGGCTCCACGATACTTTTTTACAGATTGATCTGGGAAATCGAATGCACGAGGCATTTGGCATGTTTAAGAAAACCAGTAGCCCTTGAAAGCTTGGACTTGACATTTTGACGTGTGCTTTTCAGTTTTCAGAATTCAGTTTCAGCATAAATAATAAGGAGGTATATACACTTTTTTTTAAAAAATTGCTGAAAAAAGCAAAATCTCGACTCTTTCCCCTATGCGAAACTACGAGGAGAACTTGACGCAGCAATAGTCATATACCAGAGTATGATTTTGCCAACAATCACACACTGCGGCATCTTACTCTGCATCGCAAGGACTCAAGTAGACAAGCTTGATTCTTTTCTCTGTAGAGCATAGGCAATTGTAAATAGAAACCCGGTCAGCAAAATCACACTGCAGTCAGTGTTATTGATGCTCTCAACCACTATTTCCAACTGATTGAACATCCGATCCGGACAAGAAATAATTCAAGAATTATACATCTCCCAGAGATAAAGACAGTGTATGCCAGAACAATTCAGAGTATTTCCCAAACACGTGAATATAATGGTTAAATTAAACTATGCCTTTGGGTACATTGTTGATTCGTTGCTGGCAAAGATTTTTTTGCGATAGATAATTTTCCTTCTTGAAGTGATGCTTAAGATATTATTTGATGAAGAGCATCAACTGACGTACACAGCTGCCAAGAAAAAAGAGCATGGTTGAAGGGGAAAATGATTAATTTACTTTTTGTAATTGCTGGTTGAGGCAATGTTTTGCAAAATTTGTTTATTGTATGGAGTTCATAGTTGTTCATATTCGTTAGAAGACAATTTTGATACATCTTTTACTTAATGAAAAATAAGCTGGTGACAATGAGTCAAAGGTGGTTACGTCCTTACAATAGTATAAATAAGGTTCAAGTAATTTGACTGGCGACTTGCGGTGTCTTTCAAACATCAATTTGATAGGATATAGTTCACTGGGACTATTCTTTCGCACAGAAAAAAAACCTTACTAAAAGCACGTCTCCTCTTTATCCAAAATTCAGAATCCTTACCGATTGATATTTGATAGATCTCAGATCGTAAACACGCGCCATAATTATCAGAGCGGAGAAGATTTCTTCCTCCACATTTATCAAAGTTCACAACAGTTTCGCCTGGCGTTGATATTGTTTAGTTTTATTTTCATCTCAAGTCTTAGTTATGCATACGTGAGCTTTGTCTCTTAGTGTTGATAGTTTCTTAGATTTAGGTACACAGTTCTTTTTGACATTCTCAGATTTAATCATCGCTGACCATTAAATTTTTGCAAAATATTTTATATAGGGACCTACAACAATTTGCAGTTTTATGAAGAAACCTTATTTCTTTAGTCGAATTTTTCAACTTGCTTTTTTTCATTGGGCAGCGATATATTTTTGTTAGTGGTAAAATTTGCCGAGAAAGGAACAACAAACTTGGCCCAGGTCTATTGGTCCTTTCAACCACAAGTGGGCCTCATGGGTGCCATTGCCATATTTGTATCTTCGCATCTTTCCAGTTAGCCGTTCTAAAGCTTCTCATACTCTGATATGATAGTTCCCTTTTTCATGTATCATTCAGCTCCTTTTATAGCTATTTTGGAAGTAAATGATTGATCTGAAATTGGACTCTTCTTGAATATTAAATTTTGATCCTTTTAATTGAATTCAAATTTTAATTTCAGGTTTCTCGAATGCTGGCTTCCAAGACCGCTTTGGCGATCAGATACGATGCATTAGGAGAAGATATTAGCACTGAGATGGGCGTCGAAAATCGAGCGAAACTTGAAATTAGAGTTCGAAACTTGGAAGAAGGAAAGGTTTGTCTTTTCACAACTATCCTTGATTTGGGTATTTCTGATATTAGAGATCATGTACTGTTGTAATATTGTGTTTCAGTTTTTGTTCGGCAATAAGATTTCTTGTTTTGGCAGTTGTCTGCAATAAACTCAAACCTTAGATTTAAGAAGGAAATGTTTAAGAAAGAAGGATAACAATTTATTTATTGGTTGGCGTTATAGGCTTTATTTATTGATTGGTTGTATGGTTGACTGAATTATTGTTAATGCAGGATAATTGTAGCATAAATATTGAAGTCTTGACCCTTGAACGCTACTTTCATATTAAAACACCCTCAATTACTTGAGATCATTCACTAATTCGAATCATTTTCAGTCCCGTTGCGGCGGCTGTTTTATCTCGATACCTTTATTAAAGTACTGATGTAATTTACTTGACGTAACTGATGTACGAAGCCCATTGAGCTTTTACATAAATGTGTAATATTCAGCAGACATGGTGGAGAAATTCAACGAAATCTGAACAGATTCGTTATCGAGAGCCGCGATAACACAAATTTTTTTATGGTCTCATGAAGGTCGATGTTATCTGGAGTATATTGTGCCTCTATATTTGATTTGGACCGAGTGAATAACTGATCCTTTTTTATATAATATTTTGATTATTAAAATCTTTTCATTGATATAGAATAGAAGAATTAGCAGTTCTGGGAAAAAGCCTGCTAAATTGGAAAAGTACGAGAATAAAAGGTAATCTTATCTGGTCATTTGTGCTGCTTATGGCATGAAAGGCTTAATTTTTACTTAAGGCTCAGTATATAATGTTAAGCCTCTGAATGTGTTGATACACAAAACAGTGCTTCTGGGAAATTTTTGAAACGTTAGAATGTTTGCTCTAGACTGAACTCGTTTGAAGCATCCCTTGGTTAATTGAGTTTTGTACAATGCTTTCATATGATGGCGACTTATGCCTTTGTAACAAAATTATAGATAAATTTTTTATCATGGTACTCTTTTCAAGCTATATCTTTCCAAACAGGCATTACTATATTGAATGTCAGAATCTTTCTCGCACTGCTTCAGTTTTTTGTTTCCAACATTAGGATTTTATCCACCGCTAAAGTATAATATCAACTGTAATATTAATTTCTTCATAGAACTGTGCTGTTTTGTTCTACTGATGATTGCTAAAGCAATGTTTCAATGTAAACTATTTGTTAAAACTTAATAAAGTGTCAAATATAACCCAATCAGCAGTGTATGCAATCCAATTACTGCCCTATATAACGTAATCTCATTTCATACGTATCAGCGACATCAAAACATACAACCCATTGGCGGACTCGACGGTTGAACTTAAAAAGCGCAAACATGAAACTTCAGATGAAGATGAAGAAAAACCTCAAATTCAAGGTACGGTTCGCCTATTTCTTCCTTTACGCTGTTACCGAATTGCAGTGTTGAAAAATTTCATCTGCTGTATAATAAAATTCCGATGGAAAAGTTAAATTCTCGTCCTAATCCCAAGTGAACACTTGGAACACTGAGATAAAGACTGAGTCAGCCAAGCAAGTTCAAAACAATATCCCCAACAATATCAGCTCACTTCCATTCAGAATGAAAAATATACGAAAAAAATATTACCATTGAAATAAAGGAAACTTTCACGGGTTACCGTTATAAATCCTTACAGTTCCTATCTTGATTAATACCATTTGTCAAGATCTAAAATGGAGCCAGCTATTTCGGTATATTATGTTTAGATGATGTTGATGATTGCAGAAACATAAAAAAACATTTATACCAAGCCATATTTTGAGATTTTAAATGTTTCGGACCGGGCTTAATACATCATGAGCAAATTTTAAAATTAATTGGATTGATTTTTTCTTAAAGACAAGCGCGTTATTTGAATGTTAATGAGAGCGATTAATTTTTTTGAGAATAAATCAGAAAAGCTCAGGCTTTCGAGAATAAGTAAATTTTTCCATAATGCAATAATACGCTTTTGGTATGAGCTGAATATGCTTAGACTAACCCCCAGTTTGCAAGACTATTTGAAGGATTCAAATTTTAATTACCGTTCAAATGGGGTAAAGATATATAATACAGCCACCTTTATTGATTTGATTTCAGTAGGCTTAAGTTAACGGTCATTCTCCTGGTGCCGTTCTGGGAGGGGCAGATTTTCCGAAGGATGATTTATATTGGTGAATGCACTTGTTACAGTGGCTGTTTTGGCCAATCTAGAACAGTTTTTATCAGGCCAACCCTTGATTGAATAGCTATAACTGTTTATGTTTGGCTTGGCTGCGCATCACTGCAGCATCATGTGACCTAAAGTAGATCTGATTTTTTAGAATAAAGAATCGAGATAATTTGATTACAAACTTAAAGGACCTTTTTTGGCTTACGGGGTTTGTTTGACATTGGGACGTGGATTTGTTGATAATATGTCTCGTCTCATGACTAAAATATCTAATTTTGCAGATTACTTGTGACTAACCGATCACGATTATCCAACTTTCATTGAATAACTCACACTTTCTTTTATTTCCAGTACATTTGCTAGAATGTGTTTCTGAATGTAATTTCGGTTGAAAATAAAAAGGCTTTGCACATTGGTTTTCATGAGTAAATTACCCTTCAAGCTGTTTTAAGTATCCTGTAACTGTCCAGTGAAAATATGACTTTAACTGGTTGGCATAGTAATTGACTATATTGAGTCTTGCTTAAGCATCCAGAATATTTGGGATTTAGACATAATTTGAAAGGTTAATTTATCGAAAAATACCATGAATATTGCAACATGGAAAATTTTGGGAAATCGATTAATTATAATATTTAGTACATATTCTTTTTATCTATCATTTTCTGTGGCCAGTGGCACCAGTGCAAACAATTTTTCACGCATTCACTAATTACTCGTGGCACTGTAATTGCGTCACACTTGCAAAAATGATTTCATGCGAAAGACCACAAATTTGTGAACTGTAAAGCGATCTGTTTATGGACTTTATTTTGACGTGTTCTGGCTATGATTGCTGCCAATTCTCTGTTCTGTGGCTTTAAAAATCCACTTTCGTATACTGTAGAGATTCCTGCCAAAAAGGTAAAGAAGGAGAAGAAAAAGAAAAAGACAAAGATGATAGACTAGAAGCCCAATTCGACGAAACAGTGAGTTGAGATTAATCTACAGAAATTAATTACAATCGTTATGAACCTGTTTATTACAAATAAGATGATAAACGTCTATATCTATTTTAAAAACTGGTGTTGTTATGTGATTTTCCTTGGTTCGCAATGTCTTCCTTTTATAGGACTATCATATCATAATGTTTTTGATCAAGATTTATTTAAGGATTTCACTTGTTTGAACAGGATTTATTTCAACTGCTGCATTTGACGTCAATAAATAGTCAAAAAAGGTCTAAGGAAAACTTATAAGAGCGTTTTTGCAAGCAGGATACCTATATTTGTAGTAGCTGAACACCATTTATATTTGTAGCAGCTTTCAGAACGCTCCTGCTCATAACGCTCTATTCTCATAGATGACAACGGGAGATGACGGGAAGAAGACAAAAAAGAAGAAACCCAAGGGAGAATGAAACGCTCCAAAAAGTAAAACATTGCGATTTTCCATTTTTTTTAACAAATTGATAAGACTATTCTTGTTTTATATTTGGAGACATATGTTATATTGGACGGACCAGAAATAGATCGGCATGAACTATGTTCTGGCTTGCAATATCCTGAAATCGCCCAACTTCGATGTATTAATTATGATTTCAGCTGATTTTTTTAAAAAGACATCTACTGACTTTATTATAACAAATTTGTCCCAACCATGATACACAAGTATGTTTATTTTTTCTTGTGATTCAGTTGTTCTGCTTATTCCCTGCAAGATAATTTTATCATGTGGGAATCAAATTCCGGTCGTGCGTAATAGAAGTAAATAACGATGCTGCGCATCTTTCGTTAACTAGTTAGAGAAAATTTAAGACTTTTAAACGCGGAACAATTTACCTCATTAACAAGTAAGCAAGTTAAGCGTCTATGATATGCATTGACTTCTATAAATCATTGTTTTTACTCATATGTGTAACAGCCTGAAAGTGCCATTAAATGTGTTTCGTTTCGCTCCGTTATCCCAGCATGATGGCTGATATGATGAAGCCATTGGGGCCTGATTTTATTGTCAGCTTGTGATTGCCAGGCGTCACATCGGAAGCTACATACTTGAGAACTGTGCCTTCCAGGAATTTCTTTGCGGTCTCAATTCTTTGTAGCGGAGAATTATCGAACTGTACTTCCGCTTCACGATCGTCAGTAAATGACATGATCGCAAGACCCTTGTATGGTGTTTTTTCACCATTGCGGTGGACTGGCACACTGATTTCGTACGTGATGAACTGATCGCTCTTCTTTGTTTCCATTCCTATAATTTTATCAGATCTGATTTTAAACTCACGCAGAATTGTATAGTGGAAATCACCATTAATTTCTTCCTTGACAGATAACGTGTTATTAGGTTCCTTGTTGTCAACTATCATGTATGTATAGCAATGAGGCTTCCATGTAAATGTTTGCTTGTACATTGGCTTTGGCACATAAACTGTCTCGGGAATTTTAAGCTTGCGTGCAGCATCACCGATCTCCAAAAACCGTTGCTTCACCAAGTTTTTGAGAAATTCTGTACGGATGTAGTCGATGATGACATATGCCATTTGTGCGTGAGCCTCAATACTTGGGTGGAATTTGTCTTCTGAAAAAAGCTCATCTCTTGTGAAGAGTGGCTTGTTATCTTGCATTAGAGAACAAACCATATCTCTCCAACTGAGTGATGTAATTTTGTAGTGCTTCGCAATTTCTCCTTCCCCTTCATCTTCAAAATTCCTACAATGTGTCACCAAATCTTGATCCCATGAAAACAGAGCGAAGAAATTTAGATAAATCAATGCAGGCTTCGCTTTGAAACTGAGAACTTCCTGGGTAAATTGCTCAAGCGATTGTTGCTTTGGTCTTAATCCATCGTCGTACCTGTGCATGTCATTTGCACTTAATTCCCAAAGGACAATATTGTTCAGTCTATCATCAGGAACATGTGAACGCAGGCAGTAAGCATAATAGTCGGTTGCTATTCCTCCAATAGAAGCATCTCGTATAACCATTCCCGAACCAGTTATAGGCCGTATTACTTTATTCCACCAATCAGCAATTGCATAGAAGTACGTCTTCAAGGCATAGTCGACCCCTTTTTCGCTGAATGGGCCCCCTTTTGATATTGAACCTCCTACTATTACCAAACCTACATCTCTGCCTCTTAATGCTCTTTCCAGCGATCGTCGTAAGTTCAGTCCGGACAGAGAACCTAGGTTGGCGTATGTTTTATGGATTTTGTCGTTATCTAAGCCTAGCGACATTGCATCCGGATATTGATCTTTAAATGACCAAACATCTGTGATATCTTTTTCTAAATTTTCAATCAATGTTTCAACTGGCTCTGCCTCGGCAAGAACTGTGTCTGGCTCTGGTTCGTCCTTTGGCTCCTCCGGTTCAACTGGCAGTTCTTGTTTTACTTGAGGCTGATTAAATGAGCTCGTAATAGGTGTAGCGCCCTGAGGCATGAGATTATGCTCTTGTGGTTGTTGTAAAGGATTGGAAGCAGTGACTGTGGGTTGTACATAGTTCATGCCTTGACTGATTCCATTATTCACCACGGTTTGTTGGTTGTTTCCCGGAGCATTTGATTGTTGACGTTGAGTTGTGCTTTGCAGCCTTGAGTAAACCTCCCCGATTTTCTTGTTCAAATTTTTTAGTAAGTCTTTGAACTGTTCAGCCTGTGCCCCTGTTGGAAGGTTCTTTGGCATTACAACATGGGGCTTTGTTGATTCGCTAGAATTGAATGCTGATGAACTGACATTGGAATTGAGAGTAGCCGCCTCTTGTTGTTGTTCTTTCAATGTTTTCAAGGCCTCCATAGCTGCTTTGTATTTGCTCATTGTCGTTATGTAACCCCGATTGGAACCTGCTACAGTCGGTTTGTATTCTTTCACAAATTCTAGAGAATTTTTTAATTGCTTTCCGTGCACCGCCTTGTTCTTTTTACTTTTCTTCTTCTTCTGCTTTCTCTTCTTCTTCTTTTTTGCTGCGCTTAATTTCTGGTGAATCATATTGCTAAGCTTTTGAAGACCCGATGGTAATTTTCCAGAAGAACCAAGTCTACCTGATTTTATCAGTTTTTTAAGTTCTTGCTTTAATAAACCTCGAATGTTCTCGAGTTGCCTGTCCTCGCCCTTTTCCTTTTTGCTTTTTGATCTCATCATTTCAGCCTGCAAAAGGCCTTGAATTTTAACGAGCGGATCTTGCTTTTCTTTTGCTTTCTCAGTTTTCGGTTTGTTTTCCTTTGCAACAAATTTCATGTCAACCTCCTTCTCTTTCTGGCCATGGCTCTTTTTTAGGCCTCCTTCTAATTTCATTTCAATATCTTTGATATATTTTAAATCTTTAGTCAAGGTTTCCTTTGCATCTTTCAACTCTTTCGATTTAAGCATGTTCTTTTTGTATTCTTCCTCAAGTTTATTTATTTTGCTAACTTCTGTCGTAATCTGTTCTTTAAACTTTTCCAACTGCTGCAAATCTACGTCTTTTTCTTTCAGGGATTGCTCTGTTGGTTCTTGTTTCTTATCATTTCCTGGTACGAATGACTGCATAACATCTTTATTAGGCTTTACTTCGTCTATTTTCTGTTGTTTGCTACCACTTCCATTATCAGTTGGCATATCAAATGACGTTTCATCGTTGGATATTGGTGCCGCGGTTGACTTGTCATCCTTTAAGGTGCTTTTAAGATTCTCTGCAACCAATTCCTCATTTTTCACGGCATTTTTCGTAGATTCGGTGGCATTGTTCCTTTTTTCGTCTTTATTATCGTCCAATTTTTTCTTAACCTTTTCAGCTACTTTCTTATCTTTGCCTTTAGGTAGTTCATTTGTTTTTTGATGTAAAAATGGATTTGATAACCTTGATATTAACTCCTTTTCTTCATCAGACCATGTTTTGTATGATTTATTCTTTTGTTTTTCTTCGCCTGACCCATGTTTCACATCTTTGAGAAACGGGTTTGAAAGTCTCGAAATCATTTCTTTCTCCCAAGCTTTGAATCTTTCTCTCACCGATTTCAATGATCCATATTTTTTTGGTTCATCATCTCCTGATCCATTTTGGACGGTATCTTCAAATCCATTCTTTTGATTTTTTTCTTTAACCGTCTCTTTATCTGTCTTGTCCTTACTGGAATCTTTCTCTTTCAGTGGCACCACTACTTCAGGCTTTTGTGCTGTTACAAAGTTTCTCTTTGTAGTTGGTTTAATATCCATGCTAGCTTCTTTAGATTCTTTATCGCCTTGTTTCACGGTTGATGTTGTTGCACTTTCTTTTTGTGTCAATTTTGTTGCCTCTTTTGGATTTGCTTTTGGTTTTCCGTTTTTTTTTCTAATATCATCTATTACTATTGGTTCAGATAACTGAAGTTTTGCCCTATGTTCTTTCAACAATTGAATCTCAGAATTATGAAGCTTGACAAAATGAGCCTTTTCGTCCGTCTCTGGTGGAATTTCAGTGGTCTTTTCAGGCGAGATATTTTTCCTCGTACCGTATTTCTCTTCTCTTTGCGTCTCAATTGCGATTTCGTTCGTCTCTGCACCAAACTTCTCCGCAACTTTGGGGATGTCTTTACCCTTGACCATTTCATTTGTTGCTTCTTGTGGCCTTTCAATCTTTCCAACATCATCAGTTGATTTTGTGACAACTTTTGGGTTTTCTTTTGGCTTTGAAAATTTGGGCGTGGCTGTTGATTTCTCCTTTGGAGTGCTCAATTGCTTAAACGTTTCATTTTCTGTTGGTTTTTGCTTTTCTTGCATTATTTTTTTTGACTTGTGTCTCTTGGGGTGGTTTTTACGAATGCTTTGTTGTTTTGGGTTATTTTCACTTTCATCTATGGTTTCTTGATTTTCATTCTCTTGGTCTATCTCATCGCTTTCTGAATCTTCAACAGAGGCTTGTTTTTCGTTACTTACCAAGCTTTCATCACCTTTTCTTCCCTCTTTCTTTACGTTCTTTCTGGTCATGGTTTTTCCCGCATCTGGTAACATTTTCTGAGCACTGGGTTGTTTATTCTGTGTTTTTGAAGGTTTAGCTGAATTTCTTATTGCGTCTGCACCTTCAAGATGACCATCGAGCCCGCTTGCTCCATCTTCTTGTATTTTCTCTTCCAGGTCATCATATTCATCATCTCCCGAAGTTTCCTCCCCTGTTTCACTTGACAACCTGTTTGATCCCGATGTAGGTGTTGCATTAGTGGCTGAAATAGTTGTTACATAATTAAAGGAATATCGCTGCCTGTACGAATCATCGTATTTTGATTTAGTGTTTATACCAGGTAGTCTGTTTGGAACGCCAGTGCTAACATTTGTTTGGACAGTTTGTGCCTGCCTCATAACATTAACTTGATACCCTGGTTGCTTTGTAGAACTATTATTAGTTGAAAGATAAGCACTGTTATTTCCATACTCTGCTTTACCTTTGGCATTTACATCATCTTCCTCATTATCATCATCATCTTCACCCTCTCCTGTAAAATCATCATCGTCGTCATTCGTATTTTGTACAGATCTTACATCATAAATAGGAACATTTTTTGAAAAATTCTTTTTCTGCTTGCTTTTACTTGCACGAGAAACCTTGGATCTCAGTGAGCGCTCATTTATGTTAACATTTACAAGAACATTGATTTTACCCTTTGTTTTTCTACTCGAGAGTTCTGAGCTTCCGTCATCGGCCTCTGTTGACGTTTCCTCCTGGACACCTGCTTCTTGTGGCACCTTTCTCCCGCCCATTATAACATTTGGGTTGCTCTTTGATTCACTCAATGGGTCTTGGTTTGTAACGATATCCGTGCTCTTCTTTTTGTCGTTAATTTCCGCCAAGTCGTTGCCATTGGCCCTGGGGCTCTGAGAATGGTTTCTCTCAATAATCTCAGCTTCATTTCCGTCTGTCGACTCTCCACTCACCTGTTTACTTTTTAAACTCTCTTTTGATCCACTGCCACTTGTACCGTGTCCACGATGCAGTTTCCAATCATAAAGCAACTTAATCAACCCTGCTGAAATTGCCTCCTTTTCCTTCTCAGAGATTTTTCCATGTTTCCTATTATCGCTTTTCTTGCTTTCTCTTGAAATCTCAGAAAGTTTCTGTCCATTTTCTTCAATTTCTAAGTGTGGTGTTCGGAGGGCTCTATTTAAATCTACATCCTCAACGTCTACATCTAAAGGCTCATTGTCTTCAATAATTGGGTCGATACTAGGGCCTTTTATAGAATCTCTTTTTTCATCATGTTCTGCTTCAGGCGTCGAGGCGAACCTCTCAACATCATATTGTGGGTATATGAAAGATCTCTTAGCAGTTTCATATGGTTGTGGGTAGTACTCTGTACGGTAATATTCACTTCTGTCATCCAAGTCGTCAGTGACTGGCTCTATTTGTAATACCGCCAAGCAGCCTTGTATCAAGATGGCCCAAAGGAAAAGCAGTCTATGTTTTAATGACGTCATTCTGGACTGCCCTTAACTGTTGATAAATCATTTGAGACATATCAGACACATATTAAGCAAGTTATGCTAGATTGCCGTTTTAAGTGTCTTTACTGTAATGATGCAATAAACTACGTTTCAATGTGAAATGAAGGACGACCTATTTGGGATATTTCATAGAGCAAAAGCATAACGTCATCACAAACAAACCGTTGGCATTATTTTATTGCTCAGCTGCATATGTTTTTATCTGAAATGATATTCTTTAGTTTGGAAAATAAGGCTATAGTTTTGAATTATCCATGAGCGATATTAAAGGCAATGTTTTTCTGAAGGCGTTGAAGAATGCTTTGATCGCACGGAGTTATGAGAATGAAAAGTTGCAGGGTGATTAAAGACAACAAAATTAGGCTAACTCACTTTTTGAAGGATTTGATTATCCAATTACTTTTTGTTGGCTGGAAAGTTTCCAATTCTGAATTACTGCAGCTCAACTTTAAAATTTATGTTTAAGTCTCAAGCTTCCAGAAATAGCTTTTTGTTCTTTATTTGTTCTTTAGTAAGAGTTGGCATATAAAAACCTGTACTTTCCAGCTTAAAATATCGAAATAGATCATGTTTGTGGAAGCTTGCATAAGGTAGTGGATCCTGTTGTTCATGTGTAAATGTGATTGGCAGTTCTTTTATTTGTCAAAATTTAATAGTCAAAATGCAAGGTACAAAAACAAGCATTAGATGTTGCGAATGATAGTCGGGTTCACTTGACATGGCGAGTGGGAGTCATTGAGCTTTAAATGAATCGAATAAGTGAATAAATGAATTTCCAAAAATAAAATTGATAGAAGGAAGAAGAACTAAAATTGTATCAAGCTTTTAGCTTACCGATGAAAATGTCCAACATTATTTTCCGTTTTGATTCATAAACATAAGTAAATTTAAATAGAAGCGATAGTTGCCAAATTTACACCATATTCTAAGCCCTAAAAAGTCTAAAAACGGTGGAATGTTCACGCTCATTACGACCATTTGAAATACGTTATACTTGTTTATGAGCATGTTCCTAGTCAACCTACTTTGCACAGGTAATCTATTCAAATTCCTTCATGCTTTCTGGTCACCTAAAAACCTGCCAATATCGCAGCATGTTCAAATGGTCTGTAGATTGTAACCGTTACATTCAAGTTCCATGAAAAATTGGTGTACTCTCAAAGATGAAAATTTCTTAAGTAAATCAAATCTATACAGTGCGTTTAATATTCGCAGCATCTCATGTTTTCTCTGTAGATTTTGCTGCTGTTTTTACCTGGCAGAGTAGCATATACTATACGACCCATGTTTGTGATTAAGGACAATCAAGGGTACAGATCGCTTATCTTTAAAAAATGTTAAGCAGTGAAATGCTGTGCTAAATATTTAGTTGCAAGGTAATGCCATACAAATCATCACAAAGTTTATCTATTAAGGACTTGGCCTATTTATTGCATTTTGTGAACTTTTCCAGTTAAATTTCTCAAGGCGTTATTAATGAGGCATGAAATGAAAATCATAGGTCTACCTCGTTAAATTTAAAACTATCGACAATTTTCAGTTATTAATTGCAATCTAAATGAAAAGGAATCTTAGATTGGGGTCGGGTTCAAATGTAATTGCGCTCCTCATTCGTACATCTTCGATCTAACACTAAGATTTCAGCTGCTACCAAATAAAACTTACTTAGCTATTTTTAGGCACCTTGTGCAATTGAACAACAAGAAGAAGACCGAGTTGAGCAACCGCGAGCAACACAAAAAGCTTCCTGGAATAAAAAGATTAATTCGTTCTATTGCAAATTAACTGGAGAATTAATTTTTAGTAACAAAAGATAATATTAGATCTAATAGATAAATAGATCGAATAACTGAACTACGAAAGCTAACTTGAAAATCGAGCCAATTTTTACTCAAAAGGGTCATGTACACATCATCTGGTGATATAGAACATGAATAATTAACCCAAATTATAATCATCTCGCGCCTGACTTCCAGCGAGCACAGTCATTGAACTTCCATCTTTGAGTCGTTGCCTTTGTTGTTGTCGATTCATGCCGGCACCAAAGTGCTAGCCAGCGTTACAGGCAGTGAATGGACACTCAGAATGGGCCGGTGAATACTTATAATCAAGGTAGTGGCTTTGAAGCTTCGAAGTAATGGTTTGTACCTTGAAACGACTTATAATAAAAGCAACATCTTCCTCTGTTAATGGTGGTGAACAAAGTAGCCACTCTCTTTTTTCACTTGTTTCCCCTTTTGCCGGTTTTCTGCGAAGAAAGGACTCCTTGCTGAATAAAATCGAATTTTCATTTGCCCCCCTTTCCTTAACTTCTTTAGGTATCTGAGAGTGCAATGTTTGCCAGGTTTGGCATTCTCTAGGGCCACTACGCTGCATCATTAGAGAGAGGGTTGAGCAAAATACCTTTGTTGATTCTTTCCCTGCTACTACTTTCGCTGGACTTGCAATAAATCTCTAATTTCGAACGATCTTCTTACTTATCTGTGGTATCCGATTTTGATTAAACGGTTGTAGCTTGTTGTTTTGCCATTTGACTCCCTGCCTTTTTCTGAGAATTTGATTTACCAATCTCTTGTTTTATAATAACGATTAATAAAGATCAAAGCAGTTAATTGCAAAAGAAGTTAAGTTGGCAGAATAGAAATATTTCAAGGGTTTTTAGGGGTCAGTAACAAACTTTTTGGTGTTTTGTGGGCCAAGCCACCCCTGGTTTTTGCTCCTTCTCAGTACCCAAATACTTTTTTGACCTCCATTATCGTTTCCCCAATTTCTTTGACTTGAAACCAAGACTGGATAATTGCTTTTATTTGATTTTGCCTTCAACCCAAGACTTGGTGATAACGAAACCCTTTTTAAGAGATTCAGTTCAACAACTTTTTCCATCTTGATCGCTGCCGCTCCGCTAGGATAGTTCCTGCTGTTCAGCTGAGGCCGTACACTATTCTTTAAAACAGAATTTAAAAGCTAAGATTTACAGCGGGGGAAACCCATAAGACTTAAATTATTATCTTTCTGAACGTTAGCAAGGCGTTGGTTAAACAGTAAAATCGACAATACATTTATCTGAGACAAACACGGTCTCTATTGTACATATCAATACGTTGATTTTCAGATACCGTAATGGAGCCCCCTTAAAATGTATGTTCGTATTGGCTTACTATGACGTAAGTTCTAAAGCAACAATTACTGGTCTTGCAACCAAGTCCTTGCCTACTTATAAGAAACAAGTATGGGCGAATATGGGTGTGCCATGATTCAAATACTGATAGAAAACAGGTGTCAGTTGGGCAATGCTGTAATTGCTTATCAAACAGATATCAATTTTGCCCTGATGTAAGTTCTCTGACCATAAAATGTTAGTCTAAGAAACAAATATCGTATAAGTAAATATTTATCTTGCGCAAAAGCTGAAGCGACTTGAAGGTGGTCGTGCACTCATGCAAAATCAAAAGATCATCTTGCATCGAGGAAGATTCTTTTAAAGACAAATATTGATCTGATAACGGCAACTAATGGCCAAGCCAAGGTGCGGTTACTGAACACCAACTCATCGCCTTAGTAATCTGATAAAGGCAACAATCTCGGCCTTCCTATGATGGTTGCGCTAACAAAATGAAAAGTGGCTGGGCCTTCGTATGATACAAGTACGTATAACCATGATAATTGTATTGTTACGAAGCCCTCGCTTGTGAAAACAAGTATAAGCGTTACTTGCAAGTACTGATAACAAAACAGTTGAACATGCTGTGAGGCAGGTACCGTAGCAACATCACTATAATACAGCAGTCCTTGCAGTTCTGCGTATATATTGTGCTCTGCAAACTTTCGGACATACATTTAACGTGTGGAGAAGCGGTGACCAAAGTATGATCTTCGCTGCCATCGATTTCTCAGGCTATTTCTTGGTGGATTACTTATTAAGGCGGGTTACGTGTTAGTGCTGAGCTCAATAATAATAAGCAAATTGAAGTTAAATTGAAGAAATTTAATAAATAACTGAATCTAGGTTAAGCCATTCCTCAAAACAAGAGCCAAAATATTGTGTCCTTTTAATAGGATTCTTCGTGAAAGTCTGTTTCTAACGAACTAAACTCATTGGAAGCTTAATGTATACTACTTTCAGGCACGAAAATAATTTGACATGGAGGGAGGTACGGGATCGTAGAAATTCAGGGGAATGCGGCGCTTAGGGTATTTTACGGCACGGTGGTAGGACACAAGGGCGGTTTTAATGAGGAACAAGGGCATTGGGGTACGAGATGTCCTGGGGTACATAGGATATGTATATTGATTGCACCAGACTCAAATCGAAGTAATAACTTGTCTACCAAAATAAGCTTATACTTTATGGTCGGTCTGATGCTATGACTTTCTATCAGTTTCTTGTAATCTCGATGGCAGAAAATGCTGTTTTAAAGCTATACTTCATTCAAGGGTATACTGCATCACTTTTCTAAAATTGTAAAATTATAGTTTTAATAGAAATATTTCATTATATTTTTTCTGACAAATTGAAATAGACTACAGTTGTATATATTCACGGTTTTATGAACAATTAATGGAAAAATTTTTATCAAAAAGGGCGTTTGGGATTTATAGTTAGCGTTAACTTTTCAAGATTCTCAACAGCTCGATAGAACGATTTTGTACAAGTTCGTTTGGTCCATTGGCCATTTGCTCAATTTCATCTGTAATTGTATCTTGTAATATCTTTTTGTTATTTTCTGTAAGATACGAAACGTAAAAAATATTTTTTATCAAAACTTCATGGTGTTAATGTAATGTAAAGCAGTCAGATTCGCATCAAGTTTTTTTGTGTTGTGCAAGCACAGAGATTGCGTGAAAAAGGGACACATTTTGAAAATGCCTCAGATAGGAATGCTTTATCATAAGGTGAAGAAGGGCCACAAATTTTTCCTTTTCGACATAGAAAAGTTGTTCTCTTCAGATTATCTTGCCCATGTGAAAATCGGAATGTAGGGTGCACTAATGTAGACGGTGTAATAAAATTAAGATATTCTTATGAGCCTCAGAAAGAAAAACGACAAAGCAAAGCACGCAATCAGGCCATAGGACAACATCTTATAGACATCCCAGAATCCGATATAAAATATACTGACACAGTTTTCAAATTACTAGGTTAAGAAAACTGTCTTTTCATTGGGGAGTTTTGGTTTCTATCTGTACAAAAGCACAATATGATTTACGTAGGCAAGAGCAGCTTGTTTTCTCGCTTCGACTCTTCAATTAAAAGTAAGGTGAATGGATGGCGATTGAAAACAAATTGCGAGTGTTATTTCCTCCTCTCACATATTTTTTCGAAAGCTAACTTCCTGTAAACAGTTTCCAGGGAGATTTTGGCAACCCATTCCTTGGGAAGGCGTATTACCGCGCTGCCAATATTGCTGTTGATACCGCAGTAACATTCCCATGTCCATAATGAAATACTTAGGTAGCTGAGCATGTAAAAATATTACCGTCTTGAGATATTGCCATAAATAGACTTATCAGGTTGAAAACCAAATGGGGTTTATTTGAAGCCTGTTTCAAAAGTTTTGTTGACTCCTCCATTCCACCAGCTTGCACAAATTCATTATTTGCATCTACGACAAATAAGAAAGCGAAGGGTGAAATCAACACTTGCATCAAATTACTAGAGATATAAAAACACAATCTACCATCAGCATATTCGGTAGTAACTTCTATTTTAGATTTAGATCAAAGTATGTCACCGAAGATTTCCTAAACGACAAGACATACAGTAGTTCAGTGCGCATGCCACAACCGGCACGACAACGCATAATTTGTATCAAAAAGAACGCATTGCACGGTATTTAAAACTTGTAGATGTACCGTGATATGAAAATGTTAACTTTATTTTTAGTCCCAGCCCCCTACAAAACTGCACGAGAGAGAGGTTGCCACAGTGCATACGAACCAATTGTGTGCAGGTGCTTGTGACAAAATCTTGGATAATTGCTGGCAAATTTGAATAATTCACCCCAAGATATATAGTTTATTTACACAACTTCGACCCTTCATCAAATTACTGCATGTCCGCTTAAAATAACGAAACGAAGTATTTTGCTAGGAGCCAAGCTTTCGTCCTTGAAACAATATCCGACTGCATCATAAACGTTTGTGCCAAAAATGAAGCGATATAAAGCTCTGCTACACCTACTGTTGGTTTAAGTTATCAGCACTCAACGAAAACAAATTGAACAATCAGGATTTCAGACATCATTTAAACAGGCTTTAGAGCATATCTTTTTGGCCTACGAAACCAAATTTGCTATGAGAAGTAAATTCCTGAGCCCAGCTGCCTCAACATCACATCCTTTGCAATCTAATAGTATGCATGACCTTAACAGCATTTTAAAGCGGCACATTCATCAAATGAATACCTATATAGCCAGTGTAGTGAATGTACAAATGACAGCACTCAATCTCCTGCAAATCAGGACTAAACCGCTAGGATCGATGATGAAATAGAACAGGAAAAAGAAAAGAGCCTGCCTCTAGATTTTATTTGATTGGAATTCTATGATTCATCAGCTGCTACCAAAGGAGCCTTCTACATCCGCTCTCCTACCCTCGTCTCCTTGTTTCCTTCTATTCTCTCGCACAGCTCCTCCGGTCGCGGCTATAATTTACAATTTGATTTGTTTAATTTTTCAATTAAAATTGCACAAACCTTTGCCGCAGGCAAGCAAGGTAACCATAGAAACCAAAGCTTCATTTTGCATAATTGCATGATCACTTGATAGCAAGGCAATCAATGAGCGCATACCATGTTTTCTTAATAAATGATCCATGGAATCTAAAGAATAAACATTGAGCAAATAAAACAAACTAAATAAACTTTAGATTGTTTTATCATATTTTTATAATCAATAAAAAACTACGGATGAGAAACAAGCATCAGACATCAATGAAGATTTGAACCGAAGAAATCTAAAGAAAGAAATCGCATGCTTAAAAAGCATATTTCCAAATAATAAAATTCTTTCCTTGATTTACTCAACTTTTCGATAAAATATAATTGCTTTTTTAAACGCTACAAATGAAATCATACGCGTATAGAGAATCCAGGTATCCAAGTAAAGAAAATTTCAAATAAAAAGTACAATTCTAGCAATGATGTAGCAAGACAAATTATATAACTATTATTATGCAATTCTTTATACATGGTTGCATTTTCAGCAATAGTGCTGTTATAAATAAAGGCTCTGTTCAAATACACCATAAATATACCAAAAATGTAAAATTAAAAATAAAAATTATAATTAGCTACAATTAAATAATATATCGCAATTTGGTCTTCTTCCTATACACGTTCCCCACAATTCCCATGACCGTATTTGTCTCTAGAAAACAGTTAAACGGTATGGTCCTTAAAAGTAAAAGGAGCTCTTTTCATTTTCAGTTTTAATCAAAGGCTGAAATCTTTAAAGACCTACCACTTGATTGACAGTTTTTCACCAAAGCAGCAGTTAATCGTCTTGCCTCAGCACACAAACCAATCACCGTCTCTCGTGTGGAACAATCAGCAACAGCTTGCAAGAATTCATCATCACTGCATAGTTCAACCGCAAGAGAGGCTGCAAATTTGATGTCATGAATTAAGATTAGAAGCAATTCATCTATTCTGATATGGTAAAAATAGATTTAAACAATATTTATCCTGCAATGCAGGGGCGGTGAAAGCAATTTTCCTAACTGGTTTGCAAACAACTTTTCCTGGATAAACAACAACAATAGCAAATAACGCCAACTTTTTTATAGGCCCACATGTCTGTATTTATCCTTCCCGCTTCTTTGAAACATATTTGATGTATCATTGGTGAACGTCCTGTTGAACATGTTCTTCAATTTGACGACCCCTAATCATGCATTCTTTTAGCTTTTCTTACGTCTGGCTTTTCCAACCACTTTCTGCCATCCCCGCTATCTTCAATTATCTCCATTGGATCGACGAGTAACCACTCAAACCCTCTCGCAACCCACCCAATGTTAAACACGCTCGACTGACCAGGATTCAGTTGTTTTACAACAAAGAAAATGAATCAAACACAAAGACTGGTAGTGAAGCATGAACAAGGTTTCGTCGTAACCCAGTCAGATGGTCTGACAGGATTAAGACTGCGTAGATGACGACAATGAACAATGTGCGACTTTTAGAGGGTTGCGACTAATGAGAAAGTCGTGTCACGCTTCATTACGTCCTCCATCGCAAACATCAACGACGTTACAAAGTAGAAGATGATCCAGAGCAGCGCAGCGTCATATTTTCACTTCAACTCAGTAAACAGTGCGCAAATGCCACCAGCTCGTCTACTGAGGTTTGTATAACCCTCTAAACCCCCATGAATTCGCCCCTGCTGCAATACAGTATTTATCCTGCAATATAACGATCGCAAGATGAATAAAAACGCGATAATCAAACTAACCTTGCCCTTGAACCAACAGTCGTAATATAGCCAATGCTTTGAACTGCAAAACAGCACTGTCATTTTTCACAGTATCTTTGGCAATTTCTGGTAACGCAGTATGCGACAATACTGATTTGTTTGTAACTTAAAAATAAAAATAAATGTTCAAGTGATGCTCTTACTGTCAACCAAGTTAAATAACTGCAATAAAAGAACTATAAAACGCTCCAAAAATTTCCGAACATCAACAATCAACATCAATAAACACCGTTTCATATGCAGCTCCGGTAATATTTTGATCAGGGTACTCGAAAGGGCATAAGCTAAAAACATCATCAGTATCATCATCATCATCATCATCATCATCATCATCATCATCATCATCATCATCATCATCATCATCATCATCATCATCATCATCATCATCATCATCATCATCATCATCATCATCATCATCATCATCATCATCATCATCATCAAACCAACATTGCCATGAAGAACACCTTCCTAGCAACTTTATTAAATTACAGATGAAAAAAGTGGATACCATAAAACATATTTTTGAAAAACTTTTTAGCAATAGAGCTACTTCCTTTTATACCCTTTTAAGTGCGCATGCAGCATTTAAATATTGTCAAGAAGTTGCTTATGCATGCAGTAATTTCGTATTTAGCATACTTAAAGTAATGGTGACATTTATCCACACTCATACACACATTTACACTTGTGTCCCTCAGTAGGTAAGATCAAGAGATTTTTACAACTGATAATGACAAAGGTGGTTGAAACAAAAGAAAATCTAAACAAAGGTTGGCGCATGTGACATAGTGTTAACAAATTGAAATTACCCGGTATAGCAATATTCTTCAAAGCACTGAAAGCAGCTTGCTTCTGTTCTAGGGATTGCTGGAAAATATGGAAATTGAATAAATTAAATGGATTCGATTGTATTTGCGAAAGAAGTTTGAATGCGAGGGGCAAATCAATAACACATTTACCAAGACATCTTTCAAATAATGCAAAATAATGTCATTCAAAATTCTTCTTTCATGTTGATTTTACATATATTTAAGGGTCCATTTACAACAATTCCTAATTTTTGATTGTATCTTCATTGTCAGTTTTTTTACTGTAAATTGTTAAATAGGGTATAAAACGCATGGAAACAAAAGGATGCCCTCAAAGCTTGATTTAAGTTTGTTTACCTCATCACCATGAAGAGTTCTGAGAAAGTTGATCAATTCAATATGGACACCATTTTTAACCAGATCAGTACAAATCATATCTGTTGAAATTGTGATTACAAAATCAATGGAATTGTCAAAATACATCTTTTATGGTGCATGGGTTGTAAATTATTGATCTAAACTATTTTCAGTTTTCAACTATCATGTGTCTGTTGTTTTTCGTGACTGCTATCCTAGAACAGCCAGTGAGCCATGGGTCTGCAATTCCATTCATCTTATGCTTACAGCATTTTACATTGCTAAGGAAAGGTGGTGTAATCGGAAATGCAGTCCTTTTCTTTTAGCGCGTGCGATCGCACCCGCACACGCCTGCAGACGCGCAAGTTAAGTTGGGCGTGCTTTTCATCACACGCGCAAACAGATGTTTTTGCAATTTTCTGTTATCATAAGTTTCCCATGCTCTCATTGTTTATCCTTTTCCCTTATTACTTGATTAGCACCTTTGACCACAATATGATTTATCCAATTTTCAGAAGTGATGTTTGGCTTTTGTCCGAGTGCTACTTTCAACTTAGCGGCTCGTCTTTCAAGTAAGTCGCCATCGGCATGCTAAGTGTGATAACTGATTTCCTGGCAAAACGTACTTGATCCCTGAAAGCAAAAGTGACTGTTGAAAACAATTTTTATTTGCTCTTGTAACTTTTGCGAGTGTCGACGACTTTTCAAAGATGGCTGCTAAGGGCAACAAAATTGAGTTCTCTACTTTTCAAAAGTACGGCAAATCGGAGATAATTGGCTACAAGACAGAAGACGAAAATTGAAAAACGTTTGTTAACTTTATTTGGTGTAAGCTATGTGCCAAGCACAAGAAACTATCCTTGCCGATCCAAAATTGAAAGGAAGCCTAAAAGCATCAGCAAAAGCGTTCGTTGATGGAACTAATGTTGTCACCAAGTATCAGGTAATTAAAGATTTTTAACTTAATCATTAAGAATAAGTTGTTTAATTGATATCTTTGGAGTAGATATGATGCTCATTGATAACTTTGTATATACAAACTACACTGGTCTGTTTAATTGATTTTCCGAAACTTCGTACAAATCAATTTTATTTGAAATATAGTTGAGACTTACTCGCTATCTGTTCTTAGATAACAAGGCACCTGGATGAAAGCGCTGGTCATAAGATGGCAATTGAACTTGAGAGGGGGAAACCCAAAAGTGAGCCCAATCGATTCCCTGACAGTGTTCTTGGAGCTGGCCCTTCACAGCCACAGGCAGGTATTCTACACGAAAAAGCAACTCGAGAGGCCTATAACCGAATGATCCGCACAGCATATGAACCAAGCTTTCATTGTCTACTTTCATTGGCTGCTTTTAAAGTGCCAAAGAATGAATGGTGTGAAGCTAATACAAGGAAAGGATTATTGTAAAGCAACAGGCAAATTCTTTGATGCCATTTCAAAAGCTGTCACCGAGAAAGTTGCGGCTGTCGTTCCAGTCAGGATGCAATGTCCCTTCTTTCAGATGGCTCACAAGCAAGAAAAACGAACTCCGACAAAGAAATGGTGCTTGTTAGAGTCGAACGCAATGGAATTCCTGTCTATTTCGTTGTATCTCTGCTAGAAATGTCTGAGTGGGGAGGAACGAATGCCGACGCGCTCAAGAGGGCTATTGACAGCATATTTAGACCAAAAGGCAACATCCCTTTGACTGCTTATTTGATGAAATTGGTTTCCTGTACAGCTGATGGTGCCAATGTAAACATGGGTCAAATATCCGGACTGCTGTCGCGCATTGGTCAAGATAGAGACTGGATGTTAAAGATCCATTGCTCAAACCACAGAATAGAACTTGCCTTTTAACCTGCTTTCAAAGACACCAAATTTGCGCAAGTGGAAGAGTTTTACCAGGCAAACTTTAATATTTTGAAAAACTCTGGAAAACTCAAAAGTGCTGTCCAAGCTGCGGCCTCTGCGATAGGAACTGAACATTATGTGTTGTCAAAGCTCACTGGAACCAGATTTTTTGGTCATCGAAGCAAAGCCTACAAAAGATTGCTGGATATGTGGCCTGGATTTACCACAGCATAGGAAGACTGCCTTGGCAATCCTTCGTATTCCAGCATCAAAAGCAAAGTCAAAGGTCTATTGGCAAAATTTAAATTTTATCAAATGCTATGTCTTGCATCAACATACCTGGACGTATTGGAGAAGATGATACCGGCATCTAAGATATTTGAAGGGGAAGGTCTGCTCGCTTTTAATGTCAAGAGCACGATCGATCTTTCTTTGCTGGAACTGCAAGATTGTCGGGAATGTGCAGGCACAGAAGATGAGTACCTTGACAGTTCATTGGCACGCTTCCAGACCAAATGTGAAGATGACGGCAGTTTTTCTCTGGCATCAAACTTTTTGATGGCTAGGAAAGCATTGAAAAAGGCTGACAAGCGCAATTTCAAGGCATGAAAAATTTAAGTGACCACACAAGGAATTGAGGCCAGCAGTGAAAAGATCAAAGTTATTGGCAATTTGTGTGAAATTTTGAGGGAACGGTTTCGGGGTTTTGAACACCAGATTTATCCACTAATAAGTGTGTTTGATAAAAAAAACTGGACAGACGAAAAGGAATTTGACGCACAATGATTTTAGAATTAGAAAGTCATTTCAAAGCTACACTGAGCGTTTCGGGTTATGACAAGACGAAGGTTCTCAGGGAGTGGAAAATGCTGCGAAACTATGTAAAAATATGGCTCAAAAAATCAGAAACTGCTGACTTATGGAAACACATTTTAACACACAAACGAAAAGTGTTCCCAAATGTATGTTTACTTACAGAAATTATGATTGCTGTCAGTGGATCAAATTCGTCAGTGGAGCGGGCATTTAGCATGCACACAAATATGCTTTCTGACAGAAGGCTTTCCATGAAACATAAAAGAATGGAATCGATATTTATAATTGCCGGAAATGACAAAAATTGGTCAGCAAGAGAAAAAGAAGAAATCATCGAGAGGGCTGTCGAACTTTGTCTGATGAAACGAAGAAAAAACCAAAACATGTGAGCCACCACAAAAAGTGCGAATCATCCAGTTGGAAGAAAAGGATGACGATGCTGTGGAGACCGCTGGTATTTTTTCTGACGATTAAGAGGATGATGATTCTGACAATAGCTCGAGTATTTCTGACGAGGAACTGTAATCCGTTATGTATTGATTGAACTGAGTTTTGCTCTTTTATCTTTCTTGCTCTTTTACCAATTTTACCCATTGGCACTTCAAATATATTTACGTGTGTGATTTGCCACACACGTATAATTTTGCTCACGAAAAGGACTGGAAATGCAACATTAAGTTATTCCAATAACACTTAAATCATAAAATAAACCTCAAGAATCGATGTAATGACATAATAAACTTATGAATAGATTTAGGAATACTATAAAAGACAGATGATTTACAAACTGATAGCTGTCCACTTGATGGTTGTATATTAATTTTTATGACCTACAGTAACTTAACTCTGCCTTTTTATACTCACATCCACATTAAACATGCGAAAAATGGTGTGAAATGCAAATGGTTGTTTACTTTAAATAGTCTTTGAGAGCATAAACTAACAACTGCTCACCATTTCTTGCATAATTACCCAAAGCCAGGGCACCTGAGGTTTGTACATGCTTGTTTTCACATTTTAACAACATAAGAAGGCGGCTCAGTAGTTCCTTGTCATCTATTTGTGCATTGAAAGATTCTGTTTAAAATATAAACACAACATTACTGACAAACTGAAATGCTTGTGACACACCAAAAAACACACCTGACATAAAATCTACATCGAATGTGGATGCTGATTACAAGTGCAACAATATTGAGAAGGACAATATATATGATCCATACCATTGGATGTGAAAAGCACAAGAGAATCAAAAATCTTCTTTAACACATGATCTTGAGAATTCTTGTCATTAAAAGAAGGTCTCTCAGCACCGGCAGATATCAACGCCAACAGACAGCTTTCTGAGCAGATGATGTCACTCATCTCATCTGTGGAAGTCATCGCAAAATACGACTAGTTAAGTGTGTTTAAATGAAATAGAATCGTATCATTTAATCAATTAAATCCTATTAACAGTGATACAATATTATAATAAACATTATTAGCATGTATTCAAAAGCAGAACTATCAGATTATGTAGGTATGATATCCTTCATTGCTGTTTATAACTGAAAATAGGTCTTTCTCTTTGGGAGCTTCCACTAAAAAGCTATCAACTTCAAAATTATAGGAACATACCATCTTGAATAAATTCACCCAGTGAATCTAGAATCCCAATAGTAATGTTGTCACTGCAGTGTTTCAAGAGTGAAAATGATTCTTCAATTACATTCATATTTATGATATGTTCCTTTGCCGCCTCTGAAAAGATATATTATTTAGTATTTTTTTCCTACAATCGAATATCAAGACTGAGTATTGGATGTAAATCCAACTATACTGACTTAAGGTTAGATATTTTGGATCTAGTATCAGGCATTCTAAAACTTTTCTCTGTGAAGGTAGCCCAAAAATTTAAACCTCCTTTACCAAGCAAGACATATCTGAATATATGAAATGTGTTTGCAATCAAACAAGACACCAAGGTTCCTTAATTGTCGTAGAATTGTTGATGCGCCTAAATTGTAGACCAATACGGGATGATAAATACCGTACAGGATGATTACCTGAAAATGTTTTTTTTCCAGCTTCATATAGGTAGAGCCTTAGGATTAACAGGATAATCTGGATAAACGTACCATTTACTGCTAAACCTGACAAGGCTTCAAGAACGATTTCTGCCATTTCATTATCTTTTTGAATGAATGATTTCAAGCAGCTGAAAAATATAGGAATTGCACCAAGTTTAACCAGCTCCAGCTGCATAGATTCTATTGAAAAGGAGGAATGAGATAAAGATAACATCATTCCATCTAATATTTATCCCCTTTATTGATGAAATAATTATTTATTCTTTGCTTTACAAAGCTTTGAATGTTAAGCAGTCTTCTAAGTGATGCATTGTTTTTGTTCTTACCAGTATTCAAGTGTCTATTCCACCATCAGTCAAATTTCTGAGAGATCTTGTTGTTAGAAAACTGTGTTAACCTTTGCTATATTGTTAATAATCTGTTAGGCCTCAACCATGGTCTTAATCCTAATAAAGCCAATCCCAAATACTTGACTGTTGCCTGACAATGTCAGTTATTTAAACTTAATATTCTTATTTTGCTACTTATCATATGCTTTCCTCATTCAATAATACCTTTACAAAGTATATCCACTTGGGGGTGATAGGGTGGTGGCCCGTAAGACAATAGTCTTTTGTTCTAAAACAATATAAATATTTGATGTCATCTTTTCTAAACAATAGGCTTGCCACCCCCCACCCCCCCCCCCCCCCCACAATATTTGGCCAAGTGTATGCTGCTGAGTATATCCATAACTGTGCCACATAAATGGTATGCATGCATATAACAAAGATTTCTAACAGTGGCACCAGTATCACACCAAAATGATAATTCTCATTACCCTGATGACTCACAATTTTGAAAGTTGGGTGCAATCTAAGGGGACCTTTTTACACACATATTTTGCAGTTTGTGTGTATTCATCATGTAACTTCCCATTTGCTTCTAAATAATCCATTTTTATAGATGCAGAATCAAAATGAAGAGTTGAAAATTTTTTAAGTCATGCAGATAGTTGTTATAGTTAAAAATCCACAAACCATTTTCACATGACAAATTATTAACACAGCCATATGCTACTTTTGGTAAGGTGCCAAGTTCACTGTCAGATAGCTGAACCATGGTCTTGAACTTATTTAAGATTTTATCAAGATGTCCTGACACCATCACACATCTTTGTCCCTCTTCTGCAATTAAAAAACAATTGATTAAAAATTGTATAACAAAGCAATTTTTGCCATTGTAGTGAGTTCAATCTAAAACTGAAGCAATGCCTAAGCCCAGATCTCTCAACATTCCTTAATAGAAAATTGTAAACTAAAGGATCACAAATTCAAAATGTGAAAAATATCGCTAAAGTGCTGTAGAAAAAAAATTGAATTTAACGTCAGCAAAAACTATTTGAAGAACCTGTGATCAATTTGATAGAATTATGTTTCCCTCCAAAACACTTTTTAAAATGATAAAAATTTAAGTCAGGAAAAGATTGGTACTGCCAAAACTGATCAAAATTTGGGTTTTCTACCTGCTTTTTCACTAAACATTGTAATGTCATACAAAGACACACCAGACAAATCAACACTTATTACTTCTAGAGGATGATAAAGATGCAAAGGTTATATAATGTCGATGGTCAGTGGTAGAAAATTATAAATCAACACCAATCAAAGCAAACAAGTAAAGGGAAATGCTCTTGAGATTAATTTGATAAAGAAATTGTTTCTGTGATGTATGTAGCATTGGATGAAGCAACACTTTGGATCTTTGAACAACATTAAATTTCATTGAATGGCGGTCATTGTATTCCAAAAACAATAACTGCATGATACAACCTCCACACTTTGAGATTTATTGGAATTTTGCTTAATTTTTAAGGTGAATTGTCCAGACAATAGAAATCAAACTGTTAAATTTGCCAGGTATTAATTAAGAAAATCATAACTTCTTTTCAAGACGTTTTCTAAAAAGGGGAAATTTTCAGAAAAAAAGAACACTATAAATTACAAACTTATGATTAAAAGCCTCTCAGTATGGATCAAGAGCAAAACAGACTTGTGAAAAAACAAAATTATCAACAAGATCTAGCACCTCAGATAAAATGGCATCATTTCATAAAGAAAGACATTATACCGTTTTCAATACAGATGTTGCCAATTGCTCTGAAGCACTGTAAAGTAACATCTTTATCAATGTTCTCAATTTCATTCAAAACAGCCTTGAGAAGATCACTTCTTGCCAATTTGATCCTGTTCTCTTCTGAAAATAAGAAATCTTAAATCAAAAACATTAAAAAAAGTATAAAACAAGGTATCTAGTCTAAGGTAACATATTTATGGGTGAAACATGACTAGACTGTGAAAATTTTTTAATAGGATTTTTTCCTAAATCATAAGGAACAACAGTAAAATCTGTTGCCCCCATCTATCCTGCTAATATTTGAGATAACCTTTATATAAATTGGCAACCAAATGCCTCTTGATCTTTTAAATTTCTTGTTCAATTAAAGACAAACACTAGGAACAATATTCAAACAATACATATCAGGGAGGGAAGTTGATCTGAGGAAATCTAAAATCTCTGCCCTTGGTATTCTCTGTATGTGCATCTGCTATTGCACAAAGCATTCAATGGTAGAACAAATGATAACAATAATGGCAGTAAGGCCACTCAATGATAATGAAAAAGCCACTTTTGGCAGAGTTTTGAATTTTGATTTTGGTGATTGTCAGCTTTTGTGGATGGCTTTTGGTGGTCTAGTTTGATTATGGTTCACAGGGCTTATTCTATCTTGAAAAAAGTGGGGAAATTAACATGGCATTACACAAGACTACATACTGGATATTTTGGCAAATATTGTTATTTAAAAAAATACATACCTCACCAACAGTTCATTATATAATAACCTACCTTGTTTGGCAACTTCTGCAATGATACTAAGAATTAGTGCTTTGTTTTCTTTGTGACAATGAGAAAAAACTTTAATTAAGCAGTCCACATCAGCATTGTCAAGAATTTCATCTAGAAAAAATGGAATACAGTGTTAATAACTTCTTATGCCATTCTCCTTCTAGTTCCTCATTTTAGCACTGTTGGTCAGGAAATTGTTGCTTCTTTTAGAAAAGCCTTATTACTCAAGGCTACCAATGAAATTCTAAAAGATACAAGCTGCTATAAAGATGAAACTACCATAAAATCTATATTCAAGATCTTCACCTCTATCTTAGTTAAGTCAACTAAGAGCAGATTTGGTACAGGGCTGGTAGAAATGGTTGCTCTCCTAAGCGAAATATGCACTGTGCACAGCACCAGGCTTTTGATGCTGTCAGTTATTATAGCCACTGCATAAGTATAAGCTTATTTTGATAAAATGAGGAGCTGCAACACCAAATCAGATGCTTCAAAGAAAAGGATGAGACAACTTCAAGATGGAAAACCAGTCATCTATGCATCAAGATGTGTTAACAGCAGACAAGAAGAATTACTCAAAAAATTCAGTGTTTTTTTGCCAAGAATGTTTTCATCTATATATCACGGTCCCGACAGGCCAGACCCCATCTACTGCAAGAAGCCTATAACAGCTAATTCAACCAAATTGCAGAGAGTGCTTATCACACTATTTCACTATGGAATTGCCATACATTACCTGAAAATGACAGAAAACATTACAGCTGATGCCTTATCCCTAAGCAAGTCAAACAAGGAATGTTTGAGAGAGAAAATGGTACTTAACAAGCCAGTCTGTAAAGGTTTTCTAGCACAGGAGGCAGTACATTTTCATGTAGGCAGAAAATTTTGTTTTCTTCAAATATGCATACAACTTCTTAAGATTCTAAACCCTTTTATTTCAATCAATAATTTGAAACCATGAAAGCTGAGTGCAAAATTAACATTAGAAAACATTTTGCAGAAATTCATCAAAATCTTATATTTGATCTCACACATATTAGACAAATTAATCTATGTGTAGTGAAATGGTTCCCAGAGCAAACCTCATAACAGCAATATCTATGGCAGTTCTACTTGGAGGATCTTAATTCTCAGAGATAGATAGAAATAATTTGATATACTTTGTTTAACTGGGGAAATGCTACAGTATTCCATAATTACTTGAACTCATAAACAACAATGATTATATAAATAACATTGATATTGTGCTATTGTGGCAACAAGCTTTTCTAAAAGTAGCATCGCTATTGTGGTGTTGGAAATTAATCATTGTTAAATAGGGAATAATTCAAAACATATGCTGTTAACAAAATAAGTTTGTGATGTTCTTATCAATTTCATTATCATAACTACCTATGTTTGCTTCTAGCCTGTAAAGTCCAGCAAGGAAGTCAACTGAGTGAATTTCCAACAGGATCGTCAATTGAGGGTGGGGGTTGCCTTGGGGCCAGCCTGCAGAGTTTGGCAACTGCACGCACAATAAAATTTGCAGGAGATCGAAATGCACCCCAAAAATTAGGCCTTGCAGGCACACATGGTATGAATATAGATAGGTTCAACATAGACAAGGGTGGTGCCACCGGAGGGGCTCAGGGGGGCAGGAGCCCCCCACTATTCTTGCTAGCCCCTCCGTCGGCACTTCATTCTTAAATATTTTAAGAACTGTTGGCACTTTGATAATTTACACCTCCAAATTCATTTACTGTGCTACAATGAGTCGATGAGTGCCTGGGATTGAGATACAGTTACAGACAATTTTAAAACTAAATTTCCGACACGTAGAATTTCGATCGTTTAACTCATGGTTCATAAATTACATTTTAAGCCTTAGCATTTGCTTGTTTGATGTGTTTTAAGGGCGTAGTCACATTTTTAACCGAAATAAATGGGCGTGGCTGGCAAAAATTTTCTGACTCCCTGATCATTTTACTCGCTGTCAGCAGGGGATAATAGGGAAGCCCCCCCCCCCCTCAGTTTCTTCTCTGGCGCCATCCCTGAACATAGACATAGGTTAACAAGCAGTGCCATACTACCTTACAGTGTGATCTCCTTTAAAAACTCAACACAATCGACATAAGGAATCATAAGGAAAGCTGATTGGTGCACACTAGAGAAACAAGTGCACCAGCCAAATTTTACCTGGCACGCGCGAGATCTCGTTAAGTTCTGCCATGCTCTGCTGACTGCACTCGAGCGGTCGCTCACCCATCTAACGTGTGACAATAGCGCTTTCTTCCAGGGCAGAATTGGCCGTTGCATAATTATATTACGGCTCACATGAAGCTAGGGACGTATTCTTTAGCCCTGTGTTCTGGGGCTACTCCGTCGAGCTGGTGAACTAAAAGGCGGGTGGGTAGGCCTAGTTCGAGCGGTTTGCATTGTATCTTAGAAGGGCTTACCAGAAAATGCTGCAGCTTGAAGGTCAGCAATCGATGACAAATCTTTGGTATCGTCATTGTCAAGAGATGTAGAAATTTCTCTTATTGCGTCCATTTCTTGCTGATTAGGCAGATCGATAGTATCTGTATGCCAGCCACATTATTTTCCTCACTTCCTGGTGTCTTCTCAAGGTGTTGTTGCGGTTGTTGTTTTCTTATTCAAAGCCAGGATGATTTCAGGCTTCTGCTGTCAAGGTGCTTCTCTTTCTCAACCTTAACAGAAGAAGTGTACCTACTTCGTTTTTTTTTAAAACAGTTTCCTCCTGTTTGTAAACAATACACAGGCGCAATTATTTACCATTTTAAACTGGTAAAAAGCCACATTTTCACTTGTGACTTGTATCATTCTTTTGTCCACGATTCTCATAAATTAGCAAGTTATTTGTTATCCAGTAAAAATGTTATTTTCTTGTGTTTACTCCAAAAATAAGAATAGAATTCTAAGGCTCCAAGTATCCCCAGGAAAAATTCCGCTTGAGCCGACAGGAAATGTTTTACGATGATTTGGAAATAGACTCAACATCAAAAAATAAATTACGAAGTGCGTATAAAAAGATACCAGGGGTGTCATGTCATTAAGGTTTGAAGATCCTTGAATCCCAAATCTTATAGTTCTTCTTTCCAGAAACAGTACTAGCTTTGTCTCACTGGCAGTTCCTTCTGCATTTCGTCAATGCAGGTATTTTTGAATATATGTCCCAAGAAACTGGGTTTCTTGGAGTAGATTGCCTGAATTTTTCATTTGCACGTCAATTAAACTTAAACTTTTTTTATAATAAAAACAAGGAAAATATGACCCTAGAATGATTCCGTTTGGAACGAGATTCAGGAACCTTTTATTTCAACGTCTTTGCCTCCTGCCCTTATTGTTCCTGAAATGCAAGAATCTGCCCCTTTTCACCATAGAAAAACTAGTTATTATGAATGTCAACAATCGTTATAAAAATAATAGTGCCTCGATGGATGAAAGTTCTGGTATACGCTATGTGTCTATTTTTACAAAACCATATCAAGATCAATATTATGGCTCAAAATAGTTTAAGAGTTATTGCGTATTGTTAAAGGTACGTTGCTAAAATCAGCAAAATAAATTGACATAAATAAAATGGTGCTCTCCACGCCATAAAGCTGCTAAAAAAAATTAAATACAGCACTAAAACACACTTTTGATACTAAGAATATCCTATACATGGCGTGAAGTATAAACATGGGCTAATGAGTTCTTTTAAATTCTTCATAACAGGGTTTTGATATGGCAGCTAAATCACCAACAGCGTCACATCATGGGAAGCAAAATGAAAGACAATCATATATGCTTTTTAATTTTCGGTTCAATTTAGACTCTTCACATATATATATATATATATATATATATATATATATATATATATATATATATATACTATGCCACACAGGCACAATGAAATAGTCGCGAAACTCCGGTGTAGTTTTACGCAGTTCTTATCCCGGGAGACTGGTTTTTTCTTGTTTCGGCTTAATGCCTTCGGCAGAGCCACCTTTATACTTAAATTCAAATAGGCAATGGCGATACTCAGAAAAAAACTTCAACTTTTAAACGTTTCGACTTTCGTCTTCATCAGTAACCCATGATATATATATATCCTTATAGTTAGTTTAAATACTCCATGTCAGCCAATGCCTAATTGATTTCATATATATTTATATTTATATAAATTACTGATGAAGACGAAAGTCGAAACGTTTAAAAGTTGAAGTTTTTTTCTGAATATCTATTAATATAAATATATGTCCCATGAAAGGTCGTGACTAAATTTACACAAGGATGTCAAAGTTAAAGTCGAACCCGAAAATATGGACAAATACGGCACATTTTGTACAACAACGGTTTGAATATTATTCTTTATTTTTGCATCAAATTATATAAGTCTTTACACGTAATAATAAAATAAAAAATGGTAAAGCGAAAGCTTTTACAGAAGATCGGGAGTAACATAGGTCAATCTGTAATGACATAGCAACGTTTCTGATTCCAATGAAAATTACCGGTGTCATCAATATATAATGTCTATATAATGTTTTTTTCTGCAATACAACAGAGTATATGTAAGTAATGATACATGCAGCTAGCTTAGTCTATCTAAATGTTTTTCAGTTTTATTGCAGTTTGGGCAAAACGGCGGTACATATATGTTCGCAGATGTTCTATATTTTGTCGGTTGTTTATCAAGAAATACAAATAACATATGTAAAAAATGACCATATCCTATGTGAAAACAAGTAAATTTGAGATAACCAAGCAAGTAAGATAGTATTCAAATGTAACTAAATTAGGTGCAGAATCATTATACCCTACTTGACCCCATGTTTCTTGTGGTCTTCTGCTTTAGAATCTTGCCAGTTATGCTTCCGCATCATTGGCTTAATATCCTTCAAAAGAAAGTTTTAACCAGTTGAGCATTGTGAAACCATATAATTACAAAGTTTCTAATCTTTATTAATCTGTATTTCTAACTGCATAATCCAAATCCAAATATTTGGCTATATTCTAATTTTGAATTCGAAATCTGAAATTAGGGTTTTCTTGACTAGCTTATGTAAAGCTGCCTCTCTATAAATGAAAATGAATCGAAATTTCCATTCCATGTGCTTCAGTGGAGGCTATACTTTTATGAAGTCTGCATGGAAAGGGACAAAAAGAAGTTTTTGCTAGTTTGCGGGTCCTCCTCCTGTTACTTTTTAATGTTGTGATACACATTGCATATTATGCACGACTGAAATTCATTCTTATTTTCTAATGATTGCTGGTTGTGGAATCAAACGTTTTCTTTGCATAGTATTATGAACACGAAATAATTTATGGCATATAAACAAGACCTTTTTTCATTCCCCATCCCCATACAAAAAAATAATCTTGGATTACGCTAAGCAAACATGCAAAATTGAGCAACCAAAGCATTCGGAAACTAAAACTGAAACTCTGATACTTAGTTAGTTTTGAACATGATAGACAAAATGCTTATTCAATTTTTTGTGCAAAGCAGTGAATTGCCCCAAAAGCTTTAGTAAATTACAGCAATTTCTTTGTCAAGATTTTTTGCAGTGCATTATGACTATGAAATGTTCCCCCTCCTCACTAGGTCCGACTTCTTCCCAGCATCGTTCCGTCAAAGTCACACGCTTCTTTGCACGGTATAAATTCAAATATATTTTTTGCAACTTAATTGTTCGTTGCAAATATCATGTAGAACATGGAAAATTAACCTCTGCTAATGGATGTCTAATTTTATTCAAGGGTCTAACTTATTACCAAGGTTCAAGGGGTATATGAATCTGTTTCATTTGGCGCATGTTCGAGTTGATGGGGGTTTAATTTATAGGGAGATTAAGGTAAGTGTTAAGATGTTATAAATAAGTTTGTTATAATTTTTATTTTTGTAGTAGGTGACATCATTATCAAAACAAGACTCGATTTAATTTTAATGTAAGCAGCTTTTTTTTAAAGTTATGGACATCTTCGACAGCTGTCTTTTCCGAGATCATCAAATTATGGTGTCTCGTGACAAAAAGTATACTGGATTGAATTACCTTTGACTCGCAATTTTTAACTTAGTGCCACATTCTTTCTGAAGAGATTTGTACAATGCTTTTAGACGCATCCACTCTTTCCTTGAAAAAAATGTAAAACATCCACTTAAAAAAAGGCAAGGAATGGGGTTAGAAATGCGTGGCTAGTTTCAATGCTACACACATTTAGGTTTTGGTTTTAGCATTTAGGTGGTCGAATCATTGTTTGATTTGAAATGAAGATTAAATAAAGCTTCAAAATGGAGTAACATTTTCCTCCAAAAAATAGACAATGCTTTTTGAAGCAGGTAAGCATTTCTTGCATGGTACCTTCAGCGCTATGGTATACATAATATAAATACAAGACAAATAAATGGCACTTTTTGGTTTCAATTTTATTATAACGGCACAAATTAACTCTAGTTTGTATTATTTTTTGCGTTTTTAGTTTAATTTTGCATTCGGAAAAGTGGGTTCTTTAAGCAAAATGATGGAAAATCTTTAATTTAAGTTCATTATATAGAGTGTAACATTCTTTAGCTCTTCATTGGGTCACACTACCAAAATTTTATTTATTTACAGTATATTATTTACGTATATGCTGTTTAATTTTAAACGAATTAACTACTGTGCACAATCTCTAGCTTACAGGTAAGTAAAAGATAATATTGACAGATAGATTTTCTAGGCAAAATCGACGTACAAAACAAGTATACTTACTTGTGTATTACATACAACGGTGGGATCTCTACCTCACTGTGTTCCTTTACTTTTTTCTTTCTCTTGCGCCTCCGTTTCTCAACAGTCTTTAATCCTGGCTTCATATTTATGGATTTTTTAGATTCATCATGCTTTCTTTCAAGACAGCCAGCGCTCCCTTCCATATGCGTTTTTATACCTAAGTCTTGATAATCAGAACTACCGTTGAAAATTTTTTTGCGTTTTGCAGGAGTTTGAAACTCTTGACATCCATCATCTTTATGCTCAACATCTGAATAACTGCTGGATAGAGACCTGGATCTTTTCACTCCTCTTTGAAGATTGAATGAAGTATCCGCTGGGGAATGTAAAATGTCAGTACCAAATGTGTTATTTCCTCGCGTATAAATGGAATTGAGAACCTTCGATATGATAAACAAAGTATATGAAAAGCAAAATAGCATTATCAATAACAAAAACGAGTGTATCATCACAAAGGACATGGAATCCCACTTTAATTACACCTAAAGGAAAATAGTGAAGTTATTCAGGGTCCCGTAATAAGAAAATGATAAAATTTTTGCAAAATTAGCTGCATGGATGACAATCGTCCGCTAATTATGGCACGGGTTGCCAGACACTACCTTGACCGGAAAATGGATAGCCCTATCACCAAATACTAAAAACACCGAATTAAAAAATATATATACTCCTTATCAGTAAGGCTGCTTAATAAACATATTCCGTTCAACATATAGACTTGTGCTAGCATGATCAAGCAGATCTAGATAGTCCTTTTATCTCTTTCAATGCAGTTGGCCCTAACACCAGCGAGGTTTGAAACGATCCACTATGCAGTACGGTAATTTTTTAAGAAAAGGAAAGATAGATGAAAATAAAAATAAAAACAAACAAGTTGAAAAAGAATTAATACCTGACAGGCTTTTTCAGCATCTGCCTCTGAAGTGTATTCGATGAAAGCAAAGCCTTTTGCATCCCCGGAATTTCTATATCGAGGAAGACTAAAAAGAAAGATCATCATTGAGTTCAAATGTGAATTAAAGGAACCATTCTATACCAAGTATAATAAATACCAGTTTGATACAAAACAAGGTCCCACAATGATCAATCCGCCTTGACCCCACCCTGCTTTACCAACATTCTGCAGTCCATCAATTTCATCCATGCTGTACAATAACTTATGTTTTAAGATTTTTTAAGCATTATGATAAAAACATTGGTAGGGGCCATCAGGTTATTCATGAGTTCAAAATTAAACTGAATTTGCTTTTTAATGATATTAGAATAATGTGCTAGACGTTAGCATTGCCACATTCTTTCGAGATGGTAGTCGTATATGACGAGAATTGCTTCTTACCTTATGTATTCAATATCACCACAGCAGCTAAAAACACTTCGAAGCCATTCGTGGTCGACGTCATGGGGCAGTCTCTCCTAAATCAAGAGTTTTACGGCATGAGCTCACATCTAAAACCCCCTCTATAAAATTTTAGAGCACCTTTCCGAGGCATTTACACCTAATATTTTCAAAGAATAGGTAAAGAAAATTCTAATCTTCTTACAGTTCTGTACTTTATATCCTATCTTGCTATCATTATATTATGTTTATCTCTTTAAGCCTCGAGAATAGCCTTTTATTCATTTGCAGATGATTTCAAAAGTTAGAGCTTTGATCTGCTTCGAAGGTAAGTAACAAGGTACCGAAACAAGTTTGTCTTATCATGTCAATTTTTTTAGTAATCTTGCAGATAAAATGTATCTAACAACTTAAAACAACAATGACGGTAACTTGCGGTATATTGACAATATTTTAGACAATATATTGATAAGTTGTCGTTTGTCGTCATAATTCTCTATTTTATCCTTTCCTCCAATGCCGTATTCTAGTTTGGGGTCTTACACGGATCAACCCATTTTTCTTTCAGTGTACAGAAAAGTGTTATAAAGACTATAACATGGCATTATACTCCACTTTTTACGTATACCTCAGACTCGAAGATTCTTTAACTCTGATTCCCTAACATTGATTTTGATGTACCAGCTTAAGCGATGTTAAATAAAGAAAATGGAGTGTATCAGTGCTTATCGATTCATGGTCCAGGATTCATTTCCAGCAAGGTCTTTTAACGCACCAAACTTACATTCACAGTAAAACATTACATTACACAAACTGATTAAATTGAAAAGCAATATAATACTTTTTAGATTTAGTTTAATGGAAAAACCTGATTCCGGAATAAGTTTTGAAGGTTGGCTGGAAATCATCCAGCTGGAAGAGATAAATTGTGTATCTATACCACGTAGACAGTTCTTGTATCAGCCGTATTGCTTTCCAATGGATGGATTCTTTTAACCATTGTTGAAGTTTCATTCATCTAAAAACAATCAAAGGAATCTCATTATTTTTGCATTTGTTAATCGCTACATACATCCTACATACATGCGATTTTTGCACAAAAATAGCATTTATCTTGACCCAGATCCTTAATGCGTGGAACACGCAAAAATAAATGCACAGCAATTTTCTTCGCTGTGGAGCTGTGGACTTCAAAATTCGGTCACATACATAAAAAAGTTCTTTCTTAATTGCAAACGCGCAATTTACTACAAAGCAATGTTTTGAATCGAAATTTCACAACCATATTTAGCATCATTAGACGCTACAAAGTTTTTAACGATTTATGTCAAAATTGGCAACAACTTTAAGAAAAACCGACTTTCTGGTTGTGTGCATGCATAGTATTTTTAGTAGGTCCCAATTACGCTTATTGCAAATCTATCACATAAACAATATCTTACAAAATCCTGCACCACTATTGACCTACTAACAAAATCTGATGACAATGGCAAGACGTATATGAAAATATTGAAATTTCATCATACTTTGCAGCAGGATGCCAATGAATAAAATTGAACGAAAGAAAAAGAGAAATGAGGATTAAGAAATGGGAACCACTTAAAATTCTTACCTGTAGCAGGCTTGAGTTTTGTATGGCTTTGATAATCATCGACAGATCGTCTGTTAGTTCTTGCATCCGTTTAAAGTTTGCGACAAAATCAACTGGGACAACTGGGACAATAACAAACTCAGTTCAAACTAAGGCAATTACGAAAAAATGTAAAAAAAATGAAAAGCCCTTAACTATGAAAGAATATAAAATTGCAGCAGCCAAGGCACACAGGCAAGGACGGCTTTTGAAGTATTGTGGAAACAGTTCACAGCAACAAAACATCTAGTAGCACTTCTGACAGCAGTTTTTAAACCTTGTTGCCTTCAGATCTGATATGGTTGGTATCATTAGATTGAAAACTTCATAAACATGACTCTTCTTTGTGAAAATACATCAAGCAACACTTACATCCATCCTTACTTTTCTTTATCTTTTTCATCAAAAATCGATCATGCTGGAGATTTGCGTCGCCAAAGTAGAACTCGACCTGTTAAGTGTAAAAACGAAGTTAAAGTAAAAGCATGGAACTTATTTTCATGCGATCAAGTTTAACGACTTTTAGTTATTGTAAACGAATGTAGAGAAAGATTTGGGTGGATTCGGAGTCCTTACAAAGCAAATATGTCAATATGTCAAGTGCAGCAAAACCTAACTCCAAGCAAGCGAGTAGACTTGTTATCAGATGCGAAAGCAGTACTACTGTGCTTAGCCAATCATGATTTTAGAGACCGTCCTTAATTTTCATTATCACAGACATATAATCAATACGTATTTGAGAACCTCCCTGTCTTATCGAATTGGCTGTGGTTTAACTTCTTTGGTTTTTTCAAACAAAGATGTAATTTGTATCAAATTCCACAGCTGTTGCCTCCATAATCAATTTGAGCATTGATAGGCCATCATTTGACATCATCGATTGCTATTAGATGGTATGCTATATTCTGGTAATATTCTCTTGGCAATGCTAGTAACTTAACCTTGAAAGTGAAAGAAAGGATGATTCCAGGAAAGAGCGATTGAGGAAGGCAAAGAAGGACTTTTATTAGAGACAAAGGAGAGTGGACAAGTATTACAACATCAAAAGAACAGCAGGCAAACAGGAAATTCTGACGAGCCATAGCTGCCAATATTTGCCTCAAGGACAGGTTTTTAACTTGTTCATAAAAACTTTGTCCAATGATAAAAGGACTTCAGGTCTCATAGGCTAGGCTTATGAGGAGCAAGCAATCGAAGCAAATAATATTTGGTTTGTATGTTTTGCATGTTTCAGTTCACAATTAATGAACTCATGCTATGAGAATTGTCAAGCCAAAAAGTATATTTAGGGAAGTTTGCTAACTAACCTTATTTCATTTTTTGTGGAATTGTAAAAATATCCAATGCCAAAAACTTATTCAAAGATAATAAGCACATTGATCCCCAAACATAACACAACAACTACCTGACTCTGAAGACTCTTTAGTATTCCTCTCTTTCTAGATCTTGACTTTCTTCCATTTGCTGAGAACAAAGTACTTTTAATCTCCAGATCCATTGTTGCTTAATTGGCATACTATAACAAAAATAGGTAGTCACTTAAACAATGTAGTTATCCAATTTCTTTTCACACCTTGGAAAATCAGCCTAGACAATAGTCTCTCTCAAATGGCAGTCACATCACTTAAGATTGCTTCTACCCATTGACAATGGCATTTGATAAGCCCTGTAATCCAATATATTTTTCAGCAAGATTCTCCTTCCTCATGATTTGTGTATCAACTGTTTTATCCTGTTCTTTTATCTCTGCACAGTGGATCCTAAATACAAAGCTTCAGATCAGTGGTAGTTTTCACCAATAATCAGAAGGGGCATAGACACCACTATTGATTTGCCAAATACTTGGGAGAAAGTGACTGAGTTTTTTGTTCAGATTTTTTTTGGCTGATTCTGATTTACATTGAATTATGTAAAAAATAGAGTTTTAGGTCAAACATTGCCTATTCTTTGGTAAACTTAATTTGCTGAGTTAGTTCAAAAATGGTAGATTTGTTTGCACTTTGGGAGCACTCTAAACCCTTACCCCTTCCAATCACTTTTATTGCTTCATATTAGCACAAAAATTTATATGGAAGTAATCTTCACTGATGGGCAAGAAGGGGCCTATACAATAAACCAATAGTTTTCCTTTCATGACAGGCAATGGGTTGATTTTACATGGGACATGAAAGATTTGATCTTGTAAGAGCATTAAATCAGCAAATTTTGTAGCTGGTCAGCAACTGAAATCAGCACATCAAAATTACCTTGGACATCACCTTAATCAAAGCAACAAACAAGGACCAAAAATAAACACAACTACAGTTGAAAAAACCCATATCTATCAAAAAAATTTTGTGCTCTAAAAATATACCAATTTACATTTTCTCAATTGAAAAATTTAAGTCTTCTTGCCCCAAACTGCCCTACTTCACGAGTAAAAAGATCTTTATTTGCTCCAAGTGTTTGGGGATATATACATCTTACAAGGAACAAAGTATTTAAGGTATTTCAGCAAAAAAGCAAACAGTATGTGAATAAGCAGGAGCACTGAATTTGAACTGATGGAGTTTATGCATCTGCCTGAAAAAAATTATCTTTGCTGTCATAGCCTGTCACCTTACCAACAATGGATTGGTGTTGGTCAGTATGAGAAAATGAGATAACTGTTTGGTGATAATGAAAGAGACATTTTGGTTTTGAATTTTTTTAGTCACTGAGTCAATTTATAAATAGTGGATGAATAGATAATGCCTTTTTTTCTGGCAAAAACATTATGGTATATCACATATGAGGGATTAGAGTTTCACCTGACCTTAAGTCGTTAAGTATTGAAAACAGCCTCATGAAAAAAAACTGTTGGATCAAGTCGCAAAGCAAGACGGTTTCCTTGAAAAGAATTACTGTTAGACTAATACCTTTAGTACCCCTCCCAGCTGCCCCTTATGGGTGGTCAGGGTTAGTTGGAGGTGGTTTGCTTATTAAGCAATTACAGTTTTCAGTAATTATCCAATCATAAATCTGCTATGACAAAAAGATGTATAGCTTAGCAAAAATTTTATGTTCTTTATATCTGCTTGTCCCTCATAGGAATCCCTAGATACTGTCTTCTAGATAAGGTCAACCATGTAAAGTATATTTTTCACAATAATGAAAATAATAATTTTTTATTGAACTCTCATGTTATTTCATATCAAATTAATACTATAATCATACACCGCACTAATAGAAGGCAGCGTATAATTGGCTTGTCTGTTTATTACATAGATTGGCTAATTAAAAGTCTAGTAAATCTGGATTGGTCCATTCTTTATTCCGCTTGCAAAATATATAATATGTACACTGGATGGCGTTATTGGTCATTTTCATCATAAGTCTTCTTTGAATTGCCTTGTCCATGCCAGTTTCCTCGAGCAATGTAGGAAAGGTAAGAGAAGAAGTTTCAAGAATACCAAGAGCACTCGAAGAAAGATTGATCAAGCTGACAGTAGAAAATTGAGAATAAAGTTCTTTCATAAGAGAGTTATACTTAGCAGACTTCCTGTTACTATTAATTAGGATGTTTGTTTCAAACTCCACTGTCAGTTCTAACAAGTAGAGAGTCTTATCGCGAGAAATTAAGGCAAGGTTGGGTCAAAGGGATTCACCTGTGATCAAAGATGGGGATGCAAAGGAGGGAAGATCAGCGAATAAAGTACAATGCTGTTATGAAGATAGAGACTTGGTTATAGCAAGTAGAACAGAATTATGACGCCATGTATATCTGCTATCATCAAGGTACGATTTGCAGCTAGATACAATATGTTGCAATGTTTCTGGTTGAAGACACAATGAACAAGATGGAGTATCGAAAAGAGACCATTCTGGAGATTTTTCTGTGTTGGTAAAGAGTTGTTCAGGTATTTGATCGTGAAATTAAAGATGTTTTCTGGCTAATTCTGATTGCAGTAAGAATGTGCTTTGTATTTCTACATTGGTCATACTGAATGTTAGTGCCATTGCTAGTTTCAGCCCATAAAGAGTATTGTATCAAGATTTGGGGAAGATTTTAGAGCATTTCTAATCACTAATAATTTTTTAAAACTCTCATGTTATTTCATATCAAATTAATACTACAATCATACACCTCACTACTAGAAGGCAGTGTACAATTGGCTTGTCTGTTTATTACATAGATTGGCTAATTAAAAGTCTAGTAAATCTGGATTGGTCCATTCTTTATTCCGCTTGCAAAATATATGATAGGTACATCGGATGGCGATATTGGATATTTTTATCATAAGTCTTCTTTGAATTGCCTTGTCCATGCCAGTTTCCTCGAGCATTGTAGGAAAGGTAAGAGAAGAAGTTCCAAGAATACCCAGAGCACCCATAGATAGATTTATAAAGTGGACAGCAGAAAATTGAGACTTAAGGTCCTTAATAAGTGTGTTATACTTAGAAGACTTTCTTTTGCTATTAATTAAGATGTTTGTTTCAAACTCCACTGTCAGTTAAAGCAAGTAGAGAGTTTTATCTTGAGAAATTAAGACAAGGTCGGGTCGATGGGATTCACCTGTGATCAAAGATGGGGATGCAAAGGAGGGAAGATCAGCGAATAGTGTGCAATGTTGCAATGAAGATAAAGACTTGGCTATAGCAAGTAGAACAGAATTATGACGCCATGTATATCTGCCATTATCAAGGTAAGATTTGCAGCTAGACACAATATGTTGCAATGTTTCCTGTTGAAGACACAATGAGCAAGATGGAGAATTGAAAAGAGACCATTTATGTAAATTTTTTCGTGTTGGTAAAGAGTTGTTGAGGTATTTGATCTTGAAATTAAAGATGTTTTTGGGCATGTTCTGTTGTACAATTGACCATAAGCTACATGCTTTCAGATCTGAGAGCGTAAGTATGGCAGAGACGATAAAGCCTTGTGATGTTAGTTTGTGATTAATACGATCTTCTTGGCTGTTTCTGATTGCAGTAAGAACTTGCTCAGTATTTCTATATTGGTCATACTGAATGTTAGTACCATTGTTAGTTTCAGCCCATAAAGAATTTATATCGAGATTTGGGGAAGATTTTAGAGCATTTCTAATCACAGTTTGGCATTGAATACATTTGGTGGAAGGTAGAACAAGGCTAATTCCATACCTTGATTTTTGAAGCACGAGAGTGCTCAAAGTAGCACTAATTGGTAGTTCAAGCCAATGTCTCACATATTTTGAAACAACATTATCAAGATTTTGAACAACCCAGGTTTTGCTAAGATCAGCAATAGTAAGATGACATGAGAGCTTAGAGAGGACAAATCTGTGATATATAAGGAGCTTATTTTTTGGATGGCAGGAAAGATGTTTTTGCATCAAGTCGTAAAAAAGATCGAGAACTTCAGACATATGGTTTTGGTTATCCATGGCATAGTTGAAGTATCTACCAAGATATTTGAAAGATTTTCCAGTTTCAATAGGTGGAACAAGTTGTTGATTATCTATTAGTTTAGGGGGGTACTGAGTAGATGAAGTAGATAGTAATAATAATAATAAAAATAATAATAATAATAAATTAAATAAAGATTAAATATGAACATGACGATTAAATAATGCTGGCTGTTTTTTTTGTGTATGGAAGATGTTGTTCATTTTTAGGACTAACAATATTTGATGGTCCTTATTGTTGGCTATTTGACTGTAGCTATTTTGCTTCAATAATAAATAATAATATAGAATAATAATTATGATAGATCATATCATACGAAAATTCTGCTTGGTTATCACACTTGACAACATATACAGCATCAGATCAATAAATTAACAATATATGCTTACAATAGACATTTTTCTTTGATTTTGATTAAATTAAGTTTAGGTTTATACATACTTGAAAAAACCAATCAGATGCGAACCTGAAATTTCTAGAGAATATTCACCAAAACACGTTTGTCGTCGAATTTCATGATGGTAAAGTTTGTTTTTGCTGTAAAAAGAAATTTTGTCCTTGAGTTTGAATATTTCTACAAGGCTGGGTACCTTCTAATTCTACAGCCTAGGCCTACCTTACCTATGTTCTAGAGATAAATATGGTAGGGAGATCGCAGGTATCCTTCGAAGTTTTTATAATTTATGATACAACTTCAAAAGTCAGATTCACGCATTTAATATCAAAGTAAGATGAACATAATCAACGTTACCTGAATCAAGCGCGCTGAATTTGTTTTTGCTTTGTGATTCATTTGGCAGCCAATCGGCTCGCTCAAGAACCCTTACACACCACTGATCTCTAAAAAACAATATAAATCACGTGACACACAAACAATAGAAATGGTTCGCTTGATCGAGACTCTTGAAACCTGATTCGAGGTTACCTGGTCGTGCGGACGATATCATCCGAATACGCAATGGTTTGAGTGGTAAAACGGAAAGGAATGTGAGGAAAACTTTCTGACCCATAGCTTTTGGATTTATATCTTCTTGACCTCACAAAGCACAGTCACGTCTTGGTTCTCTGACAGGGACCACGGACACAATTTTCGATGGGGGGGGGGGCTAAACCGCTAAAGTGTATTGAAAAGATGTGATAGAACATGGGGGGCACTGAACCACCATAAGGATTTTCCCAATCACGCCGTCTTATTAGGCTATAAAAGTGATCTGCAATCATTACGGGAAAAGATATTGATTTGTGGCACATTCAACCATCAAATAAAGTTAAAAATCTTGTGCAACTATTACATTTAATGAAATAAATAGTAAGGTACTGTACTAGCGCTATTTCCCGGTGGGTCAACTCTCACTATCAAGGGTAAAGCACCCTCGTCTAGGGCTCTAGAAAATTGACCCTTTTCTTTTACTTTAAATTCAAATTTTACCCCCCCCCCCCATTTTTCTCTGAAACCAAGGAACCAATTGTTTAATTAATTCGATGAGTTGGACCTTAAAAACCCCTTTTCTAAAATTTTTTTTGTTTTTTTCAAAAAACACCCCTTTTTTTCAATTTCTTTGTCCTTGGTTTGGGATGAATTGAGCCCCTTTCTCAGAGAATTGAAAGACAAAGGTGCCCACACTTTAAAATGGGAGTTGACCCATCGGGCGCTATTTACTTCCATAGCAGATTCTAAGAAGGTGAACAATGTTTATCATGAGTAAGTTTATATGGTCAATGACTCCACAGTTATCAAACTTCCCAAAATTTCGCATTCTGTTCTCGTTTCTATTGACAAAAATAGTTCAATATTGTTTATACTGTCCGATCTTTCTTTGTGATTTAGAAAAATAGATAATTTGTTGAACTTTTTAGACAGTGGTGGCACCAGCCACCACAAAGTGGGGGGGACATGTAGAGCGAGGGGGGATTTTTCTAACCACGCCCATTTTACTCAGAAAGCGCCTTTTTTCTAACAGATGATGGTCCTCACTTACTGTAAAGAGTGACGCTTGCTACTGTCAATCATTTGAGATTGAAACATGAAGCAAACAGTTCCAAGCAATGTTCAATACTAAAAAATCACCTTATGAAAATAAACAGAACAAGGTTTCAAAAATAAGTAATTTTAGAGCTCTACGTGTTCTAACTTAAATCTCATAAAAGGAGGCCTAAGCAGAGTCACTACATATCATTTTAATCTAATATAAGGAATTGCAAGCGAAAATGATCTTTCACAACTTCGTTAACCCCCCCCCCCCCCCCCCGACCATTTTCTGTTCGGATTTCAACAAATTGGAAAATCAATCTTGGCCAAGACGCGCATCCCCCCAATTCCCCCCTTGGCGCTGCAACTGATCCTGAAATTTGAAAAGTTTTGTTTTTCAACATGGCTTCAATCTGTCAAGGGCAATTTAGTGACCAGGGGGGGGGAAGCGACCACATTTTTATACAGGGGTGCGATGGCTATTTTTGGGTCTAGAGTTTTCATTTAGAACTTTCCATTTCTTTTAGTAAGAAATTTCAGCTCTGCAATTATATTAGGTTCGATTCTGCTGATACATCAAGGATGAGCTACTTTGGTTTTTTTGCACAAAGCAATCAAATAACTGTAACTGTCCTCATGCTGAACCATCTTTCCATAAAAATTGCGATCCCATATTTTTGGGTAGAACATATGCATGACACCAATATTTTTGGATATAAGGTTTTGACCGGATCCATTTTTTAGGTTAGAATTTGCCTCCATGCGCACACCCAAGTGTTAAATTGTGGCCACTACCCCCTGGATTTAGTGACCATCAGCCTTAAATTGAAAATTGTTTTTTTAATATGTGTATTGTAACTAACTAATTTTATGCTCAAAAATATTTCGAGTTTATGTTTGAAAATTAGTTGTTTTTAAGTTTGATATCAGCATAACATGACATGGTTCATGTTTAAACGTTGTGGATGAACTAGGCCTAAATTGCAAGCATGGCCAATTTACGTCTTCGAGTTTTCGTGTTGGCATGATATGCAAAACTTGAAAAGTCGGAGCTACTATCGATATTTTCAAAATGTGTTTGAATTACCGTGTACATATTTTAAATTATTTTTTTAAACAGCAGACTAAACCTATTGTAAAGCATATGTTAAACATTGGTGGACTGACAGGGATCCGGTTATTTAAGGATATTGTTAATTCAGCTTTATAACAATTGCATGAGTAGCAACTAGAACTATGTACATGAAAATTTCACGGCATATTGAAAATATCCATAATATCTCCGATTTTTTTGCGTTTTGCATATTATGCCAACACGGAAATTCGGAGATGAAAGACTCAGAGATATTTCTCCAAGATCTCCGAGATCCCCGAACAGCATGACCTAGGTCGTAACGATTATCACTGGAATTCAAATAAAAGCAACCCTATAAAATTGGGAGAGTACAGTGGCAGTCGCACGTGTAGCGTTACGTAACGACATGGGGATGCCGCCTAGGGGGGCCTTTGTAAAAATTTTGATAGGCATTCTCTTGTCATTTTTGTCTCGTTTTCTCTAAATTGCCATTTCGGGGGAGGGGGGGGGGGGGGTTGAAAAATTGCCTTTTTCGAGTACATTCAAAGTTAACTATACAATGGTAGGGTGCAATTGTCCCATCTTATGCGACTTTGAAAATTTCAATAATGAGGCCTCCGGGCACTGCCTCCTCTCCCTTTTGCATCTATGTAGGTCTATAAGAGCGATGGTTTGTTAGTAAGTGCAAGTCTCAGAGAAGGGCAACTGCAGCGGGGGCAACCGCCCCACCCCTCAGCCAACGGGGGCAGTGGGGGCAAGATGTGCCTTTTTAATTATATTTGTATCTTCATTGAGAAAGCCACGGAATTATTCGGAGATGAATTTATTGTAGCCAATAATATCAATTTAACGACTTATGATTGCATGTGAATATAAGATTAAAGCTTGGTTCTATGTATGCCGCAAAATCTTTCAAGGGAATTTTCAAGGGCATGCCGTAAACCTTAATGATGGGAACCATTGACTTCTATCTGGTATAGAAGAAAAATCAAAATCATAGGCGCCGACTTTTGATTTTAGCAGGGGGGGTTGAAACTAGAAATGTAAAATAATTACATACCAAATTCTCTAAATTATCAGTTATAAAGGCACAGTTTGGTTCTTTGATTAACGATGTATTGTGTCCTATTCATTAAAAATAGATGAAGATACTATGCCTACTCGAGAAATTAAGCTAAAAAGCGATAAAGAGCAAATTTTTGAACATTTCTCAGAGGGGGCTCAGCCCCCCCCCACAGTAGCAGTTTCCAGGGGTGGCTCGAGCCCCCAAGCCCCCACGTAGTCGGCGCCTATGATCAAAATTCTCAGACTGAGGCACCCAATCAAAATTAATAGGGTCCAGTCAGACAAGGCCAATCTTTGTGGATTACTCCAATAAACGAAAGTAACTATAAAATATCAAATGGAATAGGAAGGCGATTGTTAGAATGGGTTACAGCATTTGGAGCTAATTTTCAGAGGGTATTGGAGATTAAAATTCATAAAGAAGAAGCGGATGGCGTTGAAAATGCAAGTTGCACGGGAATAAGTGCTAGCAAATGCAACATTTGCGGTATGATTTGGAAATACTTCTTTTCCGTTGACTAGCACCAGATTTGAAACCCTGGTCTTACAGGCGTCCCTGGTCTCAAATATCCCAACAGGTCAATAACGCCAAGTAAGTGTCAGTCAGTGGCGGAAATTGAGATTTTGAATGGGGGGCAAGTGCAATGAATTATCCGAGAATAAGGGGCGTGGTCCCCCATAAATCTTTTCGACCACGCTCTTTTACGCTCACTACTCCCTTGAATGACCACGCCCTTTTGTGATACCGAGAAAAGAACCCTTTGCGAGAACTTCCAATGCGTTAACCCTTAAAAGGAATAATTAACAATTACCCAAGTCCAAATCTAAAACGCTAAGGAAATCCTAAGAAAGTAATGGGTCTACCCGTAACCAATTGCCTTTTGTAGAAGAATCCATGTTCTTTGTTTGAGGTCTTTTGTTGCAAAACTTTACATAAATGAAACCGTGTCAGATATTGAAACAGTTTTCTTTCTCCACTTCCCAGATCAAAATACCCGGCTCTTATGAAAACTCTCCTAGTCATATCGAATTGGAGGGGGGGCCATTGCCCACCCCACAATTTACACCTCTGGTGTCAGTGTCAGTAACAGGATAAGGTACTAGTACCCTAAGCAATAAATAAGATCAAAGCGAAATTTTCAATTGACGTTTATCAAAACGCGTATTTTACAACATTGTTCGCCATGTTACATTCCAAACGAGACTCTAGAGCATGCGCAGTACAAATTCTATGACTGCATTTCGAGTTCCGAAGCGGAGGGATCGTCAAAATTTGTTTCAAATCGTGCAAATCAATCAAAGTGTTGACAATCATATACCCATCGCCATTTTAGGTTTGATATCGAACACTAAAGATACTGGTAAGTTCTTTGCAACCTACTTTTAACAAATTTCAATATAGATGCGTATATTATCGCTCACGACTATGTATGTTCCTACCAAAAGGTTAGTGGTAGGCCTCCCTCACACATCAAATCGTATAACTCCCCAGGTTTCGCCGTTACGACTCTTTTTACTACTCTTCTTGTGAGAAAGGCAAGGGGGAGTAGCAGCGGCTATTGAGGATAATTTCTGCAAAGTAGTCACCGCGTAAGTTTCTCCTCACCGGAACTGTTTCTTTTCTTTTTGTTGAACGTCACACGGTACCCAAATATTAAGACGGTACATTAATATACAATTTTATCAGACTGTTAACAAAAGGAGAAGCTTTCTTATTTTGTAGTTGATGTTCATTATACTTTGTATGTTATAGCTAAATTTATGGGAGCGCCAGAGAGTGTTGATTGTGCTTTCTTTCATTTGCTTGCTTTCATTTATTAACACAACCATAATTGCACTTTTGCCTTGCTTGGTATGCTAGTGTGCACCTTACTTCAAAAACTAAATGGCTAGATATAGTCAGCAAGAGAAGAGAATGTTTTTCTCTTGCTCTAAGTAAAACAATATGTTATATACTTGTATACTACATGCATTTGCATTTACGGTTTGCAGCATGACTTGGTGCAATGTATGATTTCCAGATGCGCAAAACCTCATGGGGTGGTTTGATGAGCTTAATTTGACATTTATTAAGATTGACAAAATATTCGGTGGTATTTATATCAATAATGGTTTATTGTTGATAATGAATTCTCTTTTGCATCATTTGAACAATTTTGTTGAAGAGAACTTTTGATGCATGCAAACATCAAAAGCTTGCCACATAAAAAACACACCCAGGATGATAATGGTACCATACAGGTCACAGGGCCAGATAAAAACTTGGGAATGAAGATTTTTCTAATTTTATCCTAAACTACTGATACTGAGTTTTGATATCTGATATTTAAGGGTTTTGTATAAAACCTCATTGCCAGAAAACTGGGGCATTATTGATTGAAACAATTAGTAGCACTGAGCTCAAAGAATTGATGATTTTGGATATCAAAGCCCCCAGTTTACCCTTAAAATTAAAGCTCCTTCAAAGTCTTTCATTTAAATGGGAATTGATCAGAAACTGATGTTAAGTTTTATCATTTATAAGGAAAAGAAATGCAGCAATGGCATGTATAAAAGATCTATCTATATTACATCAATTAGGCAAGGCTTGATGGTTGCAAGATAGGGGTCCAGTTTGCAGAGTATGGCCGATCTTGACAAGATCTTGGGTGTGCCAACAGTCCTGCATCTTAGGTGCAGGTGCGCTAAAACCATACAAAAATAGGAAGGTGCGCCACTACACTATAAGTACCACTATATAAACATTGTAAACATACATAAAGTTAAAAATCTGAGGTGCACTCAGGTGCGTTTCCTTAGGCATTTTAGAATTATCTTGGGTGCGCCATTGCCATAATCTGCATTCTGGATATGGGTTATGAAGAGTCACTAGTTAGCAAGCAAATAACATGTTGTGTGTAAATGCCTAAAAGTGATAGCTTTCATTCCAGTGTTATGAATAAGGAGTATTTTTTTACCTGTGATTCATCTAATGTTGTCTATTTGTTTGAAAATGTTGTGTGTGGGTGGCACTAGCATGCCTTGTAGGTTTGGGTTTGATAATCATAGGGTTTGCTACTGTAAGTTGAATTTAGGGTCTACAGTTCCCAAGATGGACTTCTCTTGGCATTTTTCTGAAGAAGAACATCATGGGTTTCTTGAGGACATGATAGTAAAGATAATTGATAGGTTAACTGGGAAGGATAGGATACATGAGAGTTTCTGGCAACTCTCAAGCTGGAAATTTTTATGCTTATTTATTTATCATTATTTACACACAATATCCCTTCAGCTATTTAATTAACAAAACAAGTTCTAATTATTATTAAAAATACAACTATAATTACTTAAAAAAAAGAAGTGTATTGCTGGTCTTCCAGGGAATCGTGTTTTAGTTAAGTTTCAGCTCTTCAAATATATTTTTAGTTGTTTTTTAAATTGGCATAGGGTAGGAAGCTCCCTGATATTTATTGGGATTTCATTACAGACCTTTAGAGCAGAGTAGGAAAATCCTTTTTTGGTATACTCCAGATTGTACTTCGGAATCTGCAGATCTCTGCAGAATCGTGTGTTGTAGCTGGAGTATTTGGATCTTGGTTGAAATTTGTCCCAGAGATTTTCTGGGCAGAGTCGGTTTATGATCTTGTAGACCATAACGGCATGATCAAAGATGATGAGCTGTTCAGCACTGAGGAAGTTGTTTGACCATTCATCTTTGATTCTAGACGCTTCGATTATGGAGATGGCTCTATCTTGAAGGCGTTGAAGGGATTCCTTTTTAGATTTTGAGAGGCTCCCCCAAATAACATCTGCATAACGCATGTGACTTTCTATCAGTGCGCGATATACATTGCTTAACTGAGACTGTGGGAGTATATTTTTCAACTTTTTTAAGGATGCAAGACCTGCGTGAACTTTCCTTATAACAGTTTGGAATTGTTCTTCCCAGTTAAGTCTTTCGTCTACAACGACTCCAAGCGATTTGGTTTTTTTCACTTGTTTTATACCTGAGCCATTCAGTTTCAATGTTTCCGGTACTTCAACTTTATTAGCTCTAGGAGGGTGTCCAATTATCATATATTCCGTTTCTTGAGAATTTGCACTAAGTTTATTGATCCTCATGTATTCGGAAATATGGGTCAATTCCTCTTGAGCCTTATGAACTATTTCATCAACATTCATAGACGTTAAGGTCACGTGAGTTAACAGCGTACATACCCGCCTTAGAAACTTTCAAACATTTTTCAAAGTCATTCAGGTAGATTATGAAGAGAAGGGGGCCAAGACAGGAACCCTGAGAAATACAACATGTAACTGTCCTAGGCCTTGACTCATAACCACTGGCGGCACAGTACTGCTTTCTGCTTTCAAGGTACGATTTAAACCAATCTCCTGAATGTTCTCGAATACCATATTTTCCCAGTTTTTCTAATAATATCTTATGGTCAACTGTATCGAAAGCCTTTTTGAGATCGAGAAAAAAATTGCCAAATTAAGGTGTTTGTTATCAATGTTTTCATACCAGTAGTCAGTACTATCAATCAATGACATTATTGTTGAGCAGAGTTTTTGAAAAGCTGATTGACTTTTTGTTAGAACATTATTTATCTTGAGGTATTCATAAACTTGATCGTGCACAACTTTTTCAAGAATCCTCGACAGCACAGAGATCACCGATATAGGCCTATAATTGTTAGCCTCGCTTTTAGAACCCGTTTTGAAGATAGGGGTGACCCTCGCCAGTTTCCAGACATCAGGAAACATACCCTTTTGCAAGGAAGAGTTGAAAACTATTGTCAGTGGCTTACATATGAGATCCATAGCATCCTTTATCAGCATTGTCGGAATCTTGTCAGGCCCAGGTGCCTTGCCATTTTTTAGCTTCTTTATGGCCTTATGTACGTAGTTGTCATCAACTGGGGGGAGTCTCATCGTATTAGGTTCATTATCGATATGTTTAAGAGGATCATCATTGACATTTTGTTCAATTTTACTAGCAAGCTTAGGTCCAATTGAAACAAAATGGTGATTCAATGCTTCTACTATAACACCTTCATTGGTAAGTTTTCTGCCCTCAATGTTCAAACTCGCAGGCATTGTTGATTTCGAAGATCCTTCAAGGACTCTGTTTACAGTCTGCCACATTTTTTTGGGGTTGTCCTTATTTCCATTAATTAACCCGCGGTAGTGTGTCTGTATAGCAACTTTTATTTCTTTTGTTACTTTATCTAAGCTTCTTATATACACTGCATTTCTCAGGAAACCTTTCAGCAGCTCTCTATGCCAAATCTCTCTCCCTCGTTAGGTTTCTGATGGATTGATTTAGCCAAGGCGCATAGTCACCTCGTACTCTCCTGTTTTTGAGAGGTGCATGCATATCTAAGATAAGCTCAAAAGTCTCTAGGAAGGCAGAAGCCATTGCATTTGGATTTCCAGAGAGTTGATTGAGGATGGCTGGCCAATCAACCTGGCGTAGGTCATTCCGAAAAAGTTCCTTATCATATTTGCTAAGGCTGCGCGTCTCAACAATTTTTGGTTTTTCCTTTTTGAGTCTCCATGCATTAATTTTTCTCACGCCATACACCATGTAGTGGTCAACCATTCCCATCTGTAAGACATCTGCTCTTAAGATGTATCTGGGACTCGTTGTTGAGAAATGGTCTATTAGTGTTTTTGTTGTTTTCTGTTCATTATGCTCGTTGTTTGTAACAGCAACCCTTGTATATTTATTTATTAGTTGCGCAAACTGAAACACAGAATAAATTGTTTTGAGTTTCTTGGCATTAGCGTTTTGACTGTTTTTGAAATCACAGTTTGTGCTTGGGGTCTGCATTCCAAGCAATTGGATCTAAAGTATTGTTACAGTGCAATTGTTTCCTATATATAAACGTGTATGAGTAGTGAGGGTTTAGGAGTAATGATAGTACAGATTTTTTGTGATAAATTCCATGTAAATGTCAGGTTTTTAATTACATGTATGACAGTAACAGTTTTCATTTTTACATAACTTAGAGGGAATAATGAATAGATTGCTTGTTAGTGAGGGTAAAGAGTGAGAAATGGTGAGTAGGTCATATCAGCAGTAAGAAAATTAAGTAGAAATTGGCCATCTACCAGACTTTTAGTTGTAGAGTCATCATTCATTATTTTGTTCTTCTTTAGACATTTTTACTTAACCAGAAATTCATGATATTCATGGTAGTAAATTTTGCATTTTTAAATCCATTGAATCTTCATTCAATTGAACTCCATCACTCCATGGCCACATTATATAATATCATGCAATGTGTCCCTCCAAATACAATATATATACATTGTGTGTTTAATTTAAATATGCTTTTTGTGCTATATTCAGCTATTAGATTCAGGACTTGAAAGACTGACATTTAACCTAGACCTTATCACATTTAGCACAACAAGCAATTTTTTACTTTGTGATGTTCATAAGGTACATCCTCTTTTATTCCTATTTTATGCTGTAGTTGATAGAATTATTTGTTTGTTTTGTGCAAGTCACAGTAACTTTTAAACTTCAACTAACTGTTGCTGATGTGTTTAGATGCACTACGCATTGTTTACCCCACATAGAGACTTGAAGAGTTTTTAATCCATTTTAATCTAGAATCTTTTATGCTATGAAAAATAGAGTGTGGGTCAGGAACTTCCATCCTGTTGACATGACCTAATCACAATTTCTCACTCTTAAGGATCAAATACAATTGTAATAAGTAATTTGAATCTCTTTACTGTGATATTTTGTGACAAATATGTAGATTATTTGCTCAGAGATTATTTGAAGAATGGGTATAATATCCTATAAGGGCAATCTTCCTCAAGAGGGCCCTCCACTTATATCAGAAAAGTTATAGTTTCTTATTTGTCAACTGAAAGTATGTTTGCTTTCACATCTTAGCATAACATCAACAATAATGGCTCAACGTGGAGGAGCTGGACAACGTCCCAATGGAGTCACTCAAGGAAAAATCCAGCCATTCAAACTTGTGCTCCTAGGTATGTAATTTTAATCAAGGATGATGTAATTAAGAAAGTCATTAGCCACCTTGTCTATCACACTAGATATAATTTATATTTATGTGCTTATCTATCATAATAATATGAGATGAGCCTTTTGGCCTGTCATTCATACCTTGAAACAGAACTGCTTTAGTTTTAATTTTTTTGAAATGGCATCTTAAGCAATCGCTACATACATACACACATACATATTTGTTATAGCAGGTCAGTGAGTGGCAGCATAAAGCTGATGTGGACCTGCTGTACATCACTAAATTAAAAAGCTAAGAAAAAATTTACATACAACATAATAACGTCATAAGGTCCTTATTAAGAACGAATGTAGTTTTATTAATGGAAATTTGATCAATCGCTGCAGACAAGAAACCTAACTGTTCTTTGGATTTTTATAATTTTCAAAGTTTTCAACTGGTTCAGGTAAGCTGTTTCATCCTATTGCTGACCTGTGTTTAAATGATGATCACCAAACTCTGCACTGGGCCTACTCACTCTCAGCTTTTTGTTGTCCCTCATATCTCAAATATTTGAGCATTTTTCAATGGTATTTGCAATCTGTTCAGAGCAGTTTTCATAGTAGGGTTTGTGTGTTAAGCATTGTAATTTTTTCTTGTACATACCTCCATCGACTTCCATTTCACCGTACTAGGTAGTTTTTGGTTCTTTCCTTAGGGTACTTCTAAGATGATACGTGCAGCTTGTTGGTGTAGTCTCTCTATTCTCTTGTTTTGAGAAAGAAGAACTTTTAAACCTTCTTGGTTGCTTCAGCTTATTACTCATGTTTGTTATTAAGTTGGTGATATGTTGTTGCCATGAGCCTATGGTCAATTTTAAATCCTAGACATGTTGAAGTGGTGACAAAATTGTGGTCCTGCTCAACTAGCTTGATTGGTTTTTTTGGACCTATGAACTATTTTCTTTTCATTATCATTACTTCCGATTTTTCTGGGTGTATTGTAAGGTAATTTCTCTTACACCACTCAGCTATTTCTCACAATGCTGATTGTAAGTTGCTATTTACTTCATCCACAGAACTACCAACACAATATAGAGTTTTATCATCTGCAAACATTTACAGGTTACAACAGGTTACTTGGTACTTCTGGCAGATCATTTACATAACTGCTAGAGTTTTGGGCATAAAACAGACCCTTGTGGCACACCATATGTCACTTCTTCTTGATTAGATCTCTGGCCCTCAATCTCAACATATTTTCTTCTATTCATTAAATAGTCCATTATTAAGATGTACAAGCTTCCTGATATTCCACAAGCCTGGGAGTTTAGAGCCATTTTCATGACTGATCAAATCAAAGGCCTTCTGGAAGTCTATCAATACCTGCAACTTTCTTTTTTCCAATGCCCTCCTCCACACTTCAGTTAGATGTAGTATCAGCATTTTGGTTACAAAGCCCTATTGATTTTTGCTGACAAGTCCTCTATCAATAACGTGCTTGTCTATTCCCCTCTGATACTTTGCTGGGGATACTTAGTAGTGAGAGGGGTCTATGATTTCATGGCTATTTCCTTTTTTGGCGCTGCTTTGAACTTAGTTAGTTTCCATTGACTTGGATATGTTGCACATTGTATACTTCTATGACTAGCTTGGCTCTCTTATCTGTTTGTTGAGGTAATTAGGGTGAACAGGCATTCTGCAGAGCTAACTATAATACCATACAAAGCATTGATAACTTCAGAGTCGAAAACCCTCAATCATTCACCCTGTTTGCATACTTGGAAGATGGTATTCCAGTTTCATGGGGGGGGGGGGGAGAGATAAATCCACACTGTCAAGTTGAAGAGTGTTTTCCTGCACAAAAATTTGCATTGATATTGAAGCGGACTTATATTCACATCAAGTGTTGTTTACAGATAATCTCTAGTCTAAACTGACTGACCATAAAATCTAAGTTTTAGTCTTAACAACAAGAGAGGAAAGGAATTTGGTATGGTTATTAAGGAAAACAGATTCTTATAATGCTTACAGTTCAACAAATGAATTAACAATATAGGTCAGAAAACAAGAAAATCTTTGTGGTTTATCTCAACTATGTAAAGTATGGCATATAAGCCAAAATTGTATGTGACAAACCGTTCCATTACTCAATTATTTTTAAAACCAGACCAGTTTGCAATCTGGAATTTTTATCAAGATATTTATTTTACATAGTGAGGCCTAAAGATGCGATAAAAAAGGGTCTTGTTTTTCAACTGCAGATCAAAGGAAAAAAGGATCAAAGGGAAGTAACAGGCCATCCTTAAGATCAAGAAATAGGATAAAATTTTGTGCCTTGAAAATTGGGAGGAGGCCACATGCCAAACCCGCTTGCAACTTTCTATTATTGTTTTTGAAAACTGGTTGCAAAGAAGTGCCTTTCTTCTCAATGCCAACCAGAAGCCGGGAAATCTACGAATAGCCTATGGTGGAAGTGGATTCAACAAGGGCATTTTCCCACAAGGTTCTGAAGCAATGCAAATAAAGTTTTTGGTATCCCACCCCCAAAACATGGCCTTCGCTAAGGGGGTTCACTGATTGATTTAGAATTGATTTTAACTCAAAGGTAAATTTGGGGTTTGCTCCGGGATTAGGACAAAAAGCAGAAGAGAAAGGATTATGATAGTGCTGTTAATGTTAATGATGTATTAAGTAAGCCCTCCTTCGGAAATATGCCCGGTGTTAGGACGTTTATTATACTCCCCATGCACAAAGAGGATCCCGATTTTGATCCTTTGGAAACTATCTAAAAAGTGGATACTTACGTAAGAAATATTTTAGACTTATCAATGGATTTTGTTGATTATAATTGGATATGTCTTCATAAGCATATAACGGTGGTCCCGATCTCGTCTCCAGTAAGCCCTATCCTTAGAGGGTCACCGTCTGCCACCTGAACGATAGAGTTAATCCCTAAGGCAAAGCAAAAACTAGAGCGTGCATTGGAAAAAAGAATCTGTTTCGGAATGATAACTGTGATTAGTAAGGATGATCAGTAAAGTATGAAAGTAAAGTATGAAAGCTTTGATTCATTTTTAGGGGAGTCTGCTGTTGGCAAGTCAAGTCTTGTGTTAAGATTTGTGAAGGGGCAATTTCATGAGTACCAGGAAAGCACAATTGGAGGTAAAACTATTTATCGATATATAAATCTATTTATCTATTTATTTATTTATTCATTTCTCTTACAAATTTGATGAATAAAATTCAATAGAAATCTTTTGTTGGCTTCTCCTTGTTTTTCTAGGTTTTCAAAATTTCTCGTATGTTTAAAGTTCATAATGTTGCTTATAGGATATATTGAAATTCTTATTGTTCATTTATTGAAAAAGAGTTATTTTTATCCCTTTCTGGCTCTTTTTTATGGGGATCATATATTTAATTAGGTGCATCTAATGAATTGTTAATTATTTTTTAGCCGCATTTTTAACACAGACTGTTTGCTTTGATGACACAACTGTTAAATTTGAAATCTGGGATACTGCTGGTCAAGAGAATATCCTTTCAGTCACTTGAATTTGTTCCTAGTTGTTCCTAATAAGCTAAAATCCTTTGCATAGTGAGTCATTGCAGAGAATGGGAATTTTTGTATAGAGTTTTTCCATGTTCACTTATTGTATTTGAAGAATCGTACAATCAAAAGAAGCAGATAGATAACATTGGACCGATCGTGGGTGTTATAAGTACCTAGGAATAATGGAAGGTGACTGGTTGTGGTTGCAACTGGTGTTTTTATTACAGTTCTTATCATCTGCGAGTCATCTCTAAGGTTCCTTTGATTGGATGAAATTTGCATCAAATGAAAGGGATAGTAGTCTAGAAACAAATAAACTGTTTTGATTTTTAAATATAGCTATTTTATTGGAATTATGTTATTAATCTTGGTACAAGCGAAAGGAGAGTGGCTTACGCAATATTGATTATAAGGTCGTCTCTCTATGTTAGCTCTAGTGAAAGATACACGCAAATCAGAGTTGTTCCTGGGTGGCCCAGCAACGTGAAAAAGAATGATTAAAGAAAACAGTTTGCCGCCAAAACTTACATAGCTGTTGCAAATGAATGTATTTATCTGCACAATGTATGATACTGAAGGAAGCTTTACTATGCACGGATGATCGGAACTTGCGGATAGAAAAGCTGGAAGCATCTTTTACCAGGTCACCTTACGCTGTGAAACAGTGGTGTTTATTCAGTGTGCAACACTTGAGGCGTATATAAAGCTTTGGTTACGCTTTAGTTAAAGAGGGGCTACTTGCGAGTGCTCTATTGTGTCAGCCCACTGATAATCACCATGAACATCTTAATAATTCCTGTGATTCATGGGGACAAAGAAAACGTTACCATATCGCCAAGGAAACGATGTAATAAGTAGGGAATACTAAGATAATCGCATTTCCAAAGATAGTTTAATAAAGTTGTATGCATCGCTAGGTTATTGATATTTTTTGTAGAGGAGCAGATTTTTTCGGTCTACTCATCATACGCACAAATCAAATTCTTGAAAAAGTTTCCTATGTAAAGCTGTATCTTTTCTCAGCCAATGCAAGAGAAGGGCTCAAAACAGATATTTCAAGTAGGTATTTTGACTCGGACTTTCATCGAACAAGCTCGTTTTTGCCAACATTGTCATCCGTACATATTTAACGACACATGATATTCATCGGTGTGCTTGTCATGCTAGAAATGAATCTTTAACATTCATGTAAGATATCACAGTCTCGCACCTATGTATTATCGAGGATCTCAAGCAGCAATTGTGGTGTATGATATTACTAATACAGTAAGTACAATTTTACGAATATTTATTTCCTTAGCAGAATTGTATTATCATTCTTATACTTAAAATCCGCTTAATTGCAAGTAGTTTGTACTGCAAAGAGCTATCCGTGATTTTTGTCGCTGTGAGGGCTGTTCTTCAGCAAATTTTTGTGTAACACGTTGTTTCGGGCAACTTGGGCACTTGAGAGATTTTTTATGACAACTTGGCAATAGCTTAAATTATTGTTATAGGGCCAATTTGGTTGGATATCAAATTACCAGGGCAGCTTCAGTAGATATGATATCAATTGTTCTTTGGTTTTGTACATTGTCCGGTCTTTCATTGATTTCATTGACTTGTGTAGTAGAACTAATCAGTAATCTACTAAAGTTCTGGTTTTTTTATTGTCAATTGATCAGGATACAAATTTCAAATGAAGGAGATACTCTCAGCTGGGACTATCATGGAAATGTGTCGATATGTTGGATAGATGCTTCTCGCAAACACGCCATGGGCTTTTTTTGAATAAAAGATTTATGACCTACATTTATTCCCTGAATAATTTACTTATTTCTTGATCCGTTGAATAATTCTCTTATTTTTAAGGACACTTTTGCAAGAGCGAAAAATTGGGTAAAAGAGTTGCACAGGCAAGCCAGTGCAAATATTGTAATCGCCTTAGCGGGAAATAAAGCCGATCTTAGCAACAAGCGCATGATAGAATATGAGGTAAAATTTATTTTAATTCCATTATTCGTTCATTTATGTTATGTTATATTTAGCATGTTATCGGTATATCCACGGATCATTCTATTTTCAAATTGAAATATCTATTCTCATAACAATATATCTCCGTCGCATTGAGAAATATTAATTCCATCTGGTATTAATGAATACGTCCTTCGTATTCCAATACCATATAATTGTACGGAGACACTAACATTTTAGTTACTTACGCTCCCAGATAAACGTCAAATACAGCACTATATTTCTAATTATTGAAAGACGAGATTTTCTTAATGCTCTTATTGAGAGCCTTTTACGTTGTTTTATATTCTGAAGGAAGCCCAAGCGTACTCTGAAGAAAACGGACTTTTATTCATGGAAACATCTGCGAAGACTGCAATGAATGTCAATGAACTATTTCTCGCTATAGGTAAGTCGATATTTTTTTACTTGTTGCAAAAATCTGCGTAAGGTTTTGTAGCATTGTCATGTTTGGCAGTTTTATGTTATTGTTGTTGGTGATGAGTGTTTTGTAGCACCATAATACTTGGAAATCTTTCGAATATCCCAGAAGATTTTACTCTTCAGGAACTTCGTAGCTTTCCGATGACAGAGATCATCCATGAGGGCCAACTTCTATTTCCGTTTTTTCAACGTAGTACTCTGACTTGAAACTTGTTGGAAACAGTAAGCAATCAGTTATGGTTTGAAAACCTCGTGGAACAGGAAATGGCGCACATGAATTGGAACATTGATGTGGAACATTTCTCTGTATTTTAAAAATCATGCTGCAATCTGCAACTAGTATTTCAATAAGAGCTTTTCAAAGTATCCTGAGGACGTTAACATACTCAATCTGGCCGGGAACTTGTTTTCGATGTTGACAGATTCATGAGACTACGCAAAGATAGAGTGTAAATATCAAGCTATTATACTAGCTATATGCATGCTTTCCAATCAGCTGTGAATCGTTCTTACGAAAAAGTAGGTTCTTGTAAGCACACGAAGTTCGCATTGCAGGGCTCCATTCACAATGTTCATTTCCTTTCACATTTATAGCCAAGAAGCTACCTAAAAATCAAGAAGTTCAAGGAGGAAGCTCCAGCACTACTTCCCGTCCTGCTGTTCACCTCACTAATAAAGATTCTGAACAGCGTCAATCAAAAGCATGTTGCGGAGGAGGAAGTGGAAATTAGATGATATATATTAAAATGCGGTACGTTTGGTACACGTAGAATCGAACTTTATGCTGTATTGTGATAACTGCATGATAGTCGGGCAAACTTTCAATAATCTTTTCAATTATATTTTCAACGCACTACTATTGGAATGTATCGGTTTTACCTTGCCTTTTGTTAAAGTAGGGACCATTTTTGACTTGAAATGACCAGTCTATGCCCCAATATGAACTTCCTTCTGAAATATATGTACTCAGTGCAATTTGTACAAAGGGTGGAATCTTTGTTCACAATCAACTTATTTGAAATACCGAGCGCTTACGGAAATCTATGATGTGTATTAAGTTTCATAATTATATTGTATATGGTTATATTAATGGCTATGGAAACTGTTTTAATGTACTATATCCTTTCTTAGGTTTTGAATTAGAAAGGCATCGTCCCTTTGCACAAATATGGGTATTGAGCCATTTTTTCTCGATACATTTCCTCAAATTTATCGAGGTAGGGAACCCTTGTTCTAAAAACGACAGGCGTTTTTGACACAATGCTACCATAAGTTTATTAATGTGTTAATCGATTTTATTTAAATTGAAGTTTTGGGTGGGCTTTAATTTGCTTTTGCACTTAAACATGAAGAAAACTGAAGTTCATGTGGGTTTTATCATCACACAGGCTTTTGTAAGGAGTCTGCTTGACAAATTGACCGAGGCCTTCCAAACTATGTAGTCTGGTTCAATTAGGCTTTGTTCTGCTTCTAATTTATTAAAATAAAGTTTAATTCTCAATTAAGTCTTTCATCGCATTGTTTAATTTCTCTTGTGCCTTCATGAACAACAGCAACATATTGCTATATCATAACTATTAATATTGTGACAATCGTGATTATGTTTTAGCTCTTTCATAGTTTGACACTCGTAATCTATTTGAATCACAGTGACTGTAGGTTTAAGCTATTGTTTTTTTTGTAACTCATGGTATGTATAAAAATAATAGCCATTCCAAAATCATATCATTTCTATATGTGATGTCTCTCGTAATTGGGTCTCAAAAGACCTAAGAAATGACCAGTTTCTTCAAGTTTTTGTTCTTTTAAACGTTTGGAACGGTTTTATTCCATTGTAGCTTGTTCCCTTCAGGCTTTGAAAAGCCTCTTGGAGGCAATGCTTATCGAGTCATTTTATGGTCTTATTTAAAATCTCTAAACTAAAGCGTCAAGTTAAATTGTTTAGTAGAGGGCACCTGTCTGTTTATCTTCTGCATTTTGATTTAGCTTACTGGACGGAGATGATTGTTGGTCACGTGATGATTGACTATTATATTTATGGGCTTTGATGTGTCAGAATTATCCCATATTTTTGTTTCATTGTGAAAAATGTCATGTGTTATATTACAAGACGAACTGAGTGAATAATGCATACTCATAACTAGGTTAGCTCGAATAATTTATCTTCATAGAATAGCAAATAACCACAAATTGGATTGATTGATTATGGCATTTTATATACCTTTCCATTGTTATTGTTGCTATGTAAGCAATGCAGCCAGTTCTGTCTTGTCATTGCGATTTTCATATTCCTTTTTACCTCACTCAAGCGACCATCAATTTTTCCCAGGCAAACAGCATCCCTTTAGAAATTCGCTCGGCCCATACTGACTTTATGATGTCTCTTGCTTGCCCTGAAATGCTTAGTACTTCCTGTTGTTTCAGACATAAGTTGAACATATTGTCCAAAGCCTGTTGTTCAAACAGTCAGAACCTGTAGTAACAAATGTCGAGTTGTGAAGCCCGACAACTGTCATGATTTTTCCTAGACCAGGCTGACGTAGGTTGTTCTGTGATGTTGGCTGCAAATTTTGATCTGACGCTTCTGGTTTTAAAAGGGGTGAAACAGTCATAGAATGGAGTCACCAAGCGTTATTAAAAGATTCAGCAATCTAATTATGGTTGTTTTATTTTACATGTTGATAGAAGCTCATAAGCGTATTTACAGAATTTGATTTATAGTAGCGAAGATGCAATTTGCTTCTATTGCCTAACAGAGACCGTTTTTTTTGGACAGTAAATAAAATGAGCACTGTATTCTGTGGCGTGGTTTTCAAAACATGATTATACTCTGTTAAGTTTTCATAGCTTGTGGAATGCAGCAGTGGAGAAAAACTGTTCCTGAATAGAAAAGGTGTTTCTGTTCTTTTTAAAGGAAATCGTCACTCGGGTTTTTAAGTTGCACTGAAGTCTAACAGCGACAAAAATCACTTTCCATACACTTTGCAGTTTGCACGAATAATTCCCCTTCCTCCCTCTCCAGACATAACAACCTTTGTATTCCTTTTCTGGCGGAATAGGTAGGATTTTAAAATGGTTGTGATCTGTTCGTGGAGCGGGAATGACCCATTCATGAAGCTTAAGCCTTGAGCTAATCCCGACGTTGATCAAGGGCGTTGTGGGACCTCGGTTTCAAGGGCAAGTTACAAAAATTTCAGACAGAATTTTTTCATCTCAGTCTTGAATTAGTGAAAGAGTGATTTTAATAACTTTGCATGTAAGAGTTTACTGCAATTTAGTAGATTATGAAAATTTTTCGACAAATCCAATGAAATATTTCAACAGGCCCCCCCCTGTGCCCAAGCCACGGGAATAGCACGTGTTTTGACTGTAAATTGCTTGGGCTAAACATCGGGAGCTGGTCCCGAGTCCAAAATGCCCTGTTATCACTGGAAACCCGCAGAAGATGTTTTGAACAGTTACAAAAAGCAGTAACAGAATACCTTGAGGAACATAAACAGATAATTTGTATTTGAATTTGTGTTTTTTAGTTCTTCGTTGACGTGATTGAGTTCTTATTAAGACATATTCAGGTTTATAAACAGTCAGTAAGTGGTTTGAATTTTCAAAGGCTGTGAAAATTCAGAATTTTGGATTTCTGCGAGTACGCTAGCATTCATTGGTCAAAGATGGCAGATTGGGTGAAGATTTTTGACTTCTTTTTATTAATGAACTTACCGCTAAGATTTCAATATATCCCGCTAGCATACAGGATTTTGTGCTGGATTGATAGGCCATAGCAATTGGCAATTTGACCGAAAGTAAGTAATAGCAATTGTTGCCGCACCCTTTTCAGCCTATGGCCAAGTATGACTTAGATATCAGATTGGTATACGATAGAATGTGCTTGATGCTTGGGCCATATTGATAGGGAATATGGCAGTGCGTTAATGATAGCTATGGTTATCGTATCGTTAATAGCGTAAACCCCCATATTTGTATGGATATATCCGACCAGCAAAAGAGATCATTGCTGACGTTTCATAGGGCATAGCGATGGGCAATAAGGCAATATGTGGCTGTTAGCTATGGTTGACACGAGGTTTATAGTGTAGGACCGTATGTGTAAAGATATATCCGACTAGCAGAAGGTATTGCTTTGCTAAAGTCAAAGGGCGTAGCGATTGGTTACATTGCCGTACGTCTCTGATAGCTATGGTTGATGTATGCTTTTCAGCGTAGGGCCTTGAACATGTACTTATATATCCAATTGATGTTGAATTGTGTGTTGTGTTAGAGTCAATGGCCGTAGTAAGATGGCCCTACGTGTCTTAAAGCTAGTGCTGGCACATGGTTACAACGTAGGGCCCCGTATGTGTACTGATGTATCAGATTGGTGCTTGGGTGTGTGTTTTGCAAAAATCATAGGCTGTAGGAAAACTCTTATTTCCGTACTGTTTACAGAGTACGGCCCGTATCTCTATCGATGTATCTGACTAGCACATCGGTATTTTCAGCTCGACTCGTGGGCCATGGTCATCAGCAATAAGATTGTTTATTAATGAAAGCTCTGCTTTCTGTATCATTTTGAGCGTTAGGCCTCGTATGTGTAATGATATATCCGACAGACTTTTAGGAAGAGTAATTTACTCGAGTCATTTGCCCCCAGCAATTGACCGGTTGGCCGTACGGGGCTGATAGCAATGGTTTTTCTATTGTTTACAGCGTAAGGACCCGTGTAAATGTAGAGGTGTCTCACTGGTCATCGGAGGTGTGTCGTGCTACAGTTATTGGCTATAGACATGTGCGATAAGGCCCCACGTCGATGGTGGCTATAGCTTGAAGGTGCTTTAAAGCATGATGCCATGTACCATTCCAGGTATATCCGACCAGTGTTTGAGTGTCAGTTGCCGATGAGCTGGGCCATTAGGCCAACTGTTTTTGATTGCTTCGGTTTTCATATGCTTCATATTGTCTTGCCCTGTATGAGTGCAGTAGTGTCTGACCTGTGATGGAGAGTATGTTGTGCTAGAGTCATTGGCTATAGTTATATGCAATAAGGCCTCACGATGATGATGGCTATGGCTGGATGGTGCTTTAAAGCTTGGTGCCTCGTACTTTTGCAGGTATATCCGACCAATGGTCGAAAGTGTGTTCCGCTACTGTCATGTCCCGAAGAGATTGGCGATAAGGCCGCACGTTGTTGATATCTTTGGTTTCCATTTGCTTAATAGCGATGTGCCCCGAATAGGGGAAGATACATCTAACCGATCATCAAGATTGTGTCGGGCCAGTGATGTTTCCCGAAGAGATGGGCCACAAGGCCATACGTTGGTGATAGCTTCGATTTCCATACGCTTATTAGCGTCGTGCCCCGTAAGACTGTAGAGGTGACTGACCGGTCATTGAGTGTGGGTCCTGCTAGAGGTATTGACCTGTGCGATAAGGCCCCACGTCAATGATGGCTATGGCTTGAGGGTGCTTTAGAGCGTGATGCCCAGTACCATGGAAGGTATATCCGACCAGTGTTTGAGTGTCAGTTGCCGATGAGCTGGGCCATTAGGCCAACTGTTTTTGATTGCTTCGGTTTTCATATGCTTCATATTGTCTTGCCCTGTATGAGTGCAGTATTGTCTGATCTGTGATGGAGAGTATGTTGTGCTAGAGTCATTGGCTGTAGATATATGCAATAAGGCCTCACGTCGATAATGGCTATGGGTGGAGGGTGCTTTAAAGCGCGATGCCCCGTTCCTTTGCAGGTATAACCGACCAATGTTCGAAAGTGTGTTGTGCTACGGTCATGTCCCGAAAGGATTGGCGATAAGGCCGCGCGTTGTTGATATCTTTGGTTTGAATTTGCTTAATAGCGAAGTGCGCCGTATCTGGGCAGATACATCTGACCGATGATCGAGATTGAATTGTGCCAGCGTCGTTTCCCGAAGAGATGTGCCACAAGGCCATACGTTGGTGATAGCTTTGATTTGCATATCCTGTATAGCGTAGTGCCCCGCATAAATGTAAAGGTGTCTGATCGGTCATTAGGTGTGGGTCCTGCTAGAGGTATTTGCTATAGACTTGTGCGATAAGGCCCCACGTCGATGATGGCTTTGGCTGCATGGTGCTTTAAAGTTTGGTGACCAGTACCTGTGCAGGTGTATCCGACCAATGTTCGAGAGTGTGTTGCTCTAGAGTCATTTATCGAAGAGCCGGGGCATGAGGCTGAACATTGCTGATGGCTTATGTTGGCATATGTTTTAAATCGTAGTGCAACGTATGAATGTAGTGGTGTCTGACCGGTGAACGAGAGTATTTCGTGCTGTAGTTGTTGGTTATAGACATCTGCCATAAGGCCGCACGTCGATTATTGCTATTGTAGGCAAAAGCTTTTGAGCGTCTTCCCCGTACCTATGCAAAAGTATCCTACTAAATACGTTTGCCATAAAGCCACACATCGGTGATGGCTATGGTACGCGGGTCATTTAAAGCGTGATGCCCCTTACCGTTGCAGATATATCTGACAAGTGTTCGAGGTCCTTTGCCGATATGCTGGGCCATAACGCCAGGTGTTTTTGATTGTGCGGGTGCTTTAGAGTGGCATCCCTGTACCCGTGCCGGTGTATCCGACTAAATGCATATGCCATAAGGCCGCATGTCGGCAATGGCTATGGTTCTCGGTTGCTTTAAAGCGTGATGCCCCGTACCATTGAAGGTATATCCGACCAGTGTTCTAGTGTCAGTTACCGATGAGCGTGGCCATTAGGCCAACTGTGTTTGATTTCTTTGGTTTCCATATGCTTTATATTTTCGTGCCCTGTATGGGTCCAGTAGTGTCTGACCTGTGATGGAGAGTATGTTGTGCTAGAGTCATTGGCTAAAGATGTACGCAATAAGGCCTCATGTCGATGATGGATTGTGCGAGCGCTTTAGAGTGGCATCCCCGTTCCCGTGCAGGTCTATCCGACTAGATACATATGCCATACGGCCGCATGTCGGCGATGTCTATGGCTCTCGGTTACTTTAAAGCCTGATGCCCCGTACCCGTTACGTCGATTGCTACGTCGATGATGATTATGGCTGGATGGTGCTTTACATCGTGATTCCCCGTATCTGTGCAGGAGTATCCGATCAATGTTCGAGAGTGTGTTGTTCTAGAGTCATTTGTCGAAGAGCCGGGGCGTAAGGCTAAACATTGTTGATAGCTTATGTTGGAATACGTTTTATAGCGTAGTGCCACGTATGAATGTAGTGGTGTCTGACCGGTCATTGAGTGTCGGTCCTGCTAGAGTTATTGGCTATAGACGTGCAATCAGGCCCCACGTAGATGATGGCTTTGGCTAGAGGGTGCTTTAAAGCTTGGTTCCCCGTACCTGTGCAGGTATATCCGACCAATGTTCGAAAGTGTGTTCTGCTACTGTCATTTCCCGAAGAGATTGGCGATAAGGCCGCACGTTGTTGATATCTTTGGTTTCCATTTGCTTAATAGCGATGTGCCCCGAATCGGAGAAGATACATCTAACCGATGATCGAGATTGTTTCGGGCCAGTGATGTTTCCCGAAGAGATGGGCCTCAAGGACATATGCTGGTGATAGCTTCGATTTCCATACTCTTTTTAGCGTCGTGCCCCGTAAGACTGTAGAGGTGACTGACCGGTCATTGAGTGTGGGTCCTGCTAAAGGTATTGGCTATTGACCTGTGCGATAAGGCCCCACGTCGATGATGGCTATGCCTTGAGGGTGCTTTAGAGCGTGATGCCCTGTACCATGGAAGGAATATACGACCAGTGTTTGAGTGTCAGTTGCCGATGAGCTGGGCCCTTAGGTCAACCATTTTGGATTGTGCGAGCGCTTTAGAGAGGCATCCCCGCTCCCGTGCAGGTCTATCCGACTTGATACCTATGCCATACGGCCGCATGTCGGCGATGTCTATGGCTCTCGGTTACTTTAAAGCCTGATGCCCCGTACCCGTTACGTCGATTGCTACGTCGATGATGATTATGGCTGGATGGTGCTTTACATCGTGATTCTCGGTATCTGTGCAGGTGTATCCGACTAATGTTCGAGAGTGTGTTGTTCTAGAGTCATTTGTCGAAGAGCCGGGGCGTAAGGCTGAACATTGTTGATAGCTTATGTTCGAATACGTTTTATGGCGTAGTGCCACGCATGAATGTAGTGGTGTCTGACTGGTCATTGAGTGTGTGGGTCCTGATAGAGTTATTGGCTATAGACATGTGCGATAAGGCCCCACGTCGATAATGGCTTTGGCTGGATGGTGCTTTAAAGTTTCTTGACCCGTACCTGTGCAGGTATATCCGACCAATGTTCGAGAGTGTGTTGCTCAAGAGTCATTTATCGAAGAGCCGGGGCATAAGGCTGAACATTGCTGATAGCTCATGTCGGCATATGTTTTAAATCGTAGTGCCACGTATGAAAGTAGAGGTGTCTGACCGGTGAACGAGAGTATGTCGTGCAGTAGTCGTTGGTAATAAACATCGGCCATAAGCCGCACGTCGGTGATTGCTATTGTAGGCAGGGGCTTTAGAGCACCTTCCCCGTACCCGTGCGAATGTATCGGAATAAATACGTTTGCCATAAGGCCACATATCGGTGATGGCTATCGTTAGCGGGATGCTTTAGAGCGTGATGCCCCGTACCGTTGCAGATTATCTGACAAGTGTTCGAGCTCCTTTGCCGATGAGCTGGGCCATAACGCCAGGTGTTTTTTATTGTGCGGGCGCTTTAGAGTGGCATCCCCGTACCCATGCGGGTCTATCCGACTAAATATATATATGCCATACGGCCGCACTTCGGCGATGGCTGTGGTTCTCGGTTGCTTTAAAGCGTGATGCTCCGTACCATTGAAGGTATATTCGACCAGTGGTCTAGTGTAAGTTGCCGATGAGCTGGGCCATTAGGCCAACTGTGTTTTCTTGCTTTGGTTTTCATATGCTTCATATTGTCGTGCCCTCTATGAGTGCAGTAGTGTTTGACCTGTGATGGAGAGTATGTTGTGATAGATTCATTGGCTATAGATATATGCAATAAGGCCTCACGACGATGATGGCTTTGGCTGGATGGTGCTTTAAAGTTTGGTGCCCCGTACCTGTGCAGGTATATCCGACCAATGTTCGAAAAGTGTGTTGTGCTACCGTCATTTCCCGGAGAGATTGGCGATAAGGCCGCACGTTGTTGATATCTTCGGTTTCCATTTGCTTAATAGCGATGTGCCCCGAATCGGGGAAGATCCATCTGACCGATGATCGAGATTTTGTCGGGCCAGCGATGTTTCCCAAAGAGATGGGCCACAAGGCCATACGTTTTTGATAGCTTCGATTTCCATACCCTTTTAGCGTCGTGCCCCGTTTGAGTTTAGAGGTGTCTGACCGGTCATGTAGTGTGGGTCCTGCTAGAGGTATTGGCTATTGACCTGTGCTATAAGGCCCCACGTCGATAGTGGCTATGGCTTGAGGGTGCTTCAAAGCGTGATGCCCTGTACCATTGAAGGTATATCCGACCAGTGTTCGAGTGTCAGTTGCCGTTGAGCTGGGCCATTAGGCCAACTGTTTTTGATTGCTTCGGTTTTCATATGCTTAATATTGTCTCGCCCTGTATGATTGCAGTAGTGTCTGACCTGTGATGGAGAGTATGTTGTGCAAGAGTCATTGGCTATAGATATATGCAATAAGGCTTCACGTCGATGATGGCTATGGCTGGAGGGTGCGCTACAGCTTCATGCCCCGGCCCTGTGGAGGTATATCCGACCAATGTTCGAAAGTGTGTTGTCCTACCGTCATTTCCCGAAGAGATTGGCGATAAGGCCGCATGTTGGTTATATCTTTGGTTTCATCTTGCTTAATAGCGAAGTGCCCCGTATCTGGGCAGATACATCTGACCGATGATCGAGATTGTGTTGTGCCAGCGTTGTTTACCGAAGAGATGGGCCATAAGACCATACGTTGGTGATAGCTTTTATTTGCATATGCTTTATAGTGTAGTGCCCCGTATGAGTGTAGAGGTGTCTGACCGGTGATCGAGAGTGCGTCTTGCTGGATTCGCTGGCTATAAGTGATGTGCCATAAGTCCGCACGTCAGTGATGGCTTTGATAGACGGGTCCTTTAGAGCGTCATTCCCGTACCTGTAGAAGTGTGTCCGACTAAACACATATGCCATAAGGCCGCACGTCGGTGATGGCTATGGTTAGCGGGATGCTTTAAAGCGTGATTCCCTGTATCTGTACAGGTATATCCGATTAATGTTCGAGAATGTGTTGTTCTAGAGTCATTTGTCGAAGAGCCGGGGCATAAGGCTGAACATTGTTCATAGCTTATGTTGGAGTATGTTTTGTAGTTTATAGCGATGTGCCAGATATGAATGTAGTGGTGTCTGATCGGTGAACGAGAGTATGTCGTTCTGGAGTCGTTGGTTATAAAAATGTATACCACAAGGCCACACGTCGGTGATGGCTATTGCAGTCGGATGCTTTAGAGCGTCATCCCCGTACCTGTGCAAGTAAATCCAACTAAATACGTATGCCATAAGGCCGCACGTCGGTGATGGCTATGGTTAGCGGGTGCTTTAAAGCCTGATGCCCCGTACCTGTATAAGTATATCCGACCACTGTTCGAGAGTGTGTTGTACTAGAGTCACTTGTCGAAGAGCCTGGGCTGAACGTTTGATAGCTTACGTTTGCATATGCTGTCTAGCGTTTTGCCCCGTATGAGTGTAGAGGTGTATGGCCGGTGATCGAGAGTATGTCGTGCTGGAGTCGTTGGTTATAGACACATGCTATAATGCAGCACGTCGGAGATGGCTATTGTAGGCGGATGCTTTAGAGCAAGATCTCCGTACCTGTGCAGGTGTACATGACTTGTTTTCGAGTGTGTTGTGCTACCGTCATTTCCCGAAGAGATTGGCGATAAGGCCGCGCTTTGTTGATATCTTTGGTTTCCATATGGTTAATAGAGTAGTGCCCCGTATCTGGGCCGATACATCTGACCGATGATCGAGATTGAATTGTGCCAGCGTCGTTTCCCGAAGAAATGTGCCACAAGGCCACACGTTGGTGATAGCTTTGATTTGCATTTGCTGTATTGCGTAGTGCCCCGCATGAATGTAAAGGTGTCTGACCGGTCATTGAGTGTGGGTCCTGCTAGAGGTATTTCCTATAGACTTGTGCGATAAGGCCCAAAGTCGATGATGGCTTTGGCTGCATGGTGCTTTAAAGTTTCTTGACCCGTACCTGTGCAGGCGTATCCGACTAATGTTCGAGAGTGTGTTGTTCTAGAGTCATTTGTCGTAGAAGCGTGGCGTAAGGCTGAACATTGTTGATAGCTTATGTTGGAATACGTTTTATGGCGTAGTGCCACGTATGAATGTAGTGGTGTCTGACCGGTGAACGAGAGTATGTCGTGCTGGAGTCGTTGGTTATGGACATCTGATCTGCCATAAGGCCGTACGTCGATTATTGCTATTGTAGGCAGAAGCTTTTGAGCGTCTTCCCCGTAACTATGCAAATGTATCCGACTAAATACGTTTGCCATAAAGCCACACATCTGTGATGGCTAAGGTACGCAGGTCATTTAAAGCGTGATGCCCCGTACCGTTGCAGATATATCTGACAAGTGTTCGTGGTCCTTTGCCGATGTGTTGGGCCATAACGCCAGGTGATTTTGATTGTGCGGGAGCTTTAGAGTGGCATCCCTGTACCCGTGCGGGTGTATCCGACGTAATGCATATGCCATAAGGCCGCATGTCGGCAATGGCTATGGTTCTCGGTTGCTTTAAAGCGTGATTCCCTGTACCTGTGCAGGTATATCCGACCAATGTTCGAAAGTGTGTTCTGCTACTGTCATTTCCCGAAGAGATTGGCGATAAGGCCGCACGTTGTTGATATCTTTGGTTTCCATTTGCTTAATAGCGATGTGCCCCGAATAGGGGAAGATACATCTAACCGATGATCGAGATTGTTTCGGGCCAGTGATGTTTCCCGAAGAGATAGGCCTCAAGGACATATGTTGGTGATAGCTTCGATTTCCATAGTCTTTTTAGCGTCGTGCCCCGTAAGACTGTAGAGGTGACTGACCGGTCATTTAGTGTGGGTCCTTCTAAAGGTATTGGCTATTGACCTGTGCGATAAGGCCCCACGTCGATGATGGCTATGCCTTGAGGGTGCTTTAGAGCGTGATGCCCTGTACCATGGAAGGAATATCTGACCAGTGTTTGAGTGTCAGTTGCCGATGAGCTGGGCCATTAGGCCAACCATTTTGGATTGTGCGAGCCCTTTAGAGAGGCATCCCCGCTCCCGTGCAGGTCTATCCGACTAGATACATATGCCATACGGCCGCATGTCGGCGATGTCTATGGCTCTCGGTTACTTTAAAGCCTGATGCCCCGTACCCGTTACGTCGATTGCTACGTCGATGATGATTATGGCTGGATGGTGCTTTACATCGTGATTCCCGGTATCTGTGCAGGTGTATCCGACTAATGTTCGAGAGTGTGTTGTTCTAGAGTCATTTATCGAAGAGCCGGGGCATAAGGCTGAACATTGTTGATAGCTTATGTTGGAATACGTTTTATGGCGTAGTGCCACGTATGAATGTAGTGGTGTCTGACCGGTCATTGAGTGTGTGGGTCCTGATAGAGTTATTGGCTATAGACATATGCGATAAGGTCCCCACGTCGATTATGGCTTTGGCTGGAAGGTGCTTTAAAGCGTGATTCCCCGTATCTGTGCAGGTATATCTGGCCAATGTTCGAAAGTGTGTTGTGCTACGGTCATTTCCCAAAGGGATTGGCGATAAGGCCGCGCGTTGTTGATATCTTTTGTTTCAATTTGCTTAATAGGGAAGTGCCCCGTATCTGGGCAGATACATCTGACCGATGATCGAGATTGAATTGTGCCAGTGTCGTTTCCCGAAGAGATGTGCCACAAGGCCATACGTTGGTGATAGCTTTGATTTGCATATGCTGTATAGCGTAGTGCCTCGCATAAATGTAAAGGTGTCTGATCGGTCATTTGGTGTGGGTCCTGGTGGAGGTATTGGCTATAGACATGTGCGATACGGCCCCACGTCGATAATGGCTTTGGCTGGATGGTGCTTTAAAGTTTGGTGAACCGTACCTGTGCAGGTGTATCCGACCAATTTTCGAGAGTCTGTTGCTCTAGAGTCATTTATCGAAGAGCCGGGGCATAAGGCTGAACATTGCTGATAGCTTCTTTTGGCATAAGTTTTAAATCGTAGTGCCACGTATGAATGTAGTGGTGTCTGATCGGTGAACGAGAGTATGTCGTGCTGTAGTCGTTGGTTATAGACATCTGCCATAAGGCCGTACGTCGATTATTGCTATTGTAGGCAGAAGCTTTTGAGCGTCTTCCCCGTAACTATGCAAATGTATCCGACTAAATACGTTTGCCATAAAGCCACACATCTGTGATGGCTAAGGTACGCGGGTCATTTAAAGCGTGATGCCCCGTACCGTTGCAGATATATCTGACAAGTGTTCGTGGTCCTTTGCCGATGTGTTGGGCCATAACGCCAGGTGATTTTGATTGTGCGGGAGCTTTAGAGTGGCATCCCTGTACCCGTGCGGGTGTATCCGACTAAATGCATATGCCATAAGGCCGCATGTCGGCAATGGCTATGGTTCTCGGTTGCTTTAAAGCGTGATGCCCCGTACCATTGAAGGTATATCCGACCAGTGTTCTAGTGTCAGTTGCCGATGAGCTTGGCCATTAGGCCAACTGTTTTTGATTTCTTTGGTTTCCATATGCTTCATATTGTCGTGCCCTGTATAAGTCCAGTAGTGTCTGACCTGTGATGGAGAGTATGTTGTGCTGGAGTCTTTGGCTAATGATATACGCAATGAGGCTTCATGTCGATGATGGCTATGGCTGGATGGTGCTTTAGAGCGTGATTCCCCGTATCTCTGCAGGTGTATCCGACCAATGTTCGAAAGTGTGTTGTGCTGCGGTCATGTCCCGAAGGGATTGGCGATAAGGCCGCGCGTTGTTGATATCTTTGGTTTCCATTTGCTTAATAGCGATGTGCCCCGAATCGGAGAAGATACATCTAATCGATGATCGAGATTGTTTCGTGCCAGTGATGTTTCCCGACGAGATAGGCCACAAGGACATACGTTGGTGATAGCTTCGATTTCCATACGCTTTTTAGCGTCGTGCCCCGTAAGACTGTAGAGGTGTCTGACCGGTCATTGAGTGTGGGTCCTGCTAGAGGTATTGGCTATTGACCTGTGCGATAAGGTCCCACGTCGATGAAGGCTTTGCCTTGAGGGTGCTTTAGAGCGTGATGCCCTCTACCATTGAAGGTATATCCGACCAGTGTTTGAGTGTCAGTTGCCGATGAGCTGCGCCATTAGGCAAACCATTTTTTATTGTGCGGGCGCTTTAGAGTGGCATCCCCGTTCCCGTGCAGGTCTATCCGACTAGATACATATGCGATACGGCCGCATGTCGGCGATGTCTATGGCTCTCCGTTACTTTAAAGCGTGATGCCTCGCACCCGTTACGTCGATTGTTATGTTGATGATGATTATGGCTGGATGGTGCTTTACATCGTGATTCCCGGTATCTGTGCAGGCATATCCGACTAATGTTCGAGAGTGTGTTGTTCTAGAGTCATTTGTCGTAGAAACGTGGCGTAAGGCTGAACATTGTTGATAGCTTATGTTGGAATACGTTTTATGGCGTAGTGCCACGTATGAATGTAGTGGTGTCTGACCGGTGAACGAGAGTATGTCGTGCTGTAGTCGTTGGTTATAGACATCTGCCATAAGGCCGTACGTCGATTATTGCTATTGTAGGCAGAAGCTTTTGAGCGTCTTCCCCGTAACTATGCAAATGTATCCGACTAAATACGTTTGCCATAAAGCCACACATCTGTGATGGCTAAGGTACGCGGGTCATTTAAAGCGTGATGCCCCGTACCGTTGCAGATATATCTGACAAGTGTTCGTGGTCCTTTGCCGATGTGTTGGGCCATAACGCCAGGTGATTTTGATTGTGCGGGAGCTTTAGAGTGGCATCCCTGTACCCGTGCGGGTGTATCCGACGTAATGCATATGCCATAAGGCCGCATGTCGGCAATGGCTATGGTTCTCGGTTGCTTTAAAGCGTGATTCCCCGTACCTGTGCAGGTATATCCGACCAATGTTCGAAAGTGTGTTCTGCTACTGTCATTTCCCGAAGAGATTGGCGATAAGGCCGCACGTTGTTGATATCTTTGGTTTCCATTTGCTTAATAGCGATGTGCCCCGAATAGGGGAAGATACATCTAACCGATGATCGAGATTGTTACGGGCCAGTGATGTTTCCCGAAGAGATGGGCCTCAAGGACATATGTTGGTGATAGCTTCGATTTCCATAGTCTTTTTAGCGTCGTGCCCCGTAAGACTGTAGAGGTGACTGACCGGTCATTGAGTGTGGGTCCTTCTAAAGGTATTGGCTATTGACCTGTGCGATAAGGCCCCACGTCGATGATGGCTATGCCTTGAGGGTGCTTTAGAGCGTGATGCCCTGTACCATGGAAGGAATATCTGACCAGTGTTTGAGTGTCAGTTGCCGATGAGCTGGGCCATTAGGCCAACCATTTTGGATTGTGCGAGCGCTTTAGAGAGGCATCCCCGCTCCCGTGCAGGTCTATCCGACTAGATACATATGCCATACGGCCGCATGTCGGCGATGTCTATGGCTCTCGGTTACTTTAAAGCCTGATGCCCCGTACCCGTTACGTCGATTGCTACGTCGATGATGATTATGGCTGGATGGTGCTTTACATCGTGATTCCCGGTATCTGTGCAGGTGTATCCGACTAATGTTCGAGAGTGTGTTGTTCTAGAGTCATTTATCGAAGAGCCGGGGCATAAGGCTGAACATTGTTGATAGCTTATGTTGGAATACGTTTTATGGCGTAGTGCCACGTATGAATGTAGTGGTGTCTGACCGGTCATTGAGTGTGTGGGTCCTGATAGAGTTATTGGCTATAGACATATGCGATAAGGTCCCCACGTCGATTATGGCTTTGGCTGGAAGGTGCTTTAAAGCGTGATTCCCCGTATCTGTGCAGGTATATCCGGCCAATGTTCGAAAGTGTGTTGTGCTACGGTCATTTCCCAAAGGGATTGGCGATAAGGCCGCGCGTTGTTGATATCTTTTGTTTCAATTTGCTTAATAGGGAAGTGCCCCGTATCTGGGCAGATACATCTGACCGATGATCGAGATTGAATTGTGCCAGTGTCGTTTCCCGAAGAGATGTGCCACAAGGCCATACGTTGGTGATAGCTTTGATTTGCATATGCTGTATAGCGTAGTGCCTCGCATAAATGTAAAGGTGTCTGATCGGTCATTTGGTGTGGGTCCTGGTGGAGGTATTGGCTATAGACATGTGCGATAAGGCCCCACGTCGATAATGGCTTTGGCTGGATGGTGCTTTAAAGTTTGGTGAACCGTACCTGTGCAGGTGTATCCGACCAATTTTCGAGAGTCTGTTGCTCTAGAGTCATTTATCGAAGAGCCGGGGCGTAAGGCTGAACATTGCTGATAGCTTCTTTTGGCATAGGTTTTAAATCGTAGTGCCACGTATGAATGTAGTGGTGTCTGATCGGTGAACGAGAGTATGTCGTGCTGTAGTCGTTGGTTATAGACATCTGCCATAAGGCCGTACGTCGATTATTGCTATTGTAGGCAGAAGCTTTTGAGCGTCTTCCCCGTAACTATGCAAATGTATCCGACTAAATACGTTTGCCATAAAGCCACACATCTGTGATGGCTAAGGTACGCGGGTCATTTAAAGCGTGATGCCCCGTACCGTTGCAGATATATCTGACAAGTGTTCGTGGTCCTTTGCCGATGTGTTGGGCCATAACGCCAGGTGATTTTGATTGTGCGGGAGCTTTAGAGTGGCATCCCTGTACCCGTGCGGGTGTATCCGACTTAATGCATATGCCATAAGGCCGCATGTCGGTAATGGCTATGGTTCTCGGTTGCTTTAAAGCGTGATGCCCCGTACCATTGAAGGTATATCTGACCAGTGTTCTAGTGTCAGTTGCCGATGAGCTTGGCCATTAGGCCAACTGTTTTTGATTTCTTTGGTTTCCATATGCTTCATATTGTCGTGCCCTGTATAAGTCCAGTAGTGTCTGACCTGTGATGGAGAGTATGTTGTGCTAGAGACATTGGCTAAAGATATACGCACTAAGGCCTCATGTCGAAGCGGGCTATAGCTGGATGGTGCTTTAAAGCTTGGTGCCCCGTACCTTTGCAGGTATATCCGACCAATGTTCGAGAGTGTGTTTTGCTACTGTCATTTCCCGAAGAGATTGGCAATAAGGCCGCACGTTTTTGATATCTTTGGTTTCCATTTGCTTAATAGCGTTGTGCCCCGAATCGGAGAAGATACATCTAATCGATGATCGAGATTGTTTCGTGCCAGTGATGTTTCCCGACGAGATAGGCCACAAGGACATACGTTGGTGATAGCTTCGATTTCCATACGCTTTTTAGCGTCGTGCCCCGTAAGACTGTAGAGGTATCTGACCGGTCATTGAGTGTGGGTCCTGCTAGAGGTATTGGCTATTGACCTGTGCGATAAGGTCCCACGTCGATGAAGGCTTTGCCTTGAGGGTGCTTTAGAGCGTGATGCCCTCTACGATTGAAGGTATATCCGACCAGTGTTTGAGTGTCAGTTGCCGATGAGCTGCGCCATTAGGCAAACCATTTTTTATTGTGCGGGCGCTTTAGAGTGGCATCCTCGTTCCCGTGCAGGTCTATCCGACTAGATACATATGCGATACGGCCGCATGTCGGCGATGTCTATGGCTCTCCGTTACTTTAAAGCGTGATGCCTCGCACCCGTTACGTCGATTGTTATGTTGATGATGATTATGGCTGGATGGTGCTTTACATCGTGATTCCCGGTATCTGTGCAGGCGTATCCGACTAATGTTCGAGAGTGTGTTATTCTAGAGTCATTTTTCGTAGAAACGGGGCGTAAGGCTGAACATTGTTGATAGCTTATGTTGGAATACGTTTTATGGCGTAGTGCCACGTATGAATGTAGTGGTGTCTGACCGGTGAACGAGAGTATGTCGTGCTGTAGTCGTTGGTTATAGACATCTGCCATAAGGCCGTACGTCGATTATTGCTATTGTAGGCAGAAGCTTTTGAGCGTCTTCCCCGTAACTATGCAAATGTATCCCACTAAATACGTTTGCCATAAAGCCACACATCTGTGATGGCTAAGGTACGCGGGTCATTTAAAGCGTGATGCCCCGTACCGTTGCAGATATATGTGACAAGTGTTCGAGGTCCTTTGCCGATATGCTGGGCCATAACGCCAGGTGTTTTTCATTGTGCGGGTGCTTTAGAGTGGCATCCCTGTACCCGTGCCGGTGTATCCGACTAAATGCATATGCCATAAGGCCGCATGTCGGCAATGGCTATGGTTCTCGGTTGCTTTAAAGCGTGATGCCCCGTACCTGTGCAGGTATATCCGACCAATGTTCGAAAGTGTGTTCCGCTACTGTCATGTCCCGAAGAGATTGGCGATAAGGCCGCACGATGTTGATATCTTTGGTTTCCATTTGCTTAATAGCGATGTGCCCCGAATCGGAGAAGATACATCTAACCGATGATCGAGATTGTTTCGGGCCAGTGATGTTTCCCGAAGAGATGGGCCTCAAGGACATATGTTGGTGATAGCTTCGATTTCCATACTCTTTTTAGCGTCGTGCCTTGTAAGACTGTAGAGGTGACTGACCGGTCAGTGAGTGTGGGTCCTGCTAAAGGTATTGGCTATTGACCTGTGCGATAAGGCCCCACGTCGATGATGGCTATGCCTTGAGGGTGCCTAAGAGCGTGATGCCCTGTACCATTGAGGGTATATCCGACCAGTGTTTGAGTGTCAGTTGCCGATGAGCTGCGCCATTAGGCAAACCATTTTTTATTGTGCGGGCGCTTTAGAGTGGCATCCCCGTTCCCGTGCAGGTCTATCCGACTAGATACATATGCGATACGGCCGCATGTCGGCGATGTCTATGGCTCTCCGTTACTTTAAAGCGGGATGCCTCGCACCCGTTACGTCGATTGTTACGTTGATGATGATTATGGCTGGATGGTGCTTTACATCGTGATTCCCGGTATCTGTGCAGGCGTATCCGACTAATGTTTGAGAGTGTGTTATTCTAGAGTCATTTGTCGTAGAAACGGGGCGTAAGGCTGAACATTGTTGATAGCTTATGTTGGAATACGTTTTATGGCGTAGTGCCACGTATGAATGTAGTGGTGTCTGACCGGTGAACGAGAGTATGTCGTGCTGTAGTCGTTGGTTATAGACATCTGCCATAAGGCCGTACGTCGATTATTGCTATTGTAGGCAGAAGCTTTTGAGCGTCTTCCCCGTAACTATGCAAATGTATCCGACTAAATACGTTTGCCATAAAGCCACACATCGGTGATGGCTATGGTACGCGGGTCATTTAAAGCGTGATGCCCTTTACCGTTGCAGACATATCTGAGAAGTGTTCGAGGTCCTTTGCCGATATGCTGGGCCATAACGCCAGGTGTTTTTGATTGTGCGGGTGCTTTAGAGTGGCATCCCTGTACCCGTGCCGGTGTATCCGACTAAGTGCATATGCCATAAGGCCGCATGTCGGCAATGGCTATGGTTCTCGGTTGCTTTAAAGCGTGATTCCCCGTACCTGTGCAGGTATATCCGACCAATGTTCGAAAGTGTGTTCTGCTACGGTCATTTCCCGAAGAGATTGGCGATAAGGCCGCACGTTGTTGATATCTTTGGTTTCCATTTGCTTAATAGCGATGTGCCCTGAATAGGGGAAGATACATCTAACCGATGATCGAGATTGTTTCGGGCCAGTGATGTTTCCCGAAGAGATGGGCCTCAAGGACATATGTTGGTGATAGCTTCGATTTCCATAGTCTTTTTAGCGTCGTGCCCCGTAAGACTGTAGAGGTGACTGACCGGTCATTTAGTGTGGGTCCTTCTAAAGGTATTGGCTATTGACCTGTGCGATAAGGCCCCACGTCGATGATGGCTATGGCTTGAGTGTGCTTTAGAGCGTGATGCCCTGTACCATGGAAGGAATATCTGACCAGTGTTCGAGTGTCAGTTGCCGATGAGCTGGGCCATTAGGCCAACCATTTTGGATTGTGCGAGCGCTTTAGAGAGGCATCCCCGCTCCCGTGCAGGTCTATCCGACTAGATACATATGCCATACGGCCGCATGTCGGCGATGTCTATGGCTCTCGGTTACTTTAAAGCCTGATGCCCCGTACCCGTTACGTCGATTGCTACGTCGATGATGATTATGGCTGGATGGTGCTTTACATCGTGATTCCCGGTATCTGTGCAGGTGTATCCGACTAATGTTCGAGAGTGTGTTGTTCTAGAGTCATTTATCGAAGAGCCGGGGCATAAGGCTGAACATTGTTGATAGCTTATGTTGGAATACGTTTTATGGCGTAGTGCCACGTATGAATGTAGTGGTGTCTGACCGGTCATTGAGTGTGTGGGTCCTGATAGAGGTATTGGCTATAGACATGTGCGATAAGGCCCCACGTCGATGATGGCTTTGGCTGGATGGTGCTTTAAAGTTTCTTGACCCGTACCTGTGCAGGTATATCCGACCAATGTTCGAGAGTGTGTTGCTCTAGAGTCATTTATCGAAGAGCCGGGGCATAAGGCTGAACATTGTTGATAGCTTATGTTGGAATATGTTTTATAGCGTAGTGCCACGTATGAATGTAGTGGTGTCTGAGCGGTGAACGAGAGTATGTCGTGCTGGAGTCGTTGGTTATAGACATCTGCCATAAGGCCGCACGTCGATTATTGCTGTAGTAGGCAGAAGCTTTTGAGCGTCTTCCCCGTACCTATGCAAATGTATCCTACTAAATACGTTTGCCATAAAGCCACACATCGGTGATGGCTGTGGTACGCGGGTCATTTAAAGCGTGATGCCCCGTACCGTTGCAGACATATCTGACAAGTGTTCGAGGTCCTTTGCCGATATGCTGGGCCATAACGCCAGGTGTTCTTGATTGTGCGGGTGCTTTAGAGTGGCATCCCTGTACCCGTGCCGGTGTATCCGACTAAATGAATATGCCATAAGGCCGCATGTCGGCAATGGCTATGGTTCTCGGTTGCTTTAAAGCGTGATGCCCCGTACCATTGAAGTTATATCTGACCAGTGCTCTAGTGTCAGTTGCCGATGAGCTTGGCCATTAGGCCAACTGTTTTTGATTTCTTTGGTTTCCATATGCTTCATATTGTCGTGCCCTGTATCAGTCCAGTAGTGTCTGACCTGTGATGGAGAGTATGTTGTGCTAGAGTCTTTGGCTAAAGATATACGCAATAAGGCTTCATGTCGATTATGGCTATGGCTGGATGGTGCTTTAAAGCGTGATTCCCCGTATCTCTGCAGGTGTATCCGACCAATGTTCGAGAGTGTGTTGTTCTAGAGTCATTTGTCGAAGAGCTGGGGCGTAAGGCTGAACATTGTTGATAGCTTATGTTAGAATACGTTTTATAACGTAGTGCCATGTATGAAAGTAGTGGTGTCTGACCGGTCATTGAGTGTTGGTCCTGCTAGAGTTATTGACTATAGACATGTGCGATCAGGCCCCACGTAGATGATGGCTTTGGCTGGAAGGTGCTTTAAAGCTTGGTGCCCCGTACCTGTTCAGGTATATCCGACCAATGTTCGAAAGTGTGTTCTGTTACTGTCATTTCCGGAAGAGATTGGCGATAAGGCCGCACGATGTTGATATCTTTGGTTTCCATTTGCTTAATAGCGATGTGCCCCGAATCGGGGAAGATCCATCTGACCGATGATCGAGATTGTTTCGGGCCAGTGATGTTTCCCGAAGAGATGGGTCACAAGGACATACGTTGGTGATAGCTTCGATTTCCATACGCTTTTTAGCGTCGTGCACCGTAAGACTGTAGAGGTGTCTGACCGGTCATTGAGTGTGGGTCCTGCTAGAGGTATTGGCTATAGACATGTGCAATAAGGCCCCACGTTGATGATGGCTTTGGCTGGATGGTGCTTTAAAGTTTCTTGACCCGTACCTGTGCAGGTATATCCGACCAATGTTCGAGAGTGTGTTGCTCTAGAGTCATTTATCGAAGAGCCGGGGCATAAGGCTGAACATTGTTGATAGCTTATGTTGGAATATGTTTTATAGCGTAGTGCCACGTATGAATGTAGTGGTGTCTTAGCGGTGAACGAGAGTATGTCGTGCTGGAGTCGTTGGTTATGGATATCTGATCTGCCATAAGGCCGCACGTCGATTATTGCTGTAGTAGGCAGAAGCTTTTGAGCGTCTTCCCCGTACCTTTGCAAATGTATCCTACTAAATACGTTTGCCATAAAGCCACACATCGGTGATGACTATGGTACGCGGGGCATTTAAAGCGTGATGCCCCTTACCGTTGCAGATATATCTGACAAGTGTTCGTGGTCCTTTGCCGATGTGCTGGGCCATAACGCCAGGTGTTTTTCATTGTGCGGGTGCTTTAGAGTGGCATCCCTGTACCCGTGCCGGTGTATCCGACTAAATGCATATGCCATAAGGCCGCATGTCGGCAATGGCTATGGTTCTCGGTTGCTTTAAAGCGTGATGCCCCGTACCTGTGCAGGTATATCCGACCAATGTTCGAAAGTGTGTTCCGCTACTGTCATGTCCCGAAGAGATTGGCGATAAGGCCGCACGTTGTTGATATCTTTGGTTTCCATTTGCTTAATAGCGATGTGCCCCGAATAGGGGAAGATACATCTAACCGATGATCGAGATTGTTACGGGCCAGTGATGTTTCCCGAAGAGATGGGCCTCAAGGACATATGTTGGTGATAGCTTCGATTTCCATAGTCTTTTTAGCGTCGTGCCCCGTAAGACTGTAGAGGTGACTGACCGGTCATTGAGTGTGGGTCCTGCTAAAGGTATTGGCTATTGACCTGTGCGATAAGGCCCCACGTCGATGATGGCTATGCCTTGAGGGTGCTTTAGAGCGTGATGCCCTGTACCATGGAAGGAATATCTGACCAGTGTTCGAGTGTCCGTTGCCGATGAGCTGGGCCATTAGGCCAACCATTTTGGATTGTGCGAGCGCTTTAGAGAGGCATCCCCGCTCCCGTGCAGGTCTATCCGACTTGATATATATGCCATACGGCCGCATGTCGGCGATGTCTATGGCTCTCGGTTACTTTAAAGCCTGATGCCCCGTACCCGTTACGTCGATTGCTACGTCGATGATGATTATGGCTGGATGGTGCTTTACATCGTGATTCCCGGTATCTGTGCAGGTGTATCCGACTAATGTTCGAGAGTGTGTTGTTCTAGAGTCATTTGTCGAAGAGCCGGGGCGTATGGCTGAACATTGTTGATAGCTTATGTTGGAATACGTTTTATGGCATAGTGCCACGTATGAATGTAGTGGTGTCTGACCGGTCATTGAGTGTGTGGGTCCTGATAGAGCTATTGGCTATAGACATATGCGATAAGGTCCCCACGTCGATTATGGCTTTGGCTGGAAGGTGCTTTAAAGTGTGATTCCCCGTATCTGCGCAGGTATATCCGGCCAATGTTCGAAAGTGTGTTGTGCTACGGTCATTTCCTGAAGGGATTGGCGATAAGCCCGCGCGTTATTGCTATCTTTGGTTTCAATTTGCTTAATAGCGAAGTGCCCCGTATCTGGGCAGATACATCTGACCGATGATCGAGATTGAATTGTGCCAGTCTCGTTTCCCGAAGAGATGTGCCACAAGGCCATACGTTGGTGATAGCTTTGATTTGCATATGCTGCATAGCGTAGTGCCTCCCATAAATGTAAAGGTGTCTGATCGGTCATTTGGTGTGGGTCCTGGTAGAGGTATTGGCCACACGATGTTGATATCTTTGGTTTCCATTTGCCTAATAGCGATGTGCCCCGAATCGGGAAAATCCATCGGACCGATGATCGAGATTGTTTCGGGCCAGTGATGTTTCCCGAAGAGAAGGGTCACAAGGACATACGTTGGTGATAGCTTCGATTTCCATACGCTTTTTAGCGTCGTGCACCGTAAGACTGTAGAGGTGTCTTACCGGTGATTGAGTGTGGGTCCTGCTAGAGGTATTGGCTATAGACATGTGCGATAAGGCCCCACGTCGATGATGGCTTTGGCTGGATGGTGCTTTAAAGTTTCTTGACCCGTACCTGTGCAGGTATATCCGACCAATGTTCGAGAGTGTGTTGCTCTAGAGTCATTTATTGAAGAGCCGGGGCATAAGGCTGAACATTGTTGATAGCTTATGTTGGAATATGTTTTATGGCGTAGTGCCACGTATGAATGTAGTGGTGTCTGACCGGTCATTGAGTGTGTGGGTCCTGATAGAGTTATTGGCTATAGACATATGCGATAAGGTCCCCACGTCGATTATGGCTTTGGCTGGAAGGTGCTTTAAAGCGTGATTCCCCGTATCTGTGCAGGTATATCCGGCCAATGTTCGAAAGTGTGTTGTGCTACGGTCATTTCCCAAAGGGATTGGCGATAAGGCCGCGCGTTGTTGATATCTTTTGTTTCAATTTGCTTAATAGGGAAGTGCCCCGTATCTGGGCAGATACATCTGACCGATGATCGAGATTGAATTGTGCCAGTGTCGTTTCCCGAAGAGATGTGCCACAAGGCCATACGTTGGTGATAGCTTTGATTTGCATATGCTGTATAGCGTAGTGCCTCGCATAAATGTAAAGGTGTCTGATCGGTCATTTGGTGTGGGTCCTGGTGGAAGTATTGGCTATAGACATGTGCGATAAGGCCCCACGTCGATAATGGCTTTGGCTGGATGGTGCTTTAAAGTTTGGTGAACCGTACCTGTGCAGGTGTATCCGACCAATTTTCGAGAGTCTGTTGCTCTAGAGTCATTTATCGAAGAGCCGGGGCGTAAGGCTGAACATTGCTGATAGCTTCTTTTGGCATAGGTTTTAAATCGTAGTGCCACGTATGAATGTAGTGGTGTCTGATCGGTGAACGAGAGTATGTCGTGCTGTAGTCGTTGGTTATAGACATCTGCCATAAGGCCGTACGTCGATTATTGCTATTGTAGGCAGAAGCTTTTGAGCGTCTTCCCCGTAACTATGCAAATGTATCCGACTAAATACGTTTGCCATAAAGCCACACATCTGTGATGGCTAAGGTACGCGGGTCATTTAAAGCGTGATGCCCCGTACCGTTGCAGATATATCTGACAAGTGTTCGTGGTCCTTTGCCGATGTGTTGGGCCATAACGCCAGGTGATTTTGATTGTGCGGGAGCTTTAGAGTGGCATCCCTGTACCCGTGCGGGTGTATCCGACTTAATGCATATGCCATAAGGCCGCATGTCGGTAATGGCTATGGTTCTCGGTTGCTTTAAAGCGTGATGCCCCGTACCATTGAAGGTATATCTGACCAGTGTTCTAGTGTCAGTTGCCGATGAGCTTGGCCATTAGGCCAACTGTTTTTGATTTCTTTGGTTTCCATATGCTTCATATTGTCGTGCCCTGTATAAGTCCAGTAGTGTCTGACCTGTGATGGAGAGTATGTTGTGCTAGAGACATTGGCTAAAGATATACGCACTAAGGCCTCATGTCGAAGCGGGCTATAGCTGGATGGTGCTTTAAAGCTTGGTGCCCCGTACCTTTGCAGGTATATCCGACCAATGTTCGAGAGTGTGTTTTGCTACTGTCATTTCCCGAAGAGATTGGCAATAAGGCCGCACGTTTTTGATATCTTTGGTTTCCATTTGCTTAATAGCGTTGTGCCCCGAATCGGAGAAGATACATCTAATCGATGATCGAGATTGTTTCGTGCCAGTGATGTTTCCCGACGAGATAGGCCACAAGGACATACGTTGGTGATAGCTTCGATTTCCATACGCTTTTTAGCGTCGTGCCCCGTAAGACTGTAGAGGTATCTGACCGGTCATTGAGTGTGGGTCCTGCTAGAGGTATTGGCTATTGACCTGTGCGATAAGGTCCCACGTCGATGAAGGCTTTGCCTTGAGGGTGCTTTAGAGCGTGATGCCCTCTACGATTGAAGGTATATCCGACCAGTGTTTGAGTGTCAGTTGCCGATGAGCTGCGCCATTAGGCAAACCATTTTTTATTGTGCGGGCGCTTTAGAGTGGCATCCTCGTTCCCGTGCAGGTCTATCCGACTAGATACATATGCGATACGGCCGCATGTCGGCGATGTCTATGGCTCTCCGTTACTTTAAAGCGTGATGCCTCGCACCCGTTACGTCGATTGTTATGTTGATGATGATTATGGCTGGATGGTGCTTTACATCGTGATTCCCGGTATCTGTGCAGGCGTATCCGACTAATGTTCGAGAGTGTGTTATTCTAGAGTCATTTTTCGTAGAAACGGGGCGTAAGGCTGAACATTGTTGATAGCTTATGTTGGAATACGTTTTATGGCGTAGTGCCACGTATGAATGTAGTGGTGTCTGACCGGTGAACGAGAGTATGTCGTGCTGTAGTCGTTGGTTATAGACATCTGCCATAAGGCCGTACGTCGATTATTGCTATTGTAGGCAGAAGCTTTTGAGCGTCTTCCCCGTAACTATGCAAATGTATCCCACTAAATACGTTTGCCATAAAGCCACACATCTGTGATGGCTAAGGTACGCGGGTCATTTAAAGCGTGATGCCCCGTACCGTTGCAGATATATGTGACAAGTGTTCGAGGTCCTTTGCCGATATGCTGGGCCATAACGCCAGGTGTTTTTCATTGTGCGGGTGCTTTAGAGTGGCATCCCTGTACCCGTGCCGGTGTATCCGACTAAATGCATATGCCATAAGGCCGCATGTCGGCAATGGCTATGGTTCTCGGTTGCTTTAAAGCGTGATGCCCCGTACCTGTGCAGGTATATCCGACCAATGTTCGAAAGTGTGTTCCGCTACTGTCATGTCCCGAAGAGATTGGCGATAAGGCCGCACGATGTTGATATCTTTGGTTTCCATTTGCTTAATAGCGATGTGCCCCGAATCGGAGAAGATACATCTAACCGATGATCGAGATTGTTTCGGGCCAGTGATGTTTCCCGAAGAGATGGGCCTCAAGGACATATGTTGGTGATAGCTTCGATTTCCATACTCTTTTTAGCGTCGTGCCTTGTAAGACTGTAGAGGTGACTGACCGGTCAGTGAGTGTGGGTCCTGCTAAAGGTATTGGCTATTGACCTGTGCGATAAGGCCCCACGTCGATGATGGCTATGCCTTGAGGGTGCCTAAGAGCGTGATGCCCTGTACCATTGAGGGTATATCCGACCAGTGTTTGAGTGTCAGTTGCCGATGAGCTGCGCCATTAGGCAAACCATTTTTTATTGTGCGGGCGCTTTAGAGTGGCATCCCCGTTCCCGTGCAGGTCTATCCGACTAGATACATATGCGATACGGCCGCATGTCGGCGATGTCTATGGCTCTCCGTTACTTTAAAGCGGGATGCCTCGCACCCGTTACGTCGATTGTTACGTTGATGATGATTATGGCTGGATGGTGCTTTACATCGTGATTCCCGGTATCTGTGCAGGCGTATCCGACTAATGTTTGAGAGTGTGTTATTCTAGAGTCATTTGTCGTAGAAACGGGGCGTAAGGCTGAACATTGTTGATAGCTTATGTTGGAATACGTTTTATGGCGTAGTGCCACGTATGAATGTAGTGGTGTCTGACCGGTGAACGAGAGTATGTCGTGCTGTAGTCGTTGGTTATAGACATCTGCCATAAGGCCGTACGTCGATTATTGCTATTGTAGGCAGAAGCTTTTGAGCGTCTTCCCCGTAACTATGCAAATGTATCCGACTAAATACGTTTGCCATAAAGCCACACATCGGTGATGGCTATGGTACGCGGGTCATTTAAAGCGTGATGCCCTTTACCGTTGCAGACATATCTGAGAAGTGTTCGAGGTCCTTTGCCGATATGCTGGGCCATAACGCCAGGTGTTTTTGATTGTGCGGGTGCTTTAGAGTGGCATCCCTGTACCCGTGCCGGTGTATCCGACTAAGTGCATATGCCATAAGGCCGCATGTCGGCAATGGCTATGGTTCTCGGTTGCTTTAAAGCGTGATTCCCCGTACCTGTGCAGGTATATCCGACCAATGTTCGAAAGTGTGTTCTGCTACGGTCATTTCCCGAAGAGATTGGCGATAAGGCCGCACGTTGTTGATATCTTTGGTTTCCATTTGCTTAATAGCGATGTGCCCTGAATAGGGGAAGATACATCTAACCGATGATCGAGATTGTTTCGGGCCAGTGATGTTTCCCGAAGAGATGGGCCTCAAGGACATATGTTGGTGATAGCTTCGATTTCCATAGTCTTTTTAGCGTCGTGCCCCGTAAGACTGTAGAGGTGACTGACCGGTCATTTAGTGTGGGTCCTTCTAAAGGTATTGGCTATTGACCTGTGCGATAAGGCCCCACGTCGATGATGGCTATGGCTTGAGTGTGCTTTAGAGCGTGATGCCCTGTACCATGGAAGGAATATCTGACCAGTGTTCGAGTGTCAGTTGCCGATGAGCTGGGCCATTAGGCCAACCATTTTGGATTGTGCGAGCGCTTTAGAGAGGCATCCCCGCTCCCGTGCAGGTCTATCCGACTAGATACATATGCCATACGGCCGCATGTCGGCGATGTCTATGGCTCTCGGTTACTTTAAAGCCTGATGCCCCGTACCCGTTACGTCGATTGCTACGTCGATGATGATTATGGCTGGATGGTGCTTTACATCGTGATTCCCGGTATCTGTGCAGGTGTATCCGACTAATGTTCGAGAGTGTGTTGTTCTAGAGTCATTTATCGAAGAGCCGGAGCATAAGGCTGAACATTGTTGATAGCTTATGTTGGAATACGTTTTATGGCGTAGTGCCACGTATGAATGTAGTGGTGTCTGACCGGTCATTGAGTGTGTGGGTCCTGATAGAGGTATTGGCTATAGACATGTGCGATAAGGCCCCACGTCGATGATGGCTTTGGCTGGATGGTGCTTTAAAGTTTCTTGACCCGTACCTGTGCAGGTATATCCGACCAATGTTCGAGAGTGTGTTGCTCTAGAGTCATTTATCGAAGAGCCGGGGCATAAGGCTGAACATTGTTGATAGCTTATGTTGGAATATGTTTTATAGCGTAGTGCCACGTATGAATGTAGTGGTGTCTGAGCGGTGAACGAGAGTATGTCGTGCTGGAGTCGTTGGTTATAGACATCTGCCATAAGGCCGCACGTCGATTATTGCTGTAGTAGGCAGAAGCTTTTGAGCGTCTTCCCCGTACCTATGCAAATGTATCCTACTAAATACGTTTGCCATAAAGCCACACATCGGTGATGGCTGTGGTACGCGGGTCATTTAAAGCGTGATGCCCCGTACCGTTGCAGACATATCTGACAAGTGTTCGAGGTCCTTTGCCGATATGCTGGGCCATAACGCCAGGTGTTCTTGATTGTGCGGGTGCTTTAGAGTGGCATCCCTGTACCCGTGCCGGTGTATCCGACTAAATGAATATGCCATAAGGCCGCATGTCGGCAATGGCTATGGTTCTCGGTTGCTTTAAAGCGTGATGCCCCGTACCATTGAAGTTATATCTGACCAGTGCTCTAGTGTCAGTTGCCGATGAGCTTGGCCATTAGGCCAACTGTTTTTGATTTCTTTGGTTTCCATATGCTTCATATTGTCGTGCCCTGTATCAGTCCAGTAGTGTCTGACCTGTGATGGAGAGTATGTTGTGCTAGAGTCTTTGGCTAAAGATATACGCAATAAGGCTTCATGTCGATTATGGCTATGGCTGGATGGTGCTTTAAAGCGTGATTCCCCGTATCTCTGCAGGTGTATCCGACCAATGTTCGAGAGTGTGTTGTTCTAGAGTCATTTGTCGAAGAGCTGGGGCGTAAGGCTGAACATTGTTGATAGCTTATGTTAGAATACGTTTTATAACGTAGTGCCATGTATGAAAGTAGTGGTGTCTGACCGGTCATTGAGTGTTGGTCCTGCTAGAGTTATTGACTATAGACATGTGCGATCAGGCCCCACGTAGATGATGGCTTTGGCTGGAAGGTGCTTTAAAGCTTGGTGCCCCGTACCTGTTCAGGTATATCCGACCAATGTTCGAAAGTGTGTTCTGTTACTGTCATTTCCGGAAGAGATTGGCGATAAGGCCGCACGATGTTGATATCTTTGGTTTCCATTTGCTTAATAGCGATGTGCCCCGAATCGGGGAAGATCCATCTGACCGATGATCGAGATTGTTTCGGGCCAGTGATGTTTCCCGAAGAGATGGGTCACAAGGACATACGTTGGTGATAGCTTCGATTTCCATACGCTTTTTAGCGTCGTGCACCGTAAGACTGTAGAGGTGTCTGACCGGTCATTGAGTGTGGGTCCTGCTAGAGGTATTGGCTATAGACATGTGCAATAAGGCCCCACGTTGATGATGGCTTTGGCTGGATGGTGCTTTAAAGTTTCTTGACCCGTACCTGTGCAGGTATATCCGACCAATGTTCGAGAGTGTGTTGCTCTAGAGTCATTTATCGAAGAGCCGGGGCATAAGGCTGAACATTGTTGATAGCTTATGTTGGAATATGTTTTATAGCGTAGTGCCACGTATGAATGTAGTGGTGTCTTAGCGGTGAACGAGAGTATGTCGTGCTGGAGTCGTTGGTTATGGATATCTGATCTGCCATAAGGCCGCACGTCGATTATTGCTGTAGTAGGCAGAAGCTTTTGAGCGTCTTCCCCGTACCTTTGCAAATGTATCCTACTAAATACGTTTGCCATAAAGCCACACATCGGTGATGACTATGGTACGCGGGGCATTTAAAGCGTGATGCCCCTTACCGTTGCAGATATATCTGACAAGTGTTCGTGGTCCTTTGCCGATGTGCTGGGCCATAACGCCAGGTGTTTTTCATTGTGCGGGTGCTTTAGAGTGGCATCCCTGTACCCGTGCCGGTGTATCCGACTAAATGCATATGCCATAAGGCCGCATGTCGGCAATGGCTATGGTTCTCGGTTGCTTTAAAGCGTGATGCCCCGTACCTGTGCAGGTATATCCGACCAATGTTCGAAAGTGTGTTCCGCTACTGTCATGTCCCGAAGAGATTGGCGATAAGGCCGCACGTTGTTGATATCTTTGGTTTCCATTTGCTTAATAGCGATGTGCCCCGAATAGGGGAAGATACATCTAACCGATGATCGAGATTGTTACGGGCCAGTGATGTTTCCCGAAGAGATGGGCCTCAAGGACATATGTTGGTGATAGCTTCGATTTCCATAGTCTTTTTAGCGTCGTGCCCCGTAAGACTGTAGAGGTGACTGACCGGTCATTGAGTGTGGGTCCTGCTAAAGGTATTGGCTATTGACCTGTGCGATAAGGCCCCACGTCGATGATGGCTATGCCTTGAGGGTGCTTTAGAGCGTGATGCCCTGTACCATGGAAGGAATATCTGACCAGTGTTCGAGTGTCCGTTGCCGATGAGCTGGGCCATTAGGCCAACCATTTTGGATTGTGCGAGCGCTTTAGAGAGGCATCCCCGCTCCCGTGCAGGTCTATCCGACTTGATATATATGCCATACGGCCGCATGTCGGCGATGTCTATGGCTCTCGGTTACTTTAAAGCCTGATGCCCCGTACCCGTTACGTCGATTGCTACGTCGATGATGATTATGGCTGGATGGTGCTTTACATCGTGATTCCCGGTATCTGTGCAGGTGTATCCGACTAATGTTCGAGAGTGTGTTGTTCTAGAGTCATTTGTCGAAGAGCCGGGGCGTATGGCTGAACATTGTTGATAGCTTATGTTGGAATACGTTTTATGGCATAGTGCCACGTATGAATGTAGTGGTGTCTGACCGGTCATTGAGTGTGTGGGTCCTGATAGAGCTATTGGCTATAGACATATGCGATAAGGTCCCCACGTCGATTATGGCTTTGGCTGGAAGGTGCTTTAAAGTGTGATTCCCCGTATCTGCGCAGGTATATCCGGCCAATGTTCGAAAGTGTGTTGTGCTACGGTCATTTCCTGAAGGGATTGGCGATAAGGCCGCGCGTTATTGCTATCTTTGGTTTCAATTTGCTTAATAGCGAAGTGCCCCGTATCTGGGCAGATACATCTGACCGATGATCGAGATTGAATTGTGCCAGTCTCGTTTCCCGAAGAGATGTGCCACAAGGCCATACGTTGGTGATAGCTTTGATTTGCATATGCTGTATAGCGTAGTGCCTCCCATAAATGTAAAGGTGTCTGATCGGTCATTTGGTGTGGGTCCTGGTAGAGGTATTGGCCACACGATGTTGATATCTTTGGTTTCCATTTGCCTAATAGCGATGTGCCCCGAATCGGGAAAATCCATCGGACCGATGATCGAGATTGTTTCGGGCCAGTGATGTTTCCCGAAGAGAAGGGTCACAAGGACATACGTTGGTGATAGCTTCGATTTCCATACGCTTTTTAGCGTCGTGCACCGTAAGACTGTAGAGGTGTCTTACCGGTGATTGAGTGTGGGTCCTGCTAGAGGTATTGGCTATAGACATGTGCGATAAGGCCCCACGTCGATGATGGCTTTGGCTGGATGGTGCTTTAAAGTTTCTTGACCCGTACCTGTGCAGGTATATCCGACCAATGTTCGAGAGTGTGTTGCTCTAGAGTCATTTATTGAAGAGCCGGGGTATAAGGCTGAACATTGCTGATAGCTCATGTTGGCATATGTTTTAAATCGTAGTGCCACGTATGAAATAGAGGTGTCTGACGGTGAACGAGAGTATGTCGTGCAGTAGTCGTTGGTTATAAACATCGGCCATAAGCCGCACGTCGGTGATTGCTATTGTAGGCAGGGGCTTTAGAGCATCTTCCCCGTACCCGTGCGAATGTTTCGGAATAAATACGTTTGCCATAAGGACACACATTGGTGATGGCTATCATTAGCGGGGTGCTTTAGAGCGTGATGCCCCGTACCGTTGCAGATTATCTGACAAGTGTTTGAGCTCCTTTGCGATGAGCTGGGCAATAACGCCAGGTGTTTTTTATTGTGTGGGAGCTTTAGAGTGGCATCCCTGTACCCGTGCGGGTCTATCCGATAAATACATATGTCATACGGCCACATGTCGGCAATGGCTATGGTTCTTGGTTACTTTAAAGCGTGTTGCCCCGTACCATTGAAGGTATATCCGACCAGTGTTCTAGTGTCTGTTGCTGATGAGCTGGGCCATTAGGCCAACTGTGTTTGATTGCTTTGGTTTTCATATGCTTCATATTGTCGTGCCCTCTATGAGTGCAGTAGTGTCTGAACTGTAATGGAGAGTATGTTGTAATAGAGTCATTGGCTAAAGATACACGCAATAAGGCCTCACGACGATGATGGCTATGGCTGGATGGTGCTTTAAAGCTTGGTGCCCCGTACCTGTTCAGGTATATCCGACCAATGTTCGAAAGTGTGTTCTGTTACTGTCATTTCCGGAAGAGATTGGCGATAAGGCCGCACGATGTTGATATCTTTGGTTTCCATTTGCTTAATAGCGATGTGCCCCGAATCGGGGAAGATCCATCTGACCGATGATCGAGATTTTGTCGGGCCAGCGTTGTTTCTCAAAGAGATGGGCCACAAGGCCATACGTTGGTGATAGCTTCGATTTCCATACCATTTTAGCGTCGTGCCCCGTTTGAGTGTAGAGGTTTCTGACGGGTCATTGAGTGTGGGTCCTGCTAGAGGTATTGGCTATTGACCTGTGCGATAAGGCCCCACGTCGATAGTGGCTATGGCTTGAGGGTGCTTCAAAGCTTGATGCCCTGTACCATTGAAGGTATATCCGACCAGTGTTCGAGTGTCAGTTGCCGATGAGCTGGGCCATTAGGCCAACTGTGTTTGATTGCTTTGGTTTTCATATGCTTCATATTGTCGTGCCCTCTATGAGTGCAGTAGTGTCTGACCTGTAATGGAGAGTATGTTGTAATAGAGTCATTGGCTAAAGATACACGCAATAAGGCCTCACGACGATGATGGCTATGGCTGGATGGTGCTTTAAAGCTTGGTGCCCCGTACCTGTGCAGGTATATCCGACCAATGTTCGAAAGTGTGTTGTGCAACCGTCAATTCCCGGAGAGATTGGCGATAAGGCCGCACGTTGTTGATATCTTCGGTTTCCATTTGCTTAATAGCGATGTGCCCCGAATCGGGGAAGATCCATCTGACCGATGATCGAGATTTTGTCGGGCCAGCGTTGTTTCTCAAAGAGATGGGCCACAAGGCCATACGTTGGTGATAGCTTCGATTTCCATACCATTTTAGCGTCGTGCCCCGTTTGAGTGTAGAGGTGTCTGACCGGTCATTGAGTGTGGGTCCTGCTAGAGGTATTGGCTATAGACATGTGCAATAAGGCCCCACGTTGATGATGGCTTTGGCTGGATGGTGCTTTAAAGTTTCTTGACCCGTACCTGTGCAGGTATATCCGACCAATGTTCGAGAGTGTGTTGCTCTAGAGTCATTTATCGAAGAGCCTGGGCAAAAGGCTGAACATTATTGATAGCTTATGTTGGAATATGTTTTATAGCGTAGTGCCACGTATGAATGTAGTGGTGTCTTAGCGGTGAACGAGAGTATGTCGTGCTGGAGTCGTTGGTTATGGACATCTGATCTGCCATAAGGCCGCACGTCGATTATTGCTGTAGTAGGCAGAAGCTTTTGAGCGTCTTCCCCGTACCTTTGCAAATGTATCCTACTAAATACGTTTGCCATAAAGCCACACATCGGTGATGGCTATGGTACGCGGGGCATTTAAAGCGTGATGCCCCTTACCGTTGCAGACATATCTGACAAGTGTTCGAGGTCCTTTGCCGATATGCTGGGCCATAACGCCAGGTGTTTTTCATTGTGCGGGTGCTTTAGAGTGGCATCCCTGTACCCGTGCCGGTGTATCCGACTAAATGCATATGCCATAAGGCCGCATGTCGGCAATGGCTATGGTTCTCGGTTGCTTTAAAGCGTGATGCCCCGTACCTGTGCAGGTATATCCGACCAATGTTCGAAAGTGTGTTCCGCTACTGTCATGTCCCGAAGAGATTGGCGATAAGGCCGCACGATGTTGATATCTTTGGTTTCCATTTGCTTAATAGCGATGTGCCCCGAATCGGAGAAGATACATCTAACCGATGATCGAGATTGTTTCGGGCCAGTGATGTTTCCCGAAGAGATGGGCCTCAAGGACATATGTTGGTGATAGCTTCGATTTCCATACTCTTTTTAGCGTCGTGCCTTGTAAGACTGTAGAGGTGACTGACCGGTCAGTGAGTGTGGGTCCTGCTAAAGGTATTGGCTATTGACCTGTGCGATAAGGCCCCACGTCGATGATGGCTATGCCTTGAGGGTGCCTAAGAGCGTGATGCCCTGTACCATTGAGGGTATATCCGACCAGTGTTTGAGTGTCAGTTGCCGATGAGCTGCGCCATTAGGCAAACCATTTTTTATTGTGCGGGCGCTTTAGAGTGGCATCCCCGTTCCCGTGCAGGTCTATCCGACTAGATACATATGCGATACGGCCGCATGTCGGCGATGTCTATGGCTCTCCGTTACTTTAAAGCGGGATGCCTCGCACCCGTTACGTCGATTGTTACGTTGATGATGATTATGGCTGGATGGTGCTTTACATCGTGATTCCCGGTATCTGTGCAGGCGTATCCGACTAATGTTTGAGAGTGTGTTATTCTAGAGTCATTTGTCGTAGAAACGGGGCGTAAGGCTGAACATTGTTGATAGCTTATGTTGGAATACGTTTTATGGCGTAGTGCCACGTATGAATGTAGTGGTGTCTGACCGGTGAACGAGAGTATGTCGTGCTGTAGTCGTTGGTTATAGACATCTGCCATAAGGCCGTACGTCGATTATTGCTATTGTAGGCAGAAGCTTTTGAGCGTCTTCCCCGTAACTATGCAAATGTATCCGACTAAATACGTTTGCCATAAAGCCACACATCGGTGATGGCTATGGTACGCGGGTCATTTAAAGCGTGATGCCCTTTACCGTTGCAGACATATCTGAGAAGTGTTCGAGGTCCTTTGCCGATATGCTGGGCCATAACGCCAGGTGTTTTTGATTGTGCGGGTGCTTTAGAGTGGCATCCCTGTACCCGTGCCGGTGTATCCGACTAAATGCATATGCCATAAGGCCGCATGTCGGCAATGGCTATGGTTCTCGGTTGCTTTAAAGCGTGATTCCCCGTACCTGTGCAGGTATATCCGACCAATGTTCGAAAGTGTGTTCTGCTACGGTCATTTCCCGAAGAGATTGGCGATAAGGCCGCACGTTGTTGATATCTTTGGTTTCCATTTGCTTAATAGCGATGTGCCCTGAATAGGGGAAGATACATCTAACCGATGATCGAGATTGTTTCGGGCCAGTGATGTTTCCCGAAGAGATGGGCCTCAAGGACATATGTTGGTGATAGCTTCGATTTCCATAGTCTTTTTAGCGTCGTGCCCCGTAAGACTGTAGAGGTGACTGACCGGTCATTTAGTGTGGGTCCTTCTAAAGGTATTGGCTATTGACCTGTGCGATAAGGCCCCACGTCGATGATGGCTATGGCTTGAGTGTGCTTTAGAGCGTGATGCCCTGTACCATGGAAGGAATATCTGACCAGTGTTTGAGTGTCAGTTGCCGATGAGCTGGGCCATTAGGCCAACCATTTTGGATTGTGCGAGCGCTTTAGAGAGGCATCCCCGCTCCCGTGCAGGTCTATCCGACTAGATACATATGCCATACGGCCGCATGTCGGCGATGTCTATGGCTCTCGGTTACTTTAAAGCCTGATGCCCCGTACCCGTTACGTCGATTGCTACGTCGATGATGATTATGGCTGGATGGTGCTTTACATCGTGATTCCCGGTATCTGTGCAGGTGTATCCGACTAATGTTCGAGAGTGTGTTGTTCTAGAGTCATTTATCGAAGAGCCGGGGCATAAGGCTGAACATTGTTGATAGCTTATGTTGGAATACGTTTTATGGCGTAGTGCCACGTATGAATGTAGTGGTGTCTGACCGGTCATTGAGTGTGTGGGTCCTGATAGAGTTATTGGTTATAGACATATGCTATAAGGTCCCCACGTCGATTATGGCTTTGGCTGGAAGGTGCTTTAAAGCGTGATTCCCCGTATCTGTGCAGGTATATCCGGCCAATGTTCGAAAGTGTGTTGTGCTACGGTCATTTCCCAAAGGGATTGGCGATAAGGCCGCGCGTTGTTGATATCTTTTGTTTCAATTTGCTTAATAGGGAAGTGCCCCGTATCTGGGCAGATACATCTGACCGATGATCGAGATTGAATTGTGCCAGTGTCGTTTCCCGAAGAGATGTGCCACAAGGCCATACGTTGGTGATAGCTTTGATTTGCATATGCTGTATAGCGTAGTGCCTCGCATAAATGTAAAGGTGTCTGATCGGTCATTTGGTGTGGGTCCTGGTGGAGGTATTGGCTATAGACATGTGCGATAAGGCCCCACGTCGATAATGGCTTTGGCTGGATGGTGCTTTAAAGTTTGGTGAACCGTACCTGTGCAGGTGTATCCGACCAATTTTCGAGAGTCTGTTGCTCTAGAGTCATTTATCGAAGAGCCGGGGCGTAAGGCTGAACATTGCTGATAGCTTCTTTTGGCATAGGTTTTAAATCGTAGTGCCACGTATGAATGTAGTGGTGTCTGATCGGTGAACGAGAGTATGTCGTGCTGTAGTCGTTGGTTATAGACATCTGCCATAAGGCCGTACGTCGATTATTGCTATTGTAGGCAGAAGCTTTTGAGCGTCTTCCCCGTAACTATGCAAATGTATCCGACTAAATACGTTTGCCATAAAGCCACACATCTGTGATGGCTAAGGTACGCGGGTCATTTAAAGCGTGATGCCCCGTACCGTTGCAGATATATCTGACAAGTGTTCGTGGTCCTTTGCCGATGTGTTGGGCCATAACGACAGGTGATTTTGATTGTGCGGGAGCTTTAGAGTGGCATCCCTGTACCCGTGCGGGTGTATCCGACTTAATGCATATGCCATAAGGCCGCATGTCGGTAATGGCTATGGTTCTCGGTTGCTTTAAAGCGTGATGCCCCGTACCATTGAAGTTATATCTGACCAGTGTTCTAGTGTCAGTTGCCGATGAGCTTGGCCATTAGGCCAACTGTTTTTGATTTCTTTGGTTTCCATATGCTTCATATTGTCGTGCCCTGTATAAGTCCAGTAGTGTCTGACCTGTGATAGAGAGTATGTTGTGCTAGAGACATTGGCTAAAGATATACGCACTAAGGCCTCATCTCGAAGCGGGCTATAGCTGGATGGTGCTTTAAAGCTTGGTGCCCCGTACCTTTGCAGGTATATCCGACCAATGTTCGAGAGTGTGTTTTGCTACTGTCATTTCCCGAAGAGATTGGCAATAAGGCCGCACGTTTTTGATATCTTTGGTTTCCATTTGCTTAATAGCGTTGTGCCCCGAATCGGAGAAGATACATCTAATCGATGATCGAGATTGTTTCGTGCCAGTGATGTTTCCCGACGAGATAGGCCACAAGGCCATACGTTGGTGATAGCTTTGATTTGCATATGCTGTATAGCGTAGTGCCTCGCATAAATGTAAAGGTGTCTGATCGGTCATTTGGTGTGGGTCCTGGTGGAGGTATTGGCTATAGACATGTGCGATAAGGCCCCACGTCGATAATGGCTTTGGCTTGAGGGTGCTTTAGAGGTGATGCCCTCTACCATTGAAGGTATATCCGACCAGTGTTTGAGTGTCAGTTGCCGATGAGCTGCGCCATTAGGCAAACCATTTTTTATTGTGCGGGCGCTTTAGAGTGGCATCCCCGTTCCCGTGCAGGTCTATCCGACTAGATACATATGCGATACGGCCGCATGTCGGCGATGTCTATGGCTCTCCGTTACTTTAAAGCGTGATGCCTCGCACCCGTTACGTCGATTGTTACGTTGATGATGATTATGGCTAGATGGTGCTTTACATCGTGATTCCCGGTATCTGTGCAGGCGTATCCGACTAATGTTCGAGAGTGTGTTGTTCTAGAGTCATTTGTCGTAGAAACGTGGCGTAAGGCTGAACATTGTTGATAGCTTATGTTGGAATACGTTTTATGGCGTAGTGCCACGTATGAATGTAGTGGTGTCTGACCGGTCATTGAGTGTGTGGGTCCTGATAGAGTTATTGGTTATAGACATATGCTATAAGGTCCCCACGTCGATTATGGCTTTGGCTGGAAGGTGCTTTAAAGCGTGATTCCCCGTATCTGTGCAGGTATATCCGGCCAATGTTCGAAAGTGTGTTGTGCTACGGTCATTTCCCAAAGGGATTGGCGATAAGGCCGCGCGTTGTTGATATCTTTTGTTTCAATTTGCTTAATAGGGAAGTGCCCCGTATCTGGGCAGATTCATCTGACCGATGATCGAGATTGAATTGTGCCAGAGTCGTTTCCCGAAGAGATGTGCCACAAGGCCATACGTTGGTGATAGCTTTGATTTGCATATGCTGTATAGCGTAGTGCCTCGCATAAATGTAAAGGTGTCTGATCGGTCATTTGGTGTGGGTCCTGGTGGAGGTATTGGCTATAGACATGTGCGATAAGGCCCCACGTCGATAATGGCTTTGGCTGGATGGTGCTTTAAAGTTTGGTGAACCGTACCTGTGCAGGTGTATCCGACCAATTTTCGAGAGTCTGTTGCTCTAGAGTCATTTATCGAAGAGCCGGGGCGTAAGGCTGAACATTGCTGATAGCTTCTTTTGGCATAGGTTTTAAATCGTAGTGCCACGTATGAATGTAGTGGTGTCTGATCGGTGAACGAGAGTATGTCGTGCTGTAGTCGTTGGTTATAGACATCTGCCATAAGGCCGTACGTCGATTATTGCTATTGTAGGCAGAAGCTTTTGAGCGTCTTCCCCGTAACTATGCAAATGTATCCGACTAAATACGTTTGCCATAAAGCCACACATCTGTGATGGCTAAGGTACGCGGGTCATTTAAAGCGTGATGCCCCGTACCGTTGCAGATATATCTGACAAGTGTTCGTGGTCCTTTGCCGATGTGTTGGGCCATAACGACAGGTGATTTTGATTGTGCGGGAGCTTTAGAGTGGCATCCCTGTACCCGTGCGGGTGTATCCGACTTAATGCATATGCCATAAGGCCGCATGTCGGTAATGGCTATGGTTCTCGGTTGCTTTAAAGCGTGATGCCCCGTACCATTGAAGTTATATCTGACCAGTGTTCTAGTGTCAGTTGCCGATGAGCTTGGCCATTAGGCCAACTGTTTTTGATTTCTTTGGTTTCCATATGCTTCATATTGTCGTGCCCTGTATAAGTCCAGTAGTGTCTGACCTGTGATGGAGAGTATGTTGTGCTAGAGACATTGGCTAAAGATATACGCACTAAGGCCTCATCTCGAAGCGGGCTATAGCTGGATGGTGCTTTAAAGCTTGGTGCCCCGTACCTTTGCAGGTATATCCGACCAATGTTCGAGAGTGTGTTTTGCTACTGTCATTTCCCGAAGAGATTGGCAATAAGGCCGCACGTTTTTGATATCTTTGGTTTCCATTTGCTTAATAGCGTTGTGCCCCGAATCGGAGAAGATACATCTAATCGATGATCGAGATTGTTTCGTGCCAGTGATGTTTCCCGACGAGATAGGCCACAAGGACATACGTTGGTGATAGCTTCGATTTCCATACGCTTTTTAGCGTCGTGCCCCGTAAGACTGTAGAGGTGTCTGACAGGTCATTGAGTGTGGGTCCTGCTAGAGGTATTGGCTATTGACCTGTGCGATAAGGTCCCACGTCGATGAAGGCTTTGCCTTGAGGGTGCTTTAGAGCGTGATGCCCTCTACCATTGAAGGTATATCCGACCAGTGTTTGAGTGTCAGTTGCCGATGAGCTGCGCCATTAGGCAAACCATTTTTTATTGTGCGGGCGCTTTAGAGTGGCATCCCCGTTCCCGTGCAGGTCTATCCGACTAGATACATATGCGATACGGCCGCATGTCGGCGATGTCTATGGCTCTCCGTTACTTTAAAGCGTGATGCCTCGCACCCGTTACGTCGATTGTTACGTTGATGATGATTATGGCTGGATGGTGCTTTACATCGTGATTCCCGGTATCTGTGCAGGCGTATCCGACTAATGTTCGAGAGTGTGTTATTCTAGAGTCATTTGTCGTAGAAACGGGGCGTAAGGCTGAACATTGTTGATAGCTTATGTTGGAATACGTTTTATGGCGTAGTGCCACGTATGAATGTAGTGGTGTCTGACCGGTGAACGAGAGTATGTCGTGCTGTAGTCGTTGGTTATAGACATCTGCCATAAGGCCGTACGTCGATTATTGCTATTGTAGGCAGAAGCTTTTGAGCGTCTTCCCCGTAACTATGCAAATGTATCCCACTAAATACGTTTGCCATAAAGCCACACATCTGTGATGGCTAAGGTACGCGGGTCATTTAAAGCGTGATGCCCCGTACCGTTGCAGATATATGTGACAAGTGTTCGAGGTCCTTTGCCGATGTGTTGGGCCATAACGCCAGGTGATTTTGATTGTGCGGGAGCTTTAGAGTGGCATCCCTGTACCCGTGCGGGTGTATCCGACGTAATGCATATGCCATAAGGCCGCATGTCGGCAATGGCTATGGTTCTCGGTTGCTTTAAAGCGTGATTCCCCGTACCTGTGCAGGTATATCCGACCAATGTTCGAAAGTGTGTTGTGCTGCGGTCATGTCCCGAAGAGATTGGCGATAAGGCCGCACGTTGTTGATATCTTTGGTTTCCATTTGCTTAATAGCGATGTGCCCCGAATAGGGGAAGATACATCTAACCGATGATCGAGATTGTTTCGGGCCAGTGATGTTTCCCGAAGAGATGGGCCTCAAGGACATATGTTGGTGATAGCTTCGATTTCCATAGTCTTTTTAGCGTCGTGCCCCGTAAGACTGTAGAGGTGACTGACCGGTCATTGAGTGTGGGTCCTGCTAAAGGTATTGGCTATTGACCTGTGCGATAAGGCCCCACGTCGATGATGGCTATGCCTTGAGGGTGCTTTAGAGCGTGATGCCCTGTACCATGGAAGGAATATCTGACCAGTGTTCGAGTGTCAGTTGCCGATGAGCTGGGCCATTAGGCCAACCATTTTGGATTGTGCGAGCGCTTTAGAGAGGCATCCCCGCTCCCGTGCAGGTCTATCCGACTTGATACATATGCCATACGGCCGCATGTCGGCGATGTCTATGGCTCTCGGTTACTTTAAAGCCTGATGCCCCGTACCCGTTACGTCGATTGCTACGTCGATGATGATTATGGCTGGATGGTGCTTTACATCGTGATTCCCGGTATCTGTGCAGGTGTATCCGACTAATGTTCGAGAGTGTGTTGTTCTAGAGTCATTTGTCGAAGAGCCGGGGCGTATGGCTGAACATTGTTGATAGCTTATGTTGGAATACGTTTTATGGCGTAGTGCCACGTATGAATGTAGTGGTGTCTGACCGGTCATTGAGTGTGTGGGTCCTGATAGAGCTATTGGCTATAGACATATGCGATAAGGTCCCCACGTCGATTATGGCTTTGGCTGGAAGGTGCTTTAAAGCGTGATTCCCCGTATCTGTGCAGGTATATCCGGCCAATGTTCGAAAGTGTGTTGTGCTACGGTCATTTCCTGAAGGGATTGGCGATAAGGCCGCGCGTTATTGATATCTTTGGTTTCAATTTGCTTAATAGCGAAGTGCCCCGTATCTGGGCAGATACATCTGACCGATGATCGAGATTGAATTGTGCCAGTCTCGTTTCCCGAAGAGATGTGCCACAAGGCCATACGTTGGTGATAGCTTTGATTTGCATATGCTGTATAGCGTAGTGCCTCCCATAAATGTAAAGGTGTCTGATCGGTCATTTGGTGTGGGTCCTGGTAGAGGTATTGGCCACACGATGTTGATATCTTTGGTTTCCATTTGCCTAATAGCGATGTGCCCCGAATCGGGAAAATCCATCGGACCGATGATCGAGATTGTTTTGGGCCAGTGATGTTTCCCGAAGAGAAGGGTCACAAGGACATACGTTGGTGATAGCTTCGATTTCCATACGCTTTTTAGCGTCGTGCACCGTAAGACTGTAGAGGTGTCTTACCGGTCATTGAGTGTGGGTCCTGCTAGAGGTATTGGCTATAGACATGTGCGATAAGGCCCCACGTCGATGATGGCTTTGGCTGGATGGTGCTTTAAAGTTTCTTGACCTGTACCTGTGCAGGTATATCCGACCAATGTTCGAGAGTGTGTTGCTCTAGAGTCATTTATTGAAGAGCCGGGGCATAAGGCTGAACATTGCTGATAGCTCATGTTGGCATATGTTTTAAATCGTAGTGCCACGTATGAAATAGAGGTGTCTGACGGTGAACGAGAGTATGTCGTGCAGTAGTCGTTGGTTATAAACATCGGCCATAAGCCGCACGTCGGTGATTGCTATTGTAGGCAGGGGCTTTAGAGCATCTTCCCCGTACCCGTGCGAATGTTTCGGAATAAATACGTTTGCCATAAGGACACACATCGGTGATGGCTATCATTAGCGGGGTGCTTTAGAGCGTGATGCCCCGTACCGTTGCAGATTATCTGACAAGTGTTTGAGCTCCTTTGCGATGAGCTGGGCAATAACGCCAGGTGTTTTTTATTGTGCGGGAGCTTTAGAGTGGCATCCCTGTACCCGTGCGGGTCTATCCGATAAATACATATGCCATACGGCCACATGTCGGCAATGGCTATGGTTCTTGGTTACTTTAAAGCGTGTTGCCCCGTACCATTGAAGGTATATCCGACCAGTGTTCTAGTGTCTGTTGCTGATGAGCTGGGCCATTAGGCCAACTGTGTTTGATTGCTTTGGTTTTCATATGCTTCATATTGTCGTGCCCTCTATGAGTGCAGTAGTGTCTGACCTGTAATGGAGAGTATGTTGTAATAGAGTCATTGGCTAAAGATACACGCAATAAGGCCTCACGACGATGATGGCTATGGCTGGATGGTGCTTTAAAGCTTGGTGCCCCGTACCTGTGCAGGTATATCCGACCAATGTTCGAAAGTGTGTTGTGCAACCGTGAATTCCCGGAGAGATTGGCGATAAGGCCGCACGTTGTTGATATCTTCGGTTTCCATTTGCTTAATAGCGATGTGCCCCGAATCGGGGAAGATCCATCTGACCGATGATCGAGATTTTGTCGGGCCAGCGTTGTTTCTCAAAGAGATGGGCCACAAGGCCATACGTTGGTGATAGCTTCGATTTCCATACCATTTTAGCGTCGTGCCCCGTTTGAGTGTAGAGGTTTCTGACGGGTCATTGAGTGTGGGTCCTGCTAGAGGTTTTGGCTATTGACCTGTGCGATAAGGCCCCACGTCGATAGTGGCTATGGCTTGAGGGTGCTTCAAAGCGTGATGCCCTGTACCATTGAAGGTATATCCGACCAGTGTTCGAGTGTCAGTTGCCGATGAGCTGGGCCATTAGGCCAACTGTGTTTGATTGCTTTGGTTTTCATATGCTTCATATTGTCGTGCCCTCTATGAGTGCAGTAGTGTCTGACCTGTAATGGAGAGTATGTTGTAATAGAGTCATTGGCTAAAGATACACGCAATAAGGCCTCACGACGATGATGGCTATGGCTGGATGGTGCTTTAAAGCTTGGTGCCCCGTACCTGTGCAGGTATATCCGACCAATGTTCGAAAGTGTGTTGTGCAACCGTGAATTCCCGGAGAGATTGGCGATAAGGCCGCACGTTGTTGATATCTTCGGTTTCCATTTGCTTAATAGCGATGTGCCCCGAATCGGGGAAGATCCATCTGACCGATGATCGAGATTTTGTCGGGCCAGCGTTGTTTCTCAAAGAGATGGGCCACAAGGCCATACGTTGGTGATAGCTTCGATTTCCATACCATTTTAGCGTCGTGCCCCGTTTGAGTGTAGAGGTTTCTGACGGGTCATTGAGTGTGGGTCCTGCTAGAGGTTTTGGCTATTGACCTGTGCGATAAGGCCCCACGTCGATAGTGGCTATGGCTTGAGGGTGCTTCAAAGCGTGATGCCCTGTACCATTGAAGGTATATCCGACCAGTGTTCGAGTGTCAGTTGCCGATGAGCTGGGCCATTAGGCCAACTGTGTTTGATTGCTTTGGTTTTCATATGCTTCATATTGTCGTGCCCTCTATGAGTGCAGTAGTGTCTGACCTGTAATGGAGAGTATGTTGTAATAGAGTCATTGGCTAAAGATACACGCAATAAGGCCTCACGACGATGATGGCTATGGCTGGATGGTGCTTTAAAGCTTGGTGCCCCGTACCTGTGCAGGTATATCCGACCAATGTTCGAAAGTGTGTTGTGCAACCGTCAATTCCCGGAGAGATTGGCGATAAGGCCGCACGTTGTTTATATCTTTGGTATCCATTTGCTTAATAGCGTAGTTTCCTGTATCATGGCAGATACATCGGACCGATGATGGAGCTTGTGTTGTGCCAGCGTCGTTTACCGAAGAGATGGGCCATAAGGCCATAGGTGGGTGATAGCTTTGATTTGCATATGCTTTATAGCGTAGTGCCCCGTATGAGTGCAGAGGTGTCTGACCGGTGATCGAGAGTGTGTCTTGCTGGATTCGTTGGCTATAAGTGATGTGCCATAAGTCCGCACGTCAGTGATGGCTTTGATAGACGGGTCCTTTAGAGCGTCATTCCCGTACCTATGGAAGTGTATCAGACTAAATACATATGCCATAAGGCCGCACGTCGGTAATGGCTATGGTTAGCGGGGTGCTTTAAAGCGTGATTCCCTGTATCTGTACAGGTATATCCGATTAATGGTCGAGAATGTGTTGTTGTAGAGTCATTTGTCGAAGAGCCGGGGCATAAGGCTGAACATTGTTCATAGCTTATGTTGGAGTATGTTTTATAGTTTATAGCGATTTGCCACATATGAATGTAGTGGTGTCTGATCGGTGAACGAGAGTATGTCGTACTGGAGTCGTTGGTTATAAAAATGTATACCATAAGGCCACACGTCGGTGATGGCTATTGTAGTCGGATGCTTTAGAGCGTCATCCCCGTACCTGTGCAAGTAAATCCAACTAAATACGTATGCCATAAGGCCGCACGTCGGTGATGGCTATGGTTAGCGGGTGCTTTAAAGCTTGATGCCCCGTACCTGTGTGAGTATATCCGACCAGTGTTCGAGAGTGTGTTGTACTACAGTCACTTGTCGAAGAGCCTGGGCTGAACGTTTGATAGCTCATGTTTGCATATGCTGTCTAGCGTATTGCCCCGTATGAGTGCAGAGGTGTCTGACCGGTGATCAAGAGTATGTCGTGCTGGAGTCGTTGGTTATATTCACATGCTATAATGCCGCACGTCGGAGATGGCTATTGTAGGCGGATGCTTTAGAGCGAGATCTCCGTACCTGTGCAGGTGTACATGACTTGTTTTCGAGAGTGTGTTGTGCTACCGTCATTTCCCGTAGAGATTTGCGATGAGGCCGCACGTTGTTGATATCTTTTGTTTCCATATGGTTAATAGCGTAGTGCCTCGTATCTGGGCAGATATATCTGACTGATGATCGAGATTGTGTTATGCTAGCGTCGTTTCCCGAAGAGATGGGCCATAAGGCCATACGTTGTTGTTAGCTTTGACTTGCATATGCTTTATAGCATAGTGCCCCGTATAAATGTAGAGGGGTCTGACTGTTCATCGGATGTGTGTCGTGCTATCGGCTATAGATATATGCAATAAGGCCGTCCGTCGTTTATGGCTATGGTAGGCGTGTGCATTAGAGCGACATTCCCGTACCTGTGCAGGTGTATCCGACTACTGTTCGAGAGTATGTCGTGCGAGAGTCATTTGCTATAGACCTATGCCATAACGCCGCGTTTGCTAGAGTCATTGGCTATAGACATATGCCATAGGGCTGCATGTCGGTGATGGCTAGAGCTTGAGGGTGCTTTAAAACGTGATGCCCCGTACCTGTGCAGGTATATCCGACCAATGTTCGAGAGTGTGTTGGGCTAGCGTCAGTTGCCGAAGAGATTGGTCATTGGGCTAAACGGTGTTGATAGCTTTTATTTCCATATGCTTTATAGCGTAGCGCCACGTATGAGTGCAGTTGTGTCTTACCTGTGATCGAGAGTATGTCGTGCTAGAGTCATTGGCTATAATCATATCATATGCCATAAGGCCGCACTTCGGTTTTGGCTTTGGTAGGCGGGTGCTTTGTAGCGTCATTCCCCGTACCTGTGCATGTACATCCGAGCAGTTTTTGAGAGACTATCGTGCTAGTTTCATTGGCCGAAGAGATGGCCGATATAGCCATACGTTGTTGATAGCTTTCATTTGCACATGCTTTATAGCGCACTGCCACGTATGAATTCAGAGGTGTCTGACCGGTGATCGAGAGTGTGTCGTGCTAGAGTTATTGGCTATAGACATGTGCGATAAGGCTTAACGTCGATGGCTGAAAGGTGCCTTAAAGAGAGATGCCCCGTACCTTTGCCGGAATTATAGTCTTGATGTCAGTTGCCTTTGTGATTGGCAATAAGGCAGTACGTGGGTGTATAGCATCCTCTTCCTTAGCTTTCATAATTTCTTCTTAATTCTACTTTATTTCATTATTTGGTTTTCTTTCCTAAGCAACTGATACCATTACTTCACTCCTATATAAACAATCTCGACACAACTTTAACACAACCTAGACCTTTCCTTCCTAGGTAATGATGATGTAATCAAAATTAAACCCTAAACATATCTAAACTGTCGACATTAGTATCACTTATCAGCGTTATCCTGACTGTGCTCTACAATATCAGCGACACAAAACTGAAGCCTTAAGATAGACAAGATTGGAGGAAAGGTTTTCGATGTCTAATCAGATTTACATAAATAGTTCAAAGTTAACAAAGTCTCACCCATCTTGCCAGTAAATTTTGCTTCACACTTGCGGTAATTTCATTGTCATTATGAATCCGTCAGAAGAAGCCCCTTCTACACCGAATTCAACAGAGGTTTCCTATTGATCAAACAATCGGTGAAAAAATAAGCTTGAGAAGTGGCGATAAAAGTTTGAAATAAACGCAGGTAGATTATAAGACGTTGATAAGAAGGAAAATCAATCAACTGACAACCGTGCAGAACTGCTGCAGAATGTTGCATTTTGTGCAAGAGTTGGAATGCCGCAAATGTGAAACATTACTTAAATCTGATTAGGTGAGTCTCTACTAGGAATGTTCATAACATAGATACTTTTTATTCTAAATTATTGTTTAATTATTAGAGTTTTTCTTCTACCTTTAAACCGTAGTTTTACATGGGTAGACGACATCAAGCCTTCATCACTTACGATCGCAAAAAAATATTCATAGGAAAAGGTTGGCAGATTCAAGGCCGCTTTGTGCTAAATGTATTAAACAAATTTTTTCAAACACATTTGAATTATTTGCTAACACAAATTCCAAGATTTTATTTTTTCGGCAGGATGGTCAAATGGTTCAAATTGGGTTTATATTTAGCTTGTGAACGGAAGTTATGTAGACCATTGAACCTAAAAATAGGCAAATAAGACAATGAGGAAATAGATGTGGTCAGTTCTTTCAACCAATCAAAGATTCGAAACCTATGCTGTTACCACGATACATCAGAATAGGATGCTTCGTGTAGTATGCAAGTGCCTCTTGTGTGTCGGGCCTCTGTCACCCGTTCCATCTGTTTCTGTAAATTATTCAAATTTTTCGCTTGAACTTATATCCTCTGTCAGCAGTTTAATTTCCCGTGCGGTAGCTTCGTATAGTATACGGGAGGGCAATGTGGCCGCACACAAGTGACAGCTATTGGTTTCGTATCGTTGACAGTGTTGGGCCCCGTAAGTGTATGTATATTGTGCATAGAAGAAGGCTACAGGTAAGGCTTAACAAAAAGTAGGAAAATTATTTGTATTTATGTCTTACCAGCACAAATCTCTAACAGCGTGACCAGCAGCAAGTTCCAAGGGTAATAATTATAAATTCACAGTCACTTGGGGGCACACACAGAGAAAGTTTTACAAGCAGGCAACAATTTCATCTTAAGACAAATTTGTTTCATTCAATCTTAAAGACAACAACGTTAAATTACAAAACATAAAAGGGATTGAAAGGAAAAAACTGCTATATCTAGCTACAAACCACATAAATTCTAAAATATATGTACATTGTGGAATTTTTCTTTAATTAATGGCACATTTCTCGATTGCGATAGGTTATTTACAAATTTCCATGTGCAGCAAAGGACACGCTGCGTCATGGTCTGAAACAACTTATCTTATGACAAGGCCTTTCATTTTACATAAGCAAAGGTTTCAACTCTAAAGTCTAATGAGAAGATGGTTTGGCATATTTTAAAGAGGCAGTAATTTGTTGGCATAGCCACTTCATCCGACAGATATTGTTTTACGAATAACCATCACTATTCCTCGAATAAAACTTTAATGGTTTTTCGGGCATCAATCGACCTTGCAGTTTCCAATCCTTCTACAAAACTTATCTATCGATGCAGTTATGTGGAAAATGGAAACTACCGCAATGACTGCTTATTTCTGCGCAAAAACCAAAATACATCTTGATAAAGTTGTTAAGAAAATTCACGAACTATAATCGAACATTTTCACTGACGTATTAGTGAACTTTGCTGCAAAATGAGTAAGGCATGCGAATGCCACCAAGAAACATACCTTAACGTGGCTAAAAAACACATCAAGTTTATCGCAGACCAAAGCAAACATTTTTCAAGTTCGCTCCTTTGTATGTTTCCTATTTCAAGAGAATTCTATTTCGATACAAGCATTGGATTAAATGTGATTCACATCCAACTTAACCGCGGTATAAATTTGATAATTCTGTACGACCGTATTTCATCTATCAATTTGTCAGTCAATTTCAATTAGCCCATTCTTTGCATCAGTTACCAGAGCAGTCATACTGCACTTGACTTATTAGCGTCCTAATACCATATAAGAAACCTGACAATCTTAATTTCAAAATAGATTATCCACCATTCATACTGCATGGAATTTTGGAGCCCCGTCTGGGTCATTGAGAAAATGGGAGCATTTACAGAAGCATGGAAACAAAGCAAATTTATTTCCAGGGCAATTGGCAATAAATAAGCTATCGGGAACACTTAAGATGCTATTCAAGAATCGTAGTGAATGGCAATCTTAAGACAAACACGTTATTGTGGTTTGTGGAAATTCTTTTACAGAACATAACTATTGTTATAATTAGGAATGGAAAAACATTGAGTCTCATTCAATGATAACATCTTGTTTAAACACAGGGAGAAACTCGATAGGATCCAGTATTGACTTCTCAACTTGTTAGGTACTCTGATGAAAACTTGACGCAGAGGATTGAAATCCAAAACGATCTGCTAGCAGTCTTGCTCAAAATCGGGAACCACATCTAGACCACCAATTCTTAATATAACGGCACCTCTCTGATACCTAATGAGTCAACGGTCATTGCAAAATAACGTTAGCTAGAAAGTTACACAGTTAGGAGGGGAGTCAAACTTGAATAACATCAAGTTCTGCAGATTCCGCAATTTGGCAAATGTAAAGATTAAAATTACATAATCACTAGCTCATACACGATTGCAGTTTTTAAGAAACAGAATCGCATTTAAATATCCAACAGACCATGGAATAACAAAAACTATGCCTTTTTCAAGTAAAAATATGTTTCATAAATTTTCCAGTAGTGCAAAAGAGCCATCTTCCTGCTAGGATTCAGAGGACCTTTGTTACCACTCAGGAGTTTTTGCAGAATTGTCCAAACTTTCCAAAATATGTTGGGAAATCCAATATATAATTCGTATCACACATTTTTTGGATCTCTCTCTTGCATCGTCTGCAAAAGCTTTGAAGATTCTAGCATCAGGAGGGGGTACTTAAGATAATGAACCATGAACCCGCGGTAATGTTGTACTGCTTGATGAAGCATTAGACCTCTCCTTTGGAACGGTAGTCACCATTTCATTCTATAATTGAAAAAATTATTTTAATCAAAACCTAGTCGCATAATAAATTATTGATGTCAGTAGATATTTCCTAAAATTGATGTTGCTGCAAAAAGTAAATTCAAACCTGGTATCTTCGTCTTGCATTGAATGCCGCTAGTCTTGACAAGCTTATTCTTTCATTCAGCGCCTGTGGTTTGAAACTGGGCTCCACCATCTAAACGAGAATAAACGATATTCATTTACTACCACGATATTCATTTACTACCAATTTTAACAATTGAGAAACTATGAGTAAATATATAATTATTTAGCAAAAACCACTGATTATTGATTATAACTTCTAAGCTTGCCATTTCGTTACAGTGAAAAGACAACGCACCGATTTATCGCAACAACATGAATTCAAGACAAAAGGTTCCAAACAGGGGGCCGTTCCTATGAACTTTTGCTGAGGGGGAGGTGTGTCCTCCACACTAAGGCATAAAACTGAGAGAGAGGGCGTTGGCAAATCTCTGCAAATTTCTGTTTGGCTAAAATATGAAAGAATATCAAATATTCTACCAACTTGAGAATCTGTAAACATTATCAAAAAAGCTAACCCTACAAATGATTCCTAAACCTTAAACTTTGTTGACAAGGTTGAAACTTTCCGATACACGTGGCGGAGTCACTGAAGTCAATGCAGTCTTTAACAAGGTTTCTTCCAGATGAGAATGTAGGCAAAAACAATATAACCACCAGGCTCAAAAGTAGAAAATTAAACATTTTGTTGACTTTTCGGCCTTTTTAGAAAATGGGACGAAAAGTAGAAGATTGTGATGGTAAAAAATTTAATGAACATACCCTAATCCAAGGAAATCTGAGACATTCTTTTGCATCAGGTCGGTGGCTAAAGAAGAATGGCAGAGAGATTAAAACAATAGGCAAAAATTTCAAACAATGGAGGCAAAACAGATTGTAAAATATCATGTAATGCACGATAAGGCTGTTTGGAGTAGGGAAATCTGCAAAGAGTTATTATACAACATGACCACCTCTTTAACGTTTCACACGACTAATAAGCATGTTGTAATACCAACCTTTGATCGTGAATCAATAGCTCTTCGATTAAATCTTTGGCCTCTGAACTAACATCTGCAAAGTATTCTTGAGGGAACCGATATCTGATTTCAGTTATATTTTGACAAGCTCTTTCATGATTATCAGAATAAAACGGTGATACACCACTAAGAAGAACGTAAACAATTGCACCAACACTCCATAAATCAGTTGCAAGGCTGATGGGATCACCATTTATAACTTCAGGAGCTACGAAATAAAATCAATCATCAAGATTATCCGCCAATTAAAACTCAAAGGTAGAACTGGTAAGATTTACTAATCATTATAACTATATTATTAATCATTCACCTAAGTAAAAAATTAAGAATATAAATATAAAAAGGTAAATAATTACATCATTAGTGAAGGGGAAGCTTTCAAAACTTATGCAACTTTTAAGCAAGAAGGTGAACTGAAATCTCAAAATTCTTAAGATTGGAATTATGTGAGCTGTGTTACGTCGCGTTAAAGGATAATTGATATCAAACTTACCACAAAACTCAGGACTTCCATTAAGTTCATGAATATATGGACTGTCAGTGACTTGAACTGCATCACCAAAGTCAACTAGCTTTAGACGTGGTGAAGAGCCACAGCTTAGCAGAAGATTTTCGGGCTGTTAGAAAACAGTGAAGCTTAATTAAGGTCGACATTTACCTTGAACAATATGGTAGCTTACAGTTTCAGTTGAATACGGCCTAGGGTAAGTTGGGGCGTATCCTGAGAACTTTTAGTTAAAATGATATTGGGACCTGAGAGATTTTCATATATTTTCAAAGGCAAAACGTAATTTAAATTAAATTTAAATGACCACAAGGACTTTTTCAATGGATTTGTTATGGGTACATATAAATACGTATTCAAAAAACGAATTAAAAGCGAACGAAGCTGACTACAGAACGTGTGGACAGAAGGACATGAACAAACATTAGAGAGATCAGCCTATTGATAAAACCAATAAAACGCGACGCCAAAAAGGCGCTCACTTGCAAGTGTTTTTCGAAACGCATCCGAGAAAAAGGTTCAGTCAAACCGTCCACTCATATTCCATCATTCAACATTACAAACTCTAATAAAAGGCAGATGATAAGAGGGACCATTGGTATACTAAATTACTTTTCCGCATTTCATACAGTTTCAAACAAACCTTAGGAAAGTATAAGAACGGTTTTATGCAATCTGTCAGACCGGTCTAGATCTTCGCATGACAAGGTATTAATTCCTTGCTTTCAAAAGTGTTAGACCTACCTTCACATCTAAATGCGCTATGCCACATTCGTGCAAGTACTGCAATGCTTGAAGAATTGACTTGACAAAACCAATAGCAATCTTCTCTGTAAGGTTGTCCATTATCACTATGTGATCAAATAACCGTCCTCCAGAAAGCCTAAAATCAAGTTACAATAAAATTAGTCCAATTTCAAATAATTTGCAACAAATTCTAGAAAATAATCAATTTTTGGTAATCAAAGACTTCCTTCCTGAAATTTCTTCAATTGAACTCAGATTGTACGGAATTCCAACTACGAGCAATCCGGCTTTTCCGCATTCAATTCTGCATTATATTCCATTCTTTAATAAGTTATTCATTTGACTTCATACATCAGCTATAATGGGCACTAAACCGCGACTACAAATACTTATAGACTACAAATTATAATTGAAATTAAGTAGTAAATATTAAAATGCTTACAGTTCAAGTACAAGTATTAAATTCTTGGGTGTGTTGAATGTACCATGAATTGTGCAGAGAGATGGGTGGTTTAATACTCGTAATACTGCAATTTCATTCTCCACCATTTCCGTTTCTAAAACTCGCTTCTTGACAATTTTAGCCGCAAATTCTTTACCAGTTGCATTTTCGATGCATTTCTTTACCATTGAAAATCGCCCCCTAAAACAATTTGATGACAATTAATTTTCTTCATTGTAAGTAAAATCAGTTTAATTGCAACGACAATTACAAGGTATCTGTTGTATTTCCTAAACCTTTTCTACTTTCCTGACCGAATTCGTTCTAGATATTTGTTACAAAACAGAAGATGACGGTCCAGCAATCCCACTTTAAAGTACAGAAAAAATCTTTCTTCTATGAGGAAGAACTTGGCCGTATTTTTTAATGAGAACAAAGATCTTTCATGTTTGAAGGAAAGGTGGGACGTAATATCACATAACTATATCACTACCCTCCCCTCTCCCCTACTTAAGAGCATCTGAGCCGTTCTAAGACTGCTCGGCAGTTCCGTACCTACCGAAAAACTTTTGGATAAGTTGGCACTTATACTTTCCATACAGGAACGCACGAGCAACGCAAAGGAAAGAAAAAACAGTGACCCAGACTATTCGCTTCTCAGTGAAGCAGTTTTGTCCTCTATTGGCAAGAAAAAAGAAAGAAAGATTTGCTGTGGTGGAAATAAAAGCTTCTTCCTTGAACATCAATTTGGTGATGCTAGTGGATTTCCCTGACAATATAATTGCGTTCATTGCCAAATAACTATGGTTGGGCAGACAAACACAGATTTGAATGAAAAAAGGCAATAATAAAAACAAGAATCGAACTTAAATATGATACCTTCCCAGCTCCGATGAAATGGTGAATGTAGTTTGCATATCATCTTTCCATACAATTGCTTGCCGAAGTTGCTCCGATTCTACATAACAAGTTTAACTATTAAACTGCAACATCTGATAAAAATGTTAAAGGCAACTATAAAATATTGGAATGATAACATAAATGTTTAAATTTTATTCAGATTTGCCAGCAATAGCTTTGGAAAATTTAAAGATTTGGTTATTTTCTTTGGTTCGTTTAAGTATAACGTTATTAGTATAAGTATAACATAATAGGTACCACATGACCACGTATCCCTACTTGCTTCAAATAGCACAGTGGATTTCTACAATGAGGCAAAACAAATGTTCAGCTCTTGGTCACTGTACCGGTTCTCCCTTTTTCGTGTAGCTTGTGCTAGTTTTTCTTTTATTTGTATTATTAAAAGTGTCCAAATTAAGGAGTATTAAGTGCAACGATGTTATGTTATATTAAGTGCGCTGGGTTGTATGTATCTTAATACTGTCGTCTTGTGATGTCATTTGTTAGTTGGTAAATTGTTAGTATTTAAACATTGATGATAATTCGCAATTAAAGTATCGTGGTGTATTTCTCACGGGAGGTGGAGGTCATAGGTAGAGGACAGAAACGCAAAGATAGTAGTAGGGGAAGGAAGTAGATTAATCTCTTGAAAAAGCTAATTAGGAGAACAGTGACGAAAAAAAGAAAACAAGAAAAGAAAAGAAAAGAATCTATGTATCAACATCTGCCTAGCGTTTAATCCTTTAGGGGTAAAGCAATAAAGCCGATGCTGCCAGAAGCTTTCCCGCATACTATTACCATCCATAATGTATTATATAAATGAAATAATAAAACGAAACTGAAGGAATGTCAGATTGGCAGTTAGGTAATATCAACAAAAATATCCGTTACGAATAAAAGATAGACAAGACAAAAAACACTATAGATATTAATCCCGTATTGAGATTTAGGAACACAGCAACGCAATACCAAACGTTTTTTAAATCTTGAACCATTGCCGAATCAATGTTAAATAAAGTTTATATCAAAGTTTATATCAGTGTTATACCAATGTTAAATGAGAATATTATAGTACCTTTCTTATTATCCAAAATGATTATATTAATAATTTCAGGTTTATTATTAAAAGGGTTTAAAATATGGTTTATGGGCATTATTTAAATTTTACCTTGGTTTGATTTGTACTTTACTGTTTCCCGGATAATAGAAAGAGTCTTCTGCACACCTAACATGCAAATATAATCACTTTTTATCATCTAACAATCAATAACACATTTGGTACAACTGCCAGGACGCTCCACCCATGCAAGAATATAGACAAAAGCGAAAATGGGACACAGCAAATATTAGATGTGAATATACTCTCCTGGATTCATAAAAATGTCTAATTCTGTGGTCAATCTACCCATCCTCAGTAAATAATTAGTGTTTTGGAATATAGAACCCTATTCTAAAAATAATAAAAGGTTCCATTTTTTGGCTGGGTTTACATTATCTACGGCCCTCATCGTCTTCTTTTCAATTCTAGCCGGCAAGCATTACATCTAGGAAACAATTGGATGATTAAATAATGGTTGCGTAATTAACATACCTGTCTGCAGATCCATGGTAATGGAATCTGAAGGCTCGCTTGGATCGCTAATGCCAACCTCATTGTTTGCACTTATTCTGAATTGGTATGTTTTGGCCGGAACAAGGTCATCTATAACAGTGGTTGTATTTAACACAACACCGGCAGCAACATGCCACGATGCAACGTTCGCCTCTCTGTATTCGATAGTATAAGCAGTTATAGGAATGCTGTCTAACGTTTCAGGAGGGTCCCAAGCTAAGACAACAGATGTTGCCGTCATTGCAGTAATGTAAGGCTTTGAAGGAGAGCCAGGCTTGGCAAGGCCTACGGAAAAATCAAAAAGGAGACGCACTTAGATCATTAGCAAATTGAGTCCTTATATCAAAATTTTCAGTTCATGCAAATTACTATTCAAATGAATTTTATTTTGAATATCGCATTAATAAAGCTGTAAAAAAAGCATCGTAAGGATCAGCTTAATTGGTGCGAGTTTCCAAAGCTCTTTTTTGTTGGATTAAAACCTATTAATACAAGGCTTCAAAATAGAACCTGAAGTTTGCAATTAATCCGTTTTGACATAAGTGAATTGACATCAATTACTGTCGACATGAGCTTAAAATTTGTGTTTAAAGAGATTTTGAAAGGAAAACCCCAAGCTGATTTAATACCAAAGAAAGATGTTAAAAATACTAATAGAGCAGCCTTGAATTTTAGATTCATTATGCAACAACTAATCAGTACCACAGTCTCCAAGAAAAACTTTTAAAGATGAACAAAGAGATTTGCAATAAAGGAAATACTTGCCCCTGTTGGATTACGAAAAGACATAGCCCTACTCGACGCTAAACGAAAAAAAACCATAAAAAACTAGTACCCATACCCGATTCGATAAATATATTTGAGTTCAGCCTGCACAGGTTAACTTCCAAGCAATAGGGTCAATTTAACCACTACCGAAGGAACAAAACCTAACCTCACGACGAAACAATATTTCAAAGCAGGTTCAATTTTCCTTACCTCTAACAGTTACTTTCACAAAGCAAGAAGCAGAACCAAGTTTGTTGGTTGCTGAAACTGAGTACGTTCCACTGTCACTTGGATGCGACCGCAAAATCTCAAGCATACACACATTCCCTTTATGAACAATTCTGTAACGATCTCCAGGTATGAGTTCTACAGTGTCATTTTTAGTCCATACAATTTCCGGTTCAGGACTGGCGATTAGGGTACAAGTAACTTTGATGCTACTGGGTGAGTCGGCAGTTACATCACGTGGTAAAATTTTGAATTCAGGAGCAACTTCATACATTGTTTTAGTGTCTCGAGAAAGAATTTTATTGAGATTGCAAGACGCCGAGTCAGATGAGTCATTTTCATCATCCGAAGAATCAACATTAGCTAACCACTTCGCATTCAAGCGATCCAGTGCTCCTTCAATACGTTTTTCTGTGGTAGTTCCTTGATCCCTCCTGCTTGACATCCCAACGTCTCCTTTGCGCTTTGATGCTGCATAACTGTGTTGAAAAAGAAGGGAAAGACTTTACAACGCAGCACTAGAAATGGGGAAATTTAAATGATATTATATGATGCAAATAAACTGCTGTATCAAAACAAGCAACGTGCTACACATGAAGAGTCATGACGTAAAGGATGGAAGACAAAATACTGATCATATCACGTTAATGCTATTTGAAAACTGTTTGTAGAAACGAAAGCTTATAATAGAAGCGAACCCCGCGATCTCGAATTCCCTTATCTCAAAAGTTGACGGTCTTGAACAGTCTTTCCTCCTTTTTTTGAAAAGATTTGTATAGAAAGAAATAAAATGTATTCTCATTTACACGTTGTTTAAAAAATTCTCTCGAACCAGTTTGATGTCCTAGGAAGAACAATGCTCGTTATCTTCATCTGGAACTTTCCTATTCTATGTATCATAAACTTTGTTTAGTGAAAATGAAAAGATGTAAATGATAACTCTTCTTGTTGATAATATGTCGACCTTTGGTCTGGAACAACACCTAAATAATGGGTACGCATAAATCTTCAAAAAAGATTAAGATAATTGAACATGATTCAAAACATGCCCATTGTGAACTGCTTCGCAGCGGAAATGATTTAATCGACTTAACGGAAACTAAAGCCTGGCAAAAGTAAAATAGGAGGAACACGCGTGGGGAATGGACCCAATCAGAGTGAACAAACGCCATTTCTTGAATAATGATGAAGCAGTAATAATAACTACTTTACAAACAGGATAAAATCCATTTTGAACTTCAGGGCGACGAGGAGTCATAGCATGGTATTGTATATAATGTGTATGATAAAGACCAACAACAAAGTTTTAGAATTTCCATTGGGGTGATTGTCTCAGGAAACGGAAATACTTGGCGTCACCAATGTATCAAGCCAAACAACGTGGCAGAGATGAAATTAATCCATAACTGATAACTAATTACCCTTGACACTTTCTTCCCGATATAATTTTGTTCTTAAACAACATTAGACAAAAAAAAACGTTCATGCATGTTATTCAGCGCCCAGTTTCTGACTTGCAAATTATTATTAATGTTACATTTATATTCTTTCAAATGCCAAATATTCAATTTTAGGTCCTTGAGAGTTCGGTTTAGTTAATTTCAACTGTAAATTTAAGGTCGCCTAACATTTAACGAACACGCAAGTAGGTTAACAATAAAAAGTGAAATAATTGCGAATAAATTGTGTACCTTAAGCTTTTGATTCTCTTTGGTCTTTCCCGTTTAGGTTTTTCATGTCTAAAACAGAAAAGTGGAAATAATATTATAATATATCAATAAAACAAAAAGGCAAAAGTTAAATTTCCGAAATTGCCAAATTTTCTTTACAGAAATCCATTAAAATAACGGCATTGAAAAATTCGACAAAGCCGTTTCGGCAACTGGCAAAACTCGGAAACATACCCAAAACTTGCAGCTCGTCGTAGTCTTGAATTTTTTGCTAAAGAAAAATAAAACCAGTTTGAAGAAAAAAAAACTAATGTACAATGAATTGAAGTAAATCAATGACAAAAGACGATTCTTAGTCAACCGACATAATTGCTGATAGCAAAAAAACGGCGACATCAAATTTGCCAAGTAATGGACTGGACAATAAAATACATTTTAATACAGCAATGAACAAACTCATCTGCAATAAGGATCGAACAGGTCTTATTCATGTTATTGTAGAACTATCCTCACGTTTTGCGAATATCTTCTTACTCCGGTGGGACAGACGGCATCATATCATTTAACACCCCTAACTTATATCACTCCCCTGGGTAATCACTGTTGTAATTGCCCTATTGTATCATGTTTTCCATTTCAAGCCTCTTATTATGTAAAGTTTCTATTGTAATTTCAATTATGCATTCACTTCACTATATTCTTTAGTCTTTTCTGTTTACTATGACTACACGCAACTGGATGGATTTAAACAAAAAAGGCTTGTGCCGAAACGTCTTGAAAGGTTTTTTAAATGAGTTCTTATCTTATAAATATACGTCACAACCATTTTCATCCATTTCATTATACATTCATCTTGTTTGAACAAAAAATTATTCATAGGGCATTATAATATTGACTTCTATGGACGGCAAAAAAATGAATTGAAAAATATCAGGCAAGCAAATTAAATTTTGATCAATGAAAATCTTACAAGTCGGGTAGAAATACGCAGCAAGATGCTACTACATTAAGAGGGGTATCATTATATTTACTATGACATTATGGCTGGAAGTTAGGGAAGTATACGAGATAGGACCAAGCCAGAAGCAATTACACACTGACACTAATAACTCACCTTCAAACTTACTCTTCCGCACTTCTTCCCCTTCTGCTGATAGCTTTTTCAAAATTGTGACAGGCACATAACCTGACCGTTCACGACTGAAACTTCTAACATTATACAACTGTGGATCCTTTTTGTGCTTTGATATAAAGAAGACAACGTCATTCTTGCATACTGTCATTTCTTCAGATGACTGAGCTTGATAATTTTCAACGACTATGAATTTCTCTTGCTGAATGTAAAAACAGAAGTAAATTTTCATGATGCACAATTTTAGTTCTGTTTACACCAAAGAGTCATTTTCTTAAGAAAAAATACCAAAAAAACTTTAGGGTTCTGATTTGATTGCATGAAGGGAGCTAGGAGCGGGATGAACACAGGCTGAAAATACAACTAATACTAAGGTGGAAAATCCAAATGAGTTTAAATGGACAGAGAAAATAGAAGAACATTTAATGGAAAGTATAAAAATGCAATGAAATTTAAAACCAAGGAATTTAAAGGTGAAAAGCCAAAATAACAATTATATTTTTGAGTGTGTTTTGCCTGCGCATACAAAACATTTAAAATTTAGCCGATAACTGCAAAGAGGTTGTTAAAAAAGAATTTGCTGCTACAAGCACCGTAGCTGTTTGATATATACACCCGTTATCATTAATTTTTTCAGGGACTGAAATCGGGTGGACACCGAGCTGGCCCTTGTTAATATTTATTCTTTAATGCCGATTAAGTGTCGTGCCAACACGCCTCATATAATCACACCCTTTGATGAACGAATTGTTGGCTGTATTCAAATTTGATACACCATGCTAAAAATAATACCTTGCAATATCTTAAAATTTCTAAGAGATACTGTACGAAGTCATAATCGGAGTTTGTTTGTTAATATCATGGAAAGATTTATAGATGAGAAAAAACCATTGCGAAGGCCTCGGAGAATGTGGATCATTGACATCAGGGAATGGACCAGCATTAAAGAATATGAACAGTTGAAAATAAAGAAAAAGTGCAGATTGTGGAGATCCACGATACGTAACCTTCAAACGCTCGAATATTAATTCGAGAGTGTAATTGAAGAAATGGAATAGAATGGAATATAATAAAATATAATATAATATTATGGAGTATAATAGAATAGAATAAAATAGAAAAGAATAGAATAGAATGAAATAGAATAGAATAGAAGAGAACAGAATATTATAGAATAGAAAAGAATAGAATAGAATAGAATAGAAAAGGAATAGAATAGAATAGAATGAAATAGAATAGAATAGAAAAAAATAGAATATTATAGAATAGAAAAGGAATAGAATAGAATAGAATAGAATAGAATAGAATAGAATAGAATAGAATAGGAGTGGAACAGAATAGAACAGGAATGGAATGGAATGGAATAGGAATTGAATAGAAGGAATGTGAGCTTAAAAATGGATAGTAATATTACCACAGGGAAAGCCTTCGTCAAGTCTTCTAGAGATTTCGCAGCTGCCAGTGGAATCAATTTGACATGCTTCAATGTTGATGCTGCTTCCAAGAAAGGTTTTTTTGATTGAGAGAACTTCACCTGAGATTGAAAATAAAACTTAGAAAAATTTGATGAGATTATGCCTGAAATGATTAAAATTGATAAGATTTTTGTAAAGTTTTGCAAAATTATAAGATACATTATTCTTGCGGTAAAGTTCTAAGTTTTGAAAGTTTCAACAAGTGATATTATTTGCACAGTTAAAAATAACACCATGCGTTTCATGTCTTATACTGACAAAAACAGGAACCTATCAGTGTTAAGTTACTTAAAGTACCTCTGTTTTCCCAGCTATTATTCACTGTTCACCCTCATGCATAGAATATATACAATTATTAAAAGAGAAGCAACTGTTGCCAGACATGAAATGAAAGCTATTTACCCACTGACAACCAGAGGCTAAAACCATACAACTCAACTCATTAAATACATTATGATCGTCAAAAACTTACATCTTTGGCCATATTCTCGTATTGATTGGGTGTAGCTCTTTCCACTGAAAGAGGTGTCTCGAAACCTGCTGACTTGCTAGGGGTGAGTGATCTAAAAAGGGGCGCAAATATATTGTAATCGGAAATTCAACCAACTCATTATCTCTACAAAGATTACTTGAAAGACAAAGATATACACATTTCAGATACCATAAAAGATCTATGGCAGTAAATAACTGTCATAAAAATTTTCACAAAGCACAGACGATTCACGTCGACTTGCATGGAATCAGTTTGCTCTAATAGAACGACTGAAGGGTAAATGACACATTTTGACATTAGGATTAAGATATACACAACTCATTATCGGTATCTTACCGGTGATCTTTACCAAAATTTTCTTGATATGCAACTGAAGTCGGCAAGGCTACAGAAAAGTTGACTAAATCATTTGAAGAAATTTGACAATATCAAGAAAATCATATGAGAATCAACATCTAATAAGAAACAAGTCTGTTTTAGTGAACACAAGGAGGATATCGTTATTTGCTCGAAAGGTGTTAGTTCTGACTCTTCAGTTCATTAAACCATACTAGCTATATATCCTGACCCTACAGCCAGATAATTCGGTATGGCTAAATATTTTACCTGATTTATTGTCTTCTTCCTTTAATGATGCTCTCATGCTTGATTCTGAAAATTAAACATACCACCTTCTTTATAGTTGCAAAAACGCGAAAGCTTGGCATGCAAAAAGCACACGGTTCCGCTCACCATCCCTCAGAATATGAGATTTCCGATAATGATCAACTGATGAAAAGAAAAAATAACAATATGCGGATTGAAAAAAAAGCGAGAACAGTGCGTCTGACTGCTTACTGGTTTTGAACATTTGCTTCCAATCCAACCACTGAGAAACGAATGAATTTTGTCTACACGGTCAAGACTTTGCATCTTTACATACAAAGATTGTAACACCATGAAAGTAAAAACACAACATTGCTTGCAAAATAATCCAAAAATTTAAGTTACAATATGATTTAGTGCAATGTTTTCGCAAAATATATCGACAGAAAAAAGTCAGTGGGAGGCCAAAGAAGCTCAAGCTATCAATTACGTACAAGAGCGCTCGAGAATGAATAACACATTTACATGCAAAAATTACCTTTTAACAATTCAAGCTGACCCTCAAGGATAGTCTTGATAGCAGCAACCCATGCCTTCTTTATTGCAGGTGACTTTGCTGTTAAAAAATACAACTCTGACCCTCGTCCTTGATTATTTGTCCACACTGCAAACCTCTTTGGATCCTCATCGATGTGTTCAGTAATCCCTAAAGTATCCAGCTAAAAGAAGAACATCTCAATATCAACGAGAACCATTTGCATATAATTGGCATCACTCTAAAAAAACTGTTAAATGTGTCAGGTAAGGTTTATGCCATGTTTGTTATTCCATGTTTTGCCAAATAAAACGCCCTTTGTGAACCCACATCCTTGGGTTGTGGGAAAACTGATCAAAACGTGTCCGTTTTTGGAATATTTAATTGAATTCTTACATTAAATTGTGTAGTGTTTGCAGCGTACTGGTGCATTTTCACTAACAAAGGTCGGGGTAATCACGAAAAATGACCACCGCTTCTAAAATCACTAGTTGTTAGAGATTATTGATATAAATGGAAGGAAGATGTTACGGTAGGAAAACCAGCATAATAAAACAACTCTTGATTGTTAAATCCATTCCTTGGTGGAATGCAAAATACACGTTATTGTATATACTCGTCTTGGGTATAAGATAGTTGAGGAGAAGGCTACCATCTTTACCTAGACGTGAATACATACTGATGGTGCAGGAAAGTCAAGTCTTAATCCAGAGCTGATGGGTGATGCCGATTAAAGCGAATATAGAACCAAAAATTCTCGAACAAAGAAATAAATTACGCGTAAATAATTAATATGGATAATCGCTTAGGTAATCTAGAATAGGATTATTATAAACGAGCAATATTACTGACAAACCTTTATGCCATGTCTGTATAAAAATACAGTGAAATCACTGCGCCGCTCAAATGGCTCCGTAAAAACCAATAGTTGTTCGAACAGAAATAAATGACGTTCTTGTGGTTTGGTCTGTGATTTGACATTGCAAACATGAAGGGAATCCTACAAAGAATAACATTATTTATCGATATTGCATATACGACAAAGAATTTTGCAATTGCTATGAGTACAAGTTACATAACCAGTGAACATTCCCATTTCGCGCATTTTAACTGTAGCATCAATTCCCAAAGGGTGCTCCTACTGATTCGGGCATAGCGGCCCATAAGCTTTCACTCAAACTATAGCAAATGTCTAGTAAATTTTTGGTAATTTACTGCCAATTCTTCAACTTCCTCAGATTGAACTTTGCAACTGTTGTCTTTTACTCAGATGGCCATCCCCGGACTTCAATCTAGCAGTTAATGTATTTTCAAAACTCTTATTGATATCCTAAAGGCTAGCTGATTATGGACAAGCTCTGGTTGTGGAGACCAAGCGAAGGTAAGACGTAAAATGCAACATTTGTGCTAATGCATAACAGTACTTAACAACTTATGAAAATAAATTGTAATAGAACATCGATAGTCACAGGTGGAAACATTATGGAACTAAATGAATGCATTTGATGGCAATACCTGCAGAAGAAGTCTTCCCTGCGCTTTCAGATCACCCTGAGAATTCAAAGAGCAGTTTGTTTCATATGTAATTACATTTCATAAGCAATAATAACATAACAAAATACGTCATCCATCAATTAATGGATGACTTGTCCATTCACAAATGATGTTTTTCATAGGCATATATTGATGTATTGAAATACTTTGCGTGGCTCGAAAAGAGTTAACTAAACAAAAATCATGTCAATAAACGTAAGAAGAATTAGAAATGTCATCAAACAAATGTAAATTTTTAAATAAATGCGGTGACGGATAATTCGCTTTTGCTAATTCTTGAGATGGTACTTACCGAAAAACCCTCAATCATGCCGACATTAACAGAATTAATTGACTGTTCTACGACGCTCTGCACCATACCAATGGATTTCTATAAAAAGCAGGGCATAACCTTATCACATTACATTAAGACAAAACTAAGGTGAATAGCGAGCCTAGAATACCTAGAAATACCCAGAAATAAGTTTTGCTAGAAATCACTCATTGAAAAACAAGCATAGAAGCATCATTAAATAAAAGATATTCAACTAGAAGAATAGCACACAATAGCTATAGTAATGTATCAGAATAGCGATACAGAAGCAATGAGATCATTAGCCTCCCGCAAACCAGTATTTAAAATGAAACTAATAAGGATGTAGTGGCGATACAAACCTTAAGCTCGCAAGTATCAAGACCTGCGCGACAGGCATACTTGAAAAGATCCTGGAAAGCAAAAATTAACATAATTTATCAGTTATTTCTGGAACTAGACAGCTGCTTTTCAGAGTTTTTAAGGTTGGTTGGGTGATTATTTAAAGGATGTTCAACATAATATCTGCTGTCGACTATATTAAAAGTTTCCAGATAAAGCCATTCGAATATAGAATATATTTAGATGGAAGCAAGAGAAAAGCTTCAACAGTCACGCGAAATAAAAATGAGGATTTATATGTTTGAATATCACACTCTTAGTAAAAGAATCTACGTCTATAACCAGCAATAAAAAATACAAATCCAGTTACTTTTGAACGATATTCTATCATAAAAAGAGAAATCACCTTGATATAACTCTGATATTTCTTGATCCTTTGTACAGGCTTGTTAAGATAACCGTGTATCCCAGAGGAATGACCGAATTTCACCTTCAGCTCCTAGACAATTAATTGAAAAAAGAACTCTAATAACAGATTAGAAACAAAAGACCTCCTATATCTATCAGTATAATATCAGTATAATATATAATATCGGTATCACGTTCTGCAAAATCAATATTTGATTGCAGTTTTCTAAAAGTGCATTCCTTGGTATTTTTTCAATCCAATATTAATTTTGCTTTTGCCAAATGACACAAATGAAGTAATGACATTTTAACAGCTCTTAGTTGTTTCATTTCAACAGGATACAAAGTGTCAACAGCCATCATTTGCTGAAATGCATTTTAATTTGTCTCAAAATTTGGACCATTGTCATGTTCATCATCACCTAGGCCGAATTAAAATTGGGCAGTATAAAGACATGAAAAACATGAAAAACGGAATATGCAATCTTACTTGAAAATATGACTCTGTGGTGTCATTAAACAAACTTCGCGATTTCGGCCTTTGATTACTATATTTAACGTACATATTCCAACTTTTTGCCTGAAACAAATTTAGGAAAAGTCTTTTACAAAATGATCACCGGTGTTTGAAAAAGGAAAAATGTAAAGGTAAATTAATGAAGCAAATATCTGAAAATAAAAATAAGCATCAAATTGTCAGAAAAACTGTAAAAAATACCCACAGGAATATGGTAAAATGCTCTAAAGAATGCAAAACACTTAGAAATTTCGCCTTTAGAATATGTTTACTTACAGTTTTCGATAGCAATGCACCTAGAATCTCTGGTGAACCACCGAGTTTCTCTAATTCTGGATAAAATGTCCTGAGAAAGAATACGAGAGTTATTTTAGGAATTTTTTGGTGACCATTGTGACTATTTTGACATGAGGCCAAGATCTAACATAAATAAACTTGAAATCCAGTTTTGGAACAAAGAGCTCAACATTCCATCTAAGATAAAACTAAAAGGCTTCCATGGTGAAAAAGGGTAGATCAGGGATCTAGTTTATTAGCTTTTTAGTGCCGACCATATTTATGCAGAAACCTGTCGCTAAAATCCAAATAAAACTTTCGCTGATCGTTTCGAAGAATGTTTTTGACATTTATATAAATCCTAGCAAGGAGGAAATCCGATTTCGGGTAAACATAATGGAAGATGTTACATTTTTGTTTAGGTATACATCACTGTTTCAATATACAGCTATGTATTTGTTTTCAAATAATAGACGGCAATCCTTAAAAATATAAGTATCCTTAGCTTGATTTCCGCTGCAATGAGAATAAAACTCGACATCTGTCATTGGTGTATTCAGTCGGAACGTAACATGATTAATTTGCAGAAAATGTGCTACAATCCTTCCTAAACTACAAGAACCAAAGCAATAGGGTAATAAATTTTCATAACTCTGCCTTTTTGATATAATCTGGGAGATGAATATTCATATTGTTTCATACCCTTTATGAAATTCGTAAATCTTTTCAATGTTGGTAAACAACAGTTTTTCTTTGTTCCTTAGCTCTTTGGGTGCATTTGGTGCCGACAGACTTGGAATATATTGCTGTAAGGGAGAAAAATTATTTAGATATCAGTTATAAATGCCCGAATCGATATCATAAAAATTGCCAATAGATATTCACAAATAAGCTGATCTCTTACCAAAACATTTGGCTAATATCATACCCCGCCGTCGTGATAAAAAATGCTTGGAGGGGCTACAAACGAAGTCTCGAAACTACTTTTAAGGTAACTATAGATCTGTTAACAAACAAACTCTATGAAAGACAATTTACCTTAACAACAACTTGTAAATCTTGAATGTATTCCTGCTCTGTCTGTAACAGTTCTTTCCAAACGACGCTAGTTATAAAACAAAAAATTAAATATTATCCATTTACTATGCATTCTGTACAGCGAAGCACAACCTGTCCCACCTACGTTACTTGGTCGTGTCATGGAAACTTTCTACAGAAAATTTATACCTAGTATTCAGCGATTTAACCTCTTTGAATAGAATATTATTTTGAAAGGGTACCACGATGATAAAATTGTCATTGGACACTAAAACGAATATGTTACTAGTTAAGGGGCTGCCGTCAAAAATACTGCACAATGAATCATTAAGGCGACCAAATATACAACAAATTGTATTTACTTGATGTCAAAAACGAGAATCACTTAGTCAGAGTGTCAAGATCATATGTAATGACTTTGTTTTTAGTTTTAGAGACTGTGATGGTTAACAAATCAGTTAAATTAAGAGGCCTATTGCTATACCCCTTTCAATATCAAGTAAGATGTTGACATGTTAATTAAGTCTCCATCATCACAGATAGTCTTTGAAAAATAGAATCTATAACCTACTTGCCGATGTAGAGACTCGGAATAGTAATCGAAATTAACTTTTAAATATAACTTCTCTGAAACATCCAATGGTAGCTGGTTCTGATATAACGCCCATAAGTTCAAATCAGTCTTGTGCCTAAGACCTTATCCCGCATTCGTTAACTTTTGCACAAAGTAATGCTATGCAAAGTACTTGTTCCTTATGACTTTCAACAGTTTATGACAAAAGGGCACATCTGACAATTTAAGGTGCACCCCGGCCCACCCGTTAAATCAAATACTAAATAAATGCTCATTCACTTACTCTCTCTTTTTTAAAGCAATTTTCTGGGCTTCTGTCCCATTAGAAGCTGGTGTTATAGTCTCATTGACGTCACTATCGGATTCTTCTCCTGACTGATAGTCACCCTCTTGAAATCCAGCGTCTTCGATGTCAAGGCTTATACGCTTCTTAAGGGTTTGATTCACTCTCTCCTTTGGGACCTTGACAAATTTAATGCAAAAATACCAAATAAAATACCATTGATATTAAATGCTCGTTCAATAAATGCGATGACAGCAGACTGAACACCAGGGGAACCACTTCAACTTTTGTGAAAAAATCAGTGATACATAGTAATCAGTTCTTGACAACCAAATTTGGATGAACGTGTTCGGAATCATAAAAAGAGCACTCGTGACTGAACTGTTGCAATGATGGCAACGCCGTTTATCACTTGAACTCACAAGTCTATAATATGCGGGTCTCCCGTTTTCCTGTTATCAATTCTAGGCTTTTTTCAAAATTTCAAACTTTAAGGTTCTCTAATCAAAACAATAAAATTTTGTTCTAAATATCTGTTAACAATAAGCTTACTCTTCCCAATGTAGCAGTCTTTAAGCCAACGTCATTTGTTGGTCGAAGCAGTAAGTCAATATCATTCCTTGGAGCTCCGAGTAGTTGCTGTTGATTAAATTCAAAAGTCTTGTTAAAGTTGGCCTCAAAATGAGATCAAAATGTAAGCGATGTTCGATTAAGTTTTAATCATCGGCGAAGAGAGGAGGACATGAGCTTAGTATATTGGGAAATCCAGTAGCAGTGATGGTAAAAGTTGTGGTCTTTCAAAGACGAAATGTCGGGGCGGGCATAAGTCTCCTCAAATTTGCCGAATCTTGCCGAATCCCGAATCATCGGCATTGTCGGTGAGGTGATTTTCATGAGCTCACGCAATGAATAAATCATCGGGGAGCCTTAATTTTTTAGCAACTTAAAAATTTGATCATGTGTATTGCAGATAGCTCAATCAGGGTGATAAGTCAGTTGTTTTCTTGGATTAGCATATTTTAATACGTAAGTATCTCAGCACTTGAAGTACTATATACTACAAGCGTAAACAGTTTAAAACAAAGCCTGTTAATAGTTACATTATTATCTGAAGGGAGATGGCATGTGGTCAATACTTTGTCCTGCTGCATTTGTGACAGCTAAATACTTTAGTTAATGCTATAAATAATCAAACCTGTAATTTCTTTGATCCTCCGCCTGAAATGGTTCTTGCTCTACTAGGAAGTGGAGGAAGTGGTGACTTGCTCGATACTGACGCAAGCCTTTTTCCTGCACTTTTTGATAACGACCGCACACTATAAAAAGATTATATCAAATTTTCACATATTTGTTGCTGAAATTCCATTTTCTTAATTCTAAAGATAAATAATTATATAAATGAAAGCAACGTGGATAAAAGCAAATAGCTGTGTTTGTTTTGTTTGAAGAATCACTGCAGACGATTTTTCAAGAGTTTTCTAAGCCAGCCTTCGATCACATTCCACAGGAATTTATATTAATTCTGGCAATGGGCCTTAGATGTTTCAAAGGCATTTGCTTTATGCTAGCAGTGAACCTGACGCTTTAACTATTTTTAAACACGTTTTTATGTGTTATTTCCGTAGATTTTTAGCTATCAGGTATAAATGATGAAGTTTGAATCGCATGATTATCATATTTGATATTGCAATAAAATTCTCTGCATTCTCTGACTTTGATCCAGTACATCTGGACATTGGTTGTATGTTTACATAATTATTAGGTGTGGTTTGCGCTATATCACGTGGTAAAATTCCAAAAATTCACCGATTATGTTACACCAAACAACAATACAATGACTATGATGAGTTTTCATATGCGAAAGCATTTATTAGAGTAAGGTTACTCTTCAAATGACACATAACAAAACTAAATCTAGGGGAAATTGAATTATAATTTGTGGAAAATGACACTTTGAAGACAATCCTCCTAATTACTGACTGCAGAGATAAAGTTACCCAAGAAGTTTTTAAGGGGAAAACATGGCAAATGCAACTAATTTTTTTAAATCACTGATAAACTGTAGTTATTATACTAGGTAGGTTTAATACAAATAAGTAACACTTTAATTTTCCTAACAACAACACCTACTTCCAATTTCCTAAGCCAACAGATTTACTCCTGTGTCTTGAAGATGGCGAGACTCTGCCTGAAGATGTACCATCATTTGACTGGTTCATCGATTCTGTTATCGAAGAAAAACTGATTGGTTAGAATAAAAATTTCGAGGAAATACGCTAGTTGGCTGAAAAGATTTTCAGCCTTGCCCGGATAGAAACAATCGAAATTATATAGGGATCAGAGTCAAAATTTTTCTATATTTTTCTATAAATTTTTCTATAAAAAAACTGCTTCATTATTCAGCTTAAATTCGTATAGAATAGGGTAAATTCTTGTGTTATATTTTTCCTTTAGTTGTTCTGTTTTGATTGACTGACCGCATTTCCTCGAAAAAGCGCCCGGGGCACTCGTTTAAATGTCAGCCTTTGAGGGGGAGGCGGTTATTCGAAGGGGGGGGGGGCTCATTTACAAATCTATGTTTTTAATTTCGTAGACATAAATACACAATATTTCCCAATGGTTGTGAGTAGACACATATGAAGAATTAAAAAATACACAAATAAGGTAATCCTTAAATCCATATGAAAATATAAAGGCTACAACGCGATATTAAGAAAAAGGGCTTCAAAAAATATTGTTAAGTTTGTCCACTTCATTGATAACCACATTCGGCTTAATTGATATAACATGCTTTATTTGGGTGATTTGATTTGTCGTGTTTTCATTCTTCTTGTTATCGTTGGTAAATAATTTTTAAAGCGGGGGGCTCATTCAAGGGGGCTTATTTGAAATTTGTTTTCTTAAGGGCAGGCGCTTATACGAGTGGGGCGCTCATATAAGGGGCGCTCATATAAGGGGGCGCTTATACAAGGGGGCTTATACGAAGGGGGGGGGGCTCTTTCGAGAGAAAAAAGGTTCATAGAATTCAATGCAGTTGAATTGACGGTATGTTAAAATGAAGGAACGAAAGTAGACTGAACAGCAAAAAATTTACCTTCACTACTATGACTATTCAAAGTCTCAACCGAACTCCTTTTGCCGTTCTTGCAGATTTCGCTGCCATCATCTTGCTTACGTAAGATGCTGAATGGGACGAAACCTTCTTGCAGTACATCTCCGATTTGTCGAACTCGCCAACTCTTACTGCCCGGTGGCTTGCTCAGCACTTCGACGATTTGGCCCCGTTCAACCGAAAGCTCGTTGGGTCTCCTTGAATTATGATCAACAGTCGCTACGAAGAGGTCGATAGGATTCTCACTTATTTCACTCTGTCGAAAAATAATTGATTTCATAAATCACATTAATTTGAATGCTAAGCAACAATAAAAATATCTAATTTACATCAAAATACAGTAAACAAAACAGTTTGTCGATTTACATGGTCAAGGTAAAATTATGTACTACTTTTAATTTGGATATAAACAACAAATGCAAGCAATTTGGATATAATACTTATGTGACTGTGAAAAATTATGGAATTTTGTAGGAAATAACTAGGAGACCTCTTTTGAAGTTGACTTATTAGGAATTCAAAATATCATTCTAGATATGAAAATAGTTTACCAAACTAAATGAATTTGACAAACAATATTTTTCGTAACCTTACGGATCGGGTTTTCAGCAATACAAAAACAACAGAGTTGCAAATCACATACATAATTGAATCACGAGCAGAATAGTTTTAACCATTTACAAATTAAAAAACCGAAAAATCAGGAAACATCTTACAAATTCCATGAATTTGATATCCAAGATTTAATTTCCTTTTATGTTAGGAATGCCTTATAATGCGAACGACGAGATTTGCCATAGTTCATAATCAATGAAGCTGACCGTTTCAACTTCATATGAAAACAGATAAGAAGTTGTTTTGGCAGCAGGTAAAACAACCACTCCGCCTGCGTCACATCCTTTCTGAAGGTTATACGATCCGGATGCTATCCATTACAGCAAAGTTTACGATTATACTACGATTATATTACGACTATATTACGATTATATTGCGATTATATTACGATTATATTTCGATTATATTACGATTACATTTCGATTATATTACGATTATATTACGATTATATTTCGATTATATAACGATTGGGGCCATTCTTGGTAGCTATTGTAACCTAGTATGATGACAATTTTAAAGGGGGGATAATTCTACAGACTTCCAGCTATGAAAATATGACCTTGAATTACAAATTTGGTTTATGAAATATGAAAAACTACTAAATTTGGTTTATGAAATTCTACTCTTCGTGTCCGATGCTCTCTGAGAATTTAAAGGGGGTGCTAAGGTTTAATAAATCCCCTTGAAAATAATCTTTAAGAACGTGTACACTCTTTTTTTATAAGAATAAATTTTATAAGAATAATGAGGCTCATATTTGGTGAAATTTAAGAATATTTAAAGAATATTGTCAGGCCCAAGATGTTGTGAAACAATTATTTTTAGCGGGTGCTTTTTTACTTCTGAATTTTTTATGACAATTAATTACTTTTACTTGTTTACTCCTTCTCCTTTGATATTCTGTAAGTCTATTTTAAGATTTTTTTATGACTTGTAAAAGGTGTGCGTTTTGATGACAATTATAACAATTTATTGCCGTATCCGTATTTTCTGCCGCGCTAAGAATAATTTAAGAATATTCCGAGGCTCAAAATAGCAAAAATTAAGAATATTGAGGCTCAGCAAAAAATCGAGTATTCTTATAAAAAAAAGAGTGTATCAACAAAACTGTTCTTATACACAAGGGTGATTGTCAAATGACTGTAGTAATTTGAACTCTGAAAATATCATGTTATATTGGGAACTCAGGGAGGTTGATCTGTATGGAAGAGGTCACCCTTTAACGCAATATAATATTCACATTCTAAAAGTTCTTAATAAAAAGAGGACCGTGCTTCAAAAATTGTCGTCAATATAAGATAAAACCGTTTTTTTGACAAAAACTCGCAATTTTTCTCTGACCCATATCCGGTTGAACTAATATCTTCTGGGTTCGCCTTGAGTGTTAATTTCAGGTCCATTTTAATTTTTTTTTAACAAATTCTTGTTCCTCTATTCTATCGACTAACACTTAACGACATCAGTTCAGTTCTTTCATGAGAATTCTCACCTTCAACCTTTTATTCAACAAACAACACATTAAACTATCGTGGGCTTTATAACGTGACCAAAAATCTGATTTTAAGAAAACCGACAAAAAAATTTCACGCAAAACTATTTGTGTTTAGAATATGCTTTAAAGATCTTTCGGTTACACTGCCTGATGTATATTTGGCTGGCTGGGAGAAGATACTTGAATATTTGCGGAAAATTCTTCATGTGTCATGTGATTTATACTTTGTAATTTCACTATAAGCACAAAAGCCTTGTGTTTGGAACAGGGAAGTTGCCCATGTGTATATAGCACCAGAATCAATTTGTATGTTTGTAAAAAGAACACTGGGAATAACAAGGAAATCTAAAGTATGAAAATTCCTTTTGGGAACCGAAGTCTTTTTCTCACGAAGAATGCGACAATCTGTTTGGGATTTTTAGCTCGTTTAGCCTGATTTATGATATATTGCTTCAGCAAACAATGATGAAGGTGACACTGCTGCGCTCATCTATGTATCTTTAAAACGAAATTAACTTCCAATTGTTCTCAGCCCACGCACCCAACGCCTAACCAAAATTGTAGCCGTTACTGCATAATGAGTTTTATAAACACATATATGAAGAATTACAGCTGGAATAAAAGCCCTAATATTCGTTGTAACATCGCGTTTATCTGCAAACAACATGGGAGGTGATGGTATAGTACACGTTGAAAAAGGAAGGGCATATTACCTTGAGTTTTTCCTTAAAAAACTGTTGGATCTGACAGGGGGTCTGGAAGGTTTATCAAATGGGTAGGTAGCTGCATCGTGATGCATTGACAAGCTGCACAAACACACAACAGACACAAATATAGAAAGTTTTCTTTAACCCCGTTGTATATGTACTTACGGTGGATTTGTTGATACGCCAGGCACAGCTTAAATTCAGCATTATTGTGACGGATCTATATCATGGACGGGTTTTTTCGACCAAAATCCTGACATACCTTTAATGCACTTCGTCTCAGTTTAAATGTCAGAAAGTTTCCCTGAATGTTTACGTAAAATGCCATGATGCAGAGACACGGTTTTAATTCGAGGGGAACTAATCCGCAAGCTTCGACAACATGGACATCTACGCAGTAAACATACCAAAGTGATTAAAAAACAAAAGGCACTAAGATTCTTTGCTTACGCAACAAAAGTCTTTAAACAAGAAATCAACAATGCACTCCAGGGCTCTGATCAACAGAGAAATCATTGTCATTAGTCAGCCCATTGTACTCTTAATTAAAGCTCCCGGAATTGATTCCATCCATTCTTGTTGGGGTCACAGGTTTCGTTTTTATGAGTATACCAGCATACATGATAAGATAAGGGTCACAGGAACTGGATCAACCACTTAATGCAAAATAAATTTTTGTGGAGGGAGTGTCCGCGAACACATGATTCATGTTATTTGTTATCAATTGTAGAAGCCGCCGCCTAAAACTCAATCCCATACCACATCAGCCATAATATTCGAACAGTACAATCAAAACAATTTACAATGGCAGTTGGTATTTGCCAATTTGAACTCGTTACCCTAAAGAGAGCTGTGTTTCAAATGTCAAATAGCAAATGAGATACGGCAGCATTGATTTCTCACATAATTTTCAATCCGGTCATGTTCAAAATTTGGTTTATCGCTGCGTCCAATTCTGAGAAGCGCATATAGAATCTACATAGAAAGAACATTCTAGTATACTGAGTTAAGATTCTAATTTTCCTTGCGATTTTAAAATGCTTTCTCTTCAAGCTGTTTTCCAGCTCATTTAAAACTATTTACGTTAAGCATTTTTGCGAGACAGCATTCCCATGCATGAAAAGTCACATGCTTATCACTTGTCCACCTCCATTACGCAGACCTCCATTACTCTTTAATTGGCCGCAGCAAAGTTTGAACATAAAATCTTTTTAAAGAGGCCCTCACGGGGCCCATTATTTCGCTTGAAAACGTTTTACTTGTACTCTTATTTGAATTCAACTCTGGTGATCATGTTGCAGGCAGTGTTACAATACTTTGTCTAGATGAAGTTGTTCGCAAAAATTCCCTCGTTAGAGGGATAAAAAGCATGTGTATTTGATTGCGCCTTTTTTATGTTGGTCAGCTGCTTCTTTAATGGTTAATTCTGCTTTGAAAGGGTCGAATAGATTTTGGTTCCACCAAGAAACTGAAAAATTTTACAATTTCATAAAAAGGTGGAGGGTGTTGAATACAGAAAGGGGCTCTCTTGTGAATCTCTCATGACTGAGAAAGGAGTGGAACTGAGGGGGTCCTATATGATCCGATGTGATAAATAGACGATTAAATAGAGGATTAGGGTACCAACATAAACTAGCTGTTAGAGTCGCAGTTATCTTGGGTTTGAAAACAAAACATGTCGGTTTATGGCAACTGTGAAAACCTATGGTGACAAATAGAACATGACTGCGAGTCAGTTTTGGATTAGGTCTCATATTGAGGTGAAAAACATCACGACATTGTGTACGGGGCACTCAACTACACAGAATCGCCACACCAGTACGCTTTGCTAACTTTCATTTGCGCATAAACAATAACAAGAGTCGTCCTACTTGGAGTTCCGAAGCAGAAACAGATCAAAACCACATTCTTAAAAGAATAATGGCTTTTTTTATAATTATTGCCTGGTGATTTAGTAATTTTCGATGATCGATTACTTCAGATCTGAATAAAAGTTGCTAACTTCCTAAGGTGCATTAATTAGATCTATTACCTGTAATCCATTTAAAATTTCGAAATAAGATCTATATAATTTCAAGTAACCATTTGGATTCTACCCAAATAAATAAACAAATCAATCAATCAATCAATAAATAAAAAAAATTAATAAATAAATCAATAAATAAAAATATGTATAAATGAACTTTTAAAAAATGAATAGATTAAAAAACGAACAAACAAAAAAGAAAAAGAAAAATGCAAAAATACTTGCATATATAACGATACAAGTATTGAAAAAGATGATAAGCAAAATAAATAAGTGACCAATAAACAAATACATATATAAATTTTGCCATAAGCTGAACTTACGCAAATGTACTTAGCTAAAGAGAAGAATATGGACAGCATCTGGAATATAGTTGGTGATCAAAGTCCTTCTGACTTTGAAGTTGGCCCTATAGTTTTCAACCACACTTTATGTTTTGTGAAATTAGTAACAATGAAATACTTAAAGCACAAGCGAGAAAATCCAATGCTATCCATACTTTCGTATAGTACTTTAACTGGGAAATGCTATTCTAACCTTTCCGCTGACAGTGGATGTCTCAAGATCGGCTGATTTTCTTGCACCATTTGCCATTAAGCTAGGTATGGGATAAAAACGGCATTAAATAACAATCCTAACAGCAAACACTCTCACTCCCTCCACTTCAGAAATACGTTTGATCAAAACGAATTGATAGAAAATAACCGTAGTTAAAAAGTACGCATAACAAATGGTCACGTTTGGCCTAACATTCCAAAACAGAAACGTGCTGTCAAATCCCACAAACATTTAAAATTCATTGGCATTAAATAATTTTTCAGTCAATGAAATTGTGTTGAGCATACCATGAGAAAACGTCATCGACGTCGTGCACAGATCCTTTGAATACTTGTTTCGCATTTCCTTTTAACGCTTGTTTCGTTTGTTGCAGTCAATATTAAAATCAATAAAATAGCTGCATACTGAATACAATAGTGTATTCCAGCAACCATGTTGCAAAATCAAACCAATTGTAAAGGCATTTGATGTTTCAAAAACGACCAGCTGTTGGTTACATACTGCAACAACATAAGTCAAGATGGCTGACTTGTTAAGCTACAATGCGACTTTGTGAAACAATTATATTCATTCATGTCAACGGCAGACCCTAAAAAACAGACCCTAAAAGACTGTATACGTCGTAAATTCTTCTACGGATTTACCTATAACTCGTTTTAAAAAGTTCAGCAGTTTGCTACTTAACTAATTCACTTTGTAAAATAATCGGTTTTCATGTTTGATAAGGATTAAGTCCATTTGAGGATATCCACCAAACCGTTGTAAATCGAGATTTATGCAAATCTCTTCGCTGAAGTAATATATCGTGCATGACTTTAAGACCCATAGAGAAACAAAGCAAACGGGCAAAATACGAAACTAGATTTGCTTTCTATGATAATAAAGCAAAACATTGCTGGTAGTCAAATGAATGGATGACTATGAAAGTGAGGCTTCATACCCTGTATTCTCAAATGAACTTGCACTACTCTTCTTTTTCTTACGGGGTGATGTCAGGTAAAAGGTAGCTGAAAAATGAATGGCAAAAAAATACTCTTATTTCCATTAAAGTGAGTTAAAGACTTTTGTTATAACCAATCTTTTGTTATATTACAACCCTGTAGTCAAATAGAAATAGGACTAACGGCACTGCATTGCGAAAACTGAAAAACAGAAGATGGTATTCTACATTACCTTCTACAAAAAATGAGAATCAAAAATGAAGTACAGAATGCTTAGTGGCGTAAAACTTATCGACCAACTCTCTCGGGTGACATACGTGCAGCTTTCCATTGCAATTCAGCAGCCACAACTGCTATCAAAATGCAAGAGGGAATTTTAGATAACATTGCAAACAATTTTTAAGCCCCAAGACTGCCTCAGTCTTCCTGCTTTCAATCCAAGAGGCCAGTATCTTATCCAAATCTATTGATTAAATTCTCGAAGTGTTTGTCACACAGGACCAAAACTTCTCACTTTTAAATATCTGCAGATCACATGCTCCACAAAAGGAGCCATTTATCGCGTGGCAAGACGCCCTCTCATCTAAATAGCCGCATGCTCCTCCAAAGCAAGGGCTTGGGTGACGCTGAAATCGTTACAAGGTATTTTAAAAGGCATTGCTACTTTGAAAGCTAGCCTGCATGCTAGTTAGAGTCATAATCTATCATATGTGCTAAGACAGTCGCAAAGGTACCTCTAGCTCTAAGTATTCCAAACTGGAACTGCTGAACGAGCTCTCGTAATTCCTTCACCCATGTTTGTTTTATGATACTTGATTCAGCCTAAAATAACACAAAACCATTTCATCAGTTGCGTTTGACACGTAATATATTGACCACAAAAATAACACACACTACATTGCAGCAACATTTAAGCGAAAACATCTGATTTTTTATATTTTCTCTCAATCAAACTGACCAATCAGCATGTAGAATTCTGTCAGCATACTTATTGCAAAGCTAAAGTCCCTGTTGGCAACACACACCTTAACTTCAACCAAAACACCACGAAAGTTGATTTCAATGTAACAAAAGCATTATATTAAATTAATAAGAAAGCAATCTGAATTCACACATGAATTTTAGGTGAAATGCTTAAATCGCCTTCTCACATCAAAAGCAATACATTCATAATTGAGTGCTGATTAATTGATAAAAACAACTTTTTTGGATTTGCTTCAATTTCTTCTATGCAAAACCTGATACCTCTTTCCATTAATTATGTTTGCCATTCACATGAAAAATATTTGACATCATCTGCAACAATATAAACAACAAAAACGAAAGGCTAATCACACGTGCTTTTCCTCTTCTTACATCCGTTCTCGCATCTCCTCTCTTATGGTTTTCGATCCATACCTGGCTATGTTTTCTTCTATTGTGAGCATTGGACAAAACGCACGTTCAATACGCCGGATTATCTTTCCGTTTTTGCAATTTTGAAGCATTACAGGAAGAAACATTTATTCAAATAAAATAGCAGAACAGACATTGCGCATCTTTCATACGGCTTAAGTAATAGTGAAAATGCTATAACCGAAAACAGCATAAGATGAAGAAAATTGAAGCTCAATACAAGCAAAAGCAAAATTAATCAGCTTAGACTTCGTGTTAATGCACCTACTTTGATAACTTTTTTGTCTGTAAAAGGTGGCCCACCAATCCAAACAGCAAATTTACAACAGTCGTCTGCAATATGCTCTGTTACACCGAGTTCGCTGGTCTAATGAGAGAGGTTTACAATGATAAACGAGACAGCAACTACCACAAAAAGGTGCAACAACATATTATTTGCAGTACAGAAATGAAATAAATCCATGTTTCAAGGTTGTCCGAGAGGTTCGTAGCCAAATAAATAAGCATAGCCATATGCAAAGTATGTTTGTCAACATCAGAAGCATAAAACTCGGATCTCAGATACAAAACAATGATGACAGTCATGCGTAAATTTTGTCAGCCTAGGCATAGTGAGCGAAAGCCCCAACAACATTTCTATCTTTACTGCATAGAAATTCAATAAGCAAGGGACTGAATGATTATTAGTCAGTTCGATGACCGTCAGATTCAAGTGATGGTACAAACATAGATACTTCGGACGTCGCGGAATACCTCTGGAAGCCATATTTCATATTTCAACATATTTCAAACCATAGAAAAAACACAGCCAGTCTATAAAGTAAACAGCAAATAACCGACTGTTGTAGGGGATTCGCTTCAACAACAGAACACACTGACATCGTCATTGCTATAGTCATCATTACCGTTATTGACATTGTCATTGTAATCGTCAGTGTTATTATTATAGTCATTGACATCGTCGTAATCATCGTCGTTGTTTTGTATGCCCCTAATGTATTTAATAATATTTTTGGCTGCAGTTAAACTTACACTCAACGTTTAGCATTCCCTTCCCCTTTTGCTCTTTGGTTTTAAGTAGACCCTTTTAAACAGAAGGCTTTAAAAACAAAAAATTGAAGTGGATTTGTTTCGCATACCTTAAATTTTCCTTTGTATAAATATCTAACTTTTCCGTAACTATCCTTCTGCTCTTTGCTAAATAGCAGGGCTTGCTCGAATAAAAATACATGTCTTTCTTTGCCTTTCCTACGATTTTTGGAATCATAGACGATGAAAGAATCTTGGAGCAAAATTTTTCCAAGGGTCTCAAGGCTTCCTTCCTAAAACATAGAAAGTAGAATACGTTATCATATTGTTTCTAACCGTTTCTCACACGACTAATGAACCCAGTAGATGCATCAATTATGTACTAACAGCCTATATAATAGGAATTGTGCAAATAAATACAGGTTATCAATATCAGAGATATGAGAGATAGAAGAGTCCAAAAGAAAGTTTAACATGTGAAAAAAGTGAAAAATAAAATTATAGTCGGCATGGATAAGAAGTTAAATTATTTGTTCCGTTCTGATGCTTCCCTGTTTAGCTGATAAAGTATTTGGAGCTTAAAGTTACTTTCAAGAATGCATGAATGCAAAATTGCCCCTGTGGCAAACAGCGGCAAAAAGTTAATGCAATGAACTATTTGACGATATAATGTTGGACCCATTGACGACAGAATGCTTATAGAATCAACTTACATTAAACCCTTCGATCATGCAAAGATACATTGTATCATTTGCTTGTCTTGGTACACTCAACATTACATCGAGACCAGCCTGTTCATATTCAAAAGTAGGATTGTTAGGCAAAGTATTTATTAATGCAAAATTTACATAATCTACAAACGAATAACTTCAAGCCAATGTCTCAGAGATCAACTTTCTTTTATATAAAGAAGACATGATGCTTTGAAAAAAGCAGTGTATTACAGTCTCCTGTTTTATAATGAAATGAGACAACTGAAGATATCATAAAGGCATGCAGATAATGAAAGGCACCACCTTAAATCAAAATTCATAATGAATAAAAACAAGATCACATAAAATTATCGCTCATTTCATAGGTAACGTTATAATACCTGAAGAGTTGTATTTGGATAATTGGAACACGACATCAGCTCCTGTCATGAAATGATACAAGGCGTTCAGATTTGCATGAAGAAACAAAAATAACAAAAAACTGCGTAGAAGACACAGTAATGATAAAATTTAATAAAAAATGGAAACATCGAACAATTGTTAATTATTGATACCATTACAAAACTGTAATATATTATCTAGAAAAAGTGGCCGTAAAAGATTCGAAGCTTACATGGAAGGTGGCATCACAAAAACGAATTTACATAATATCATTTTGTTACAGTTCGCTTTAGAAAAAAGAAACGCGGGAAGTTAAGTAAATTAAAATTTAAAAACAAGTTATTGCATATGACAATATCTGTATAAAAATAGGGAGGTGAGAATTGTACATTTTATTAATACAGGGTCAACATTCCTGCACCTCAAAACATGTTGGGTGAAGACAGTCCTGCAAAGCTTACGTCATCTGATTGGGGAGAGGGGGGCTGTGAAAATGGGGGCTGTCTTAGGTACGGTGAATCACAATGTCAAGTATGTAAATTTTTAGGCCATATCAATACTTTCAAGTACGAGGCAACGGGGATAAAACCTAACATCACTCTTTCCCCCTCAATTGTGATTCGTCTAATGTGGTGTAATTGCTGCAAAACTGGTAGTATACGGTGTGGGGAGCACATTATAAATGGCCTTGATACGAATGGTGGAATACAAGAAATTAAGCAACTTTTGGCAATCTAAGTAAGTAAATTTTACATCACAAATTTTAGGCAAGTTGATAACATGCTTGAAATAACTACAAACAAAGTATACCATTACCTTCAGCAGCAACTGGTATTTGGTAATTCTTTGCACAGGCTTAATCAAATACGCAGCAATTGACAATGGCAAGTTACGCTTCGCTTGCACGTCCTAAAGGTATTGAAAAGATGTAATTTTTGAGTTGGTAAATAGAGGTTTTTGTACAAAACACATGACGCATTTTATCAACAACAACAACAACAACAACAACAACAACAACAACAACAACATTACAACAACAACAACAATATTTCCCCGTACGTTGGTGGTCACGAAACGCAAAATAAAAACAAATGATGATTCGAAGCAGCCGACACTAAAAACATGCCATGACCAACACAACAATATGTCACAAACTACTGCTACAAAGGCTGTACAAACTTTATTTCCAAGTATCTAGTGCTTTCCAACACATTCAAAATCATGTCAAATATAACCAGAATGTTCACAGATACATACAAGATATCCTGTATAGAACTAGTTACAGTTCCACAGATACATACAAGATATCCTGTATAGAACTAGTCGATAAATTTAACTGTCAGATTGAATCGTCAATCTTTGTATGCTTGTTCTTCAATTCCAACTTAGAAAAATCTATTCAGTGATGATTACAAGGAATAATTATGAACCTACCTCAAAAAAGTTATCACCGTGTTCAATAAGAAGAGCATTTGATTCAGGTTTATTTGCACAATAATCTACGTACATTTGAAACTTGTCAGCCTGAATTAAAAAGGAGCTTATGTTATTGTTAAATAAAACATGATTATATGCTTATGGTTGAATAAAAGGCATGCTATATTTCCAATCAACCTTCAGTGCAAAAGACATTATAAGCTTTAAAGTCATTATCAAGAAATGTTATAACATGAATTTAAAAATTTAACAAAGCGCTCCATCTTCAAATTTTCAAGACTCCTTCTCAAATTTTCGAAGGTCTTTTAATTACTTTTGCAAATGCTTGGTAGCAATAACATAACTGTAACGTTACGTTCTAATCGCCAGAAACCATAAGAATTAATACGTCATGCCTCAAACATTCTACTACAACTTCATCATTATAAATGTTCGATACAATCATCAATTAGATACAAACAATTGATTTGGCATGGATCATTTGTTCGAATGGCTCTGTTAGTCATGTGTTAATCAACAAGAACAAATGACCTTTTACATACCCAATCACAAAAACAGTCGCCAACGTCTTCAGCTCGAGTCTCGTATTTCTCAAGTGCTTGTAGAAATACCCTTTGAAGAATAACGTTTGTCATTTACAAGAGCTTAATCATTTACATATGTATTCCATAAGTATCATTCATTATTAACAAAGATATAAATCAAGATGCAAAAGGAGAAAAAACATGGAAGCTGGAAAAAAATTTGATTGGGAATGTGGCAAACGACATCGCTAAGAGTGAAAAACGTACGTGTTATGAAATTCGTAGATTTCTTCTATATTTCCAAATATAATATCATGTTTTCCACTGAGAGGTTCAGGCACATCTAGGCTATCAAGCATTGGATACAGAAAATTCTGAAAAAAATGATTGAGAATGTTCTTAGACAAATTGTCCCTACCTGTATAACAGAAGACTGTAAAGGGTCAGAATTTTAACAAAACTTTAAAACATTGCCTAGCAAATGTTGAAACTTGGAGGTATAATTTTAAAAACCTATAACTAGGGTGGAATTAGTACAAAATCTACATTCTCAAGACTACATTTCGCCGAGTGCTTGTGGGAATGCGACAAATTGTGTTGAGATAAACAATATAATTGCAAATGCAACAAGGATATCTCTAGAAAGGAAGCAATCAGAACCTGGTAGTGTTTTGCGGTCCCCTGGTAGTGTTTTGCGGGCTAAGAGCAGGTCCACGGTAGTCATTTCCTACAGCTATTTAGCAAATAAACAGCTCTTCAAATTCGATGCAAAAAATCTAGAACTTCATGACGATCAAACTGCACCTTAAATGACTGCTGCAACATATCTCTAAAGACAGCCGGGTTTCCTTATAATAATTAATACAAGCCCTTGATTTGAGTCTTGATGCAAGGATGAACCGTGCAAATTCCCGAATTAATCTCCCTCTAATTCACTTAGAAATAATCAAATGAAATAGTCGAAATGGTTCTAATCAGAGGATAAGAATAAAAAAAAACTAAAAACATGATATTTCCATTGTTTATAACAATTTCTTTTTTGAGAAGACAATGAACAATTATACTGGAACCAGCGAAAAAAGACATAACGATTATCAAGTTGATATTTCATTGTGATATCTACCTTGCTTTAATCAGATCTTCCGGCCCTTCCTTTCTGGGTTATATCTACTACTATACGCATTAGTGCCTCGCTATCACATCAAATCAGTAAAGCAGCAGCACTTAATAATTCAAAATTGTCTTTTTGCACAAATTTGCACAGACGTGTTACCAACTAGGTAGAAGCATGGTCAAATAAAAACCAATCAAAATATGTACCTCAATACAGCATTTTAAATCACTGCAGTATGCCCTCTCCGTTTGAAGAAGCTCGTTCATGATAAACCTGTAAAATTTTAACAGATGGAACTTGATATTCAATTGGCTTCATATAATGAAAAATGAATCACAGGGACAAGAGTCAAAGGGATAATACGAAGACATCTAAATATATAATGAAAGATCATTGATAAGATATAGGCATCTTGATGTATTACAATAATGTATGATAATATATGTCGCTAACAGTGTAAGTAGCTCCTACTAAACAACTGATTTAACTGTTTTTCCAGCACCTAACAGTGGCAGGTTTGCTAACATAAGCAAAAATTTCTTCGAAACACACACGAACTTAAACTTTGCCTTTAAATCTAACAATATATTTCTGCAGTGTCCAGCTATTACGGAGCCTTCCTCTAAAAGTTAGGGCTAATGAACAATTTTCTAAAAAATTAAGTATGAGATTATGAAAGTGGGATCAAACTGTGTTTATCTAATGTGTAGCGACTCCCAGTTAGCAAATTCTTATAAAAGCAAAAATATTTCCTCATTCAAATGAAAATTTGTACAGTTAGCCCATGTTGACCTGGTATTCCATACTTCATGCACGACTTTTTGCTTCAAGGGAAATCAAAGAAAAGCAAAAACCTACTGGTTAGGCCCTGAAACTTTACATTAAAAGATTCTTAATTACGTTCAAATACGCCGCCACGTTTTCATGCAGCATTAATATTCTGTGGTCAGGACAGTTTTGAAACAGTATATCTAAGCAAAAATATTTGGAAAATATGGAACTGATAATTCAAGACTTACTCGATTCTCTTGGCTGATCGACGCCTCTCTTCTGTCATTTCATGTATACCACTATCACTTGACACTTCTCGTCGTGTAACTGACGATAATTCATTCACTTTTGCTTGCAATCCAGAAATGCTAGGCCAGTCAGGGTCATCCTAAAATGTGTGTGATATTTATTGAAATTTGAAACGAGAAAATTGAAACAAAACAGAAACAAAACTTTGTACTCACGAGCCGCTTGCAAAATGTAATTCGATCCTTAAGTAGTTCATTTCATCAATTAGTTAGATATGACTGAATACATTACCATTATAAAATAACAAAAAAAGTAAAAAATGATCAAAAAAGCTTTAGTATCTTAGGAAAATTAATGAACATGGAAGTTCTTCAGTTTCCCAAGGATATCATGGAATATTGGAAGATCAACTATTACCTTATAAGTAAGATTTCGTGCTAGACAAAAGCAAGGATAAGTTGCTTCGTTTTGAAAATGAAAATTTATTTAGCAATTTGACTACGAATATGAACAGCACCCAGTCAAATCAAACTGCTACCTTTAAAACATATTGAAAAGCCACCAGTTGCCATGGGTCAGCATCAGACGTTCTGGTGCCCTTAGGGTTGTCCGACGAAAAATTAATGTCACTCTGTTAGATAATACTTCCGATTCACAATATAATTGTAAGGCTATGTGCAACGAACACGCTATTCAAAAGTCAGTAATAATAACTACAGAGGACAGAGGTTTATTAGAAAATTTCAGCAATTCTTGCAACAACTAGTTCAACGCGCTAATGGCCTTTTAAAGCAACGTGAAACAGCCTTCTACAATGATGTAGTAGCATTGCAGATTCAAATCATCGTACCGCAGCCCATCTCGATTCATAAGATTTTCATATTTTTTGCATACTGTTGTTGTGCAACGAATGCTGATCAGACTACTGCCTTCGATTGCTGCGCAGTCCAACAGCTTCATTAATTGCTCCGCAGTCATACCGTGCGAAAATTGACAATTGAGCATAACAAATTATGCAAAGTAGTTCTCCAACATTTTAATCATTTAGCCTTACCTCGATTTCCGGAAAGGTGCATCCTAACTTGATTTCTAATGATTTTCTATATGTTTGTAAACGACAAGCAAAATCGCGGTATCTCTTATCTACAGAGATAGCTGATTCTTTTACACCGTCTGAATGAAAGAACGTTTTTACAATAAGCTTCTGTGCTTGATGCAGAAGCAATCTGACTTTTTCTTTGATCTCCTAGAAGCAAAGAGTATCATCATTCACTTAATCACAACGATATAGTATAAAGAAAAAGTCAATGACTAATAGAATCGAAATGACCCCATACGCGTGCTATAAAAAAAATGCTGTTAAGTTTACCTCAAAAACTTCCTTAAAGTCATTTTGTTGTGACGTGTCTGGGAGAATAGTCGCCGAATCATTAGAGTTTTCCTTGTTCTGATCCCATAATTTTAGCTCTTCCTCAATAGCGCCTCCGTGATCTTGAATCAATTGCAATACCTTATGAGAGACAAAAAGAGTAATGCATCTATTTCCTAACCATTCAAACCATACGCAACAAAACTAAAATCAAGTTGTAAAATCTTATTTTTTAAGCTTTAGCTAACAGTTGTTGGAGTCAAAATATCAAATTGTTATATTGAAAAAGGGTAAAGTGAATGCATTACTTTTCATCTGTCGTCAAGCCATCATTGCGCACGCTCCATCAATGACTGAAAAAGGTGACCCTGGTAACCTGTTTATCATATTAACAAACTTTCTACAACTTTAAAAATCGAAGAACCAGAGCAGAATCGCAAAACTACTCTTCTGCCTTTTCGCGCAATGCCCTTAAGAGCAATACACCAAAGTCAGTATTGTAGACTCCATGGAAGCATTAATGAACAGAAATAAAGTATGATGAAGAAGGATTGTTCAAAGGCTGCAACATGACAGAAGCATGCCAAAAAATAAGGAAAGACGCAAAGTAAAATTACCTCGTTTGCACTTTCTTCGAATTTGGCATATTCCAAGCAGCCTTGAAGAACATTCTTTTTTAATTGCATTTGCTTCAGGATGGGAATTTCTTGTGACGTTGCTTGTTCTACAAGATCATTTACGCAAATTTCAAGCCTTCCGTCTTGACCATCCAGTACTGGTGGATTATTTCCATCTCCTTTTGGTAACACCAGGCGCAAAAACCTTTCTGATGATTCTCTTACTTCTCTACAGCCTTGCTCAACAGCTAATTTTTCTTTATCCAAGTGACAAATCGCTTTTGCAATTTTCTCCTGTTTCTCTGGTAATTCATATTCGATAAATTCTAAGCATGGATCTTCGTCACCACGACAATCTTTGCTGAATTTCTCAAGGAGTTTACTGACCTTTAAATATAAAATTAAATTCTGTTAGAAATAAAAGCATACAGCAATCAACTGAGTTGCCAAATTAACATTCATACCATTTATTGTGTGGAAAAGATAAAAAAATTGATCGAAGAAAATTATCTAACCTGTTCACTGGCTCGGTAGAAATTGTATGATGTAAAAACTACGGCTCTGCGTTGCTCTGCCATTTTCATAAGTCGTTCCCATTTCTTCTCAACAGTAATTGCACATGCAGATATCGTCACTGAATCAAAATGATCATCTTTCAAAAACGTATCAGCGGTCTCTCGAATTTCCACTACTCCTAATTTTGTTTTCTAAAAAATAAAATTGCAAGCGCATTATTTTAACCACTTCAGCATGTTCCGTTTTATGACAAACGTATTACAATAGTAACCATTTTGGCTGAATTGCAGACGGTGTTCACTTTAAGTTCAAATGTGCAGCAAAAGCATCAGTAGCTGAAATTAGCATGCAAAGATTGTTATGTACGTCATTTATAGTCTAGAAAATGAATTCAAGTTGCATTAATTCTTATCTTACTGATGTAGAAATTCCATCAGTGGCTTGAACAGGTTTGCCCAATACGTCTTCCATTTTCAATATTTTATGGCGCATTCATATCCGTAATTATGATGAAAGCCAGTGCTTCGTCAGATCAAAGCCACAACATATACTAATCCAATATTGTGAAAGACGTATGAGGTTGACAATATATTACTGTTCATCCAGGAGGTGCAACGAACAAAAATTCCTGAAGTGTTATGGACGCAAATTGTAATGAGAGATCAAACTCTTAAAATATGAAAGCTTTAAGTGAAAAATTTCATTTTTAGAACTTTGTTGGTTGATTGTTGTCTTAGTCACGAACAGCGAACCAAAAAGTCCAAAAACCTAGATAATGTCTTGAAAAATAACTGTATACTCTGCTGAGATAGTGGGAACCAATTTGGACCAGCAAAGTAACCTTATTGCCCAAGAGTGACCCCCGTTAAAACAAAACGACGAAAGTTCTTATTTCCTGGTTTGGTTTCCAAATGGTTTACCGCTATTTATCAATTATAAATAATGCCCTTGACTAACGGTTCTCATTGTCTTAACAAAAATAATAACCGGAAGATGAATGTAACGACATTGATGCTGCTAATATGACTTTGCATTCTAATTATAAAAAGCTGTCCCTGCTACTAACTTAAACACGTGCCTGCCTAAAAAGCCAACAATACACCTTTCAACACATTCTGTCGGAAAGACGCTGGACAAAACGAGCCCTGAATAAGCTTGAAAGACATAAGTGGCATTTTTCATTATGCTCCTAAATCTTAAATGCACAAACGCCAAAACGCCCACAAATCTTCTCAACTAACAGTCACACCTTACATAACATAGACACCAACAGCATGAGGGTGTAGGGCAAGTAGGAGCTGTTGCATCCTACGAAAGTGATAAGGCTGCATTTTCAGCAGAATCAGCATATTGTACTGGTATCGAAATCTTATTCTGCAACCTGGCATCAGACAACCCCCCCCCCCAATAAATATATTTAGCGCCGCCCCTAAGCATAGCACCATTGTGAGAAAGAAATGCTCGGAGAAGTTCTCTCGTCCTGGGAATATCAAAGAGATATTGAACACAGAACGACAAAGTGTTTACGTCAATGAAGCCAGCCAGACAAGTACACCTCCAGTAACACTTCTTCATAGAATAGTAGACAGCCAGGTTGGGCATAGAATGGCTGCAAATATCACAGCTTTACAGCACCTGGATCACAGATATCATATTAATCATTATTTATTGCATTTATACTCACGCTTTGCAATTAAGATTATAAGAATGAAAAGTTATTAAAGCGAACCTCAATGGAAATTTGAAACTGTTCGTATTCTCTTAAAAGTGCTTCAGCTTCCAATAATGAACTTCCAGCTTCAACATTGGCCTGTAAAATATTCTCCCCGTGTCTTATCCATCCGGCAACACGTTTCGCATCAAGTTCTAAGCGCCTTAGTTGCACACACTGCTCTAATTTTCTGTGTATTTTCTGTCTAGATGCAAGTAGCTCACCCTTACGTTCTCCTAACGATTTTAAAGTATTCTTCATATACTCAAGAGAGTCGATTTTTATCCCTTTGTCGTCCGTAAGCGTAACTTCAACACCACAATTGTGCAGAATTTGCAAAACACTTTCTCCTTTAGTATAAATTCGGTCAATTCCTTTATCCATTTCGGGACTTTCTGCTGTGAACTTTTGCAACATAACTTGCAATTTCGTCAAATCGCCTGCTAAAGTCCTAGATTCCCAATTGTGAATCCATTCCGATTGCCGTTTAATGGTATTATTACATTCGCGTTCGAAACGTTTTAACTCCACCCAGTTATCAAGTTTTTGCTGTTTGCCCCGCCAAAGTTTCTCTAACTGAGTTTTGCTGCCATTTAGCTGCCCTAGGAAGCCTTCGACTGCTTTAAGCGACCTCCCAGAACTGTTTGTATCAACGTCTACCGATGCACTGTTCTCCAAGTATGATGATTCCAGTAGCAAATGCTTTGATAGCTCTTCGCCCTCTCGTACAGTATTTAATAACTGATCTAGGGTACTTTCGCACTGATCTCTGTGTTTTTCTAAAAATGCTTCAACGCCTTCACAGTCGACCGCAGCTTTCTCATCTAGATTGAGCTCTTCTTTCAGTTTTTCGACCCATGAAGATAACTGAGAATGAAAAGAATAAACAAATCACACACTGAGCTTGGGGTAAAATAACACTGAAACTCGATTGTTGATAAACATTTGCGATACTTATTAGCGATTAGAAAACATTATGAAGAACCTCAACGAAACACTTTCGGAAAACCTAGGTTGATTTCATGTCTATCGATTATGAGCACGAATTTCTAGACCAAATGACACGCATGCAATTTAAAGCAGAAATTTGGGAAGCTTCACTCCAGCAAAGGCATGCCTAGCAATTCTAATTTCAGCATGGTAAATTCTGTTCTAGTTCTAGTCAGTAAAATATTCTCCAAAAAGATGACAATTTGCCACATCATTGAATTTTGTAAGAAGGTCTTGATCTATGCTGGAAAAGAATTCATATACTTTGATAGTCATATCTTCCTTTTTTGTTCTAAATTAATATCTGTCATTTCTTAACGGACCATATTTAAAAAGCTATTAGTTTTCTCTTTTTCTATTTCTTTACAGTTTCCTCTTAGTTTTGCAAGACTCTTGGATTGGCTAATAGTTTATATGTATGGTACGCCTTTTATTATTGTACTGGCTCGATAACGAACTCATTTACTGGTATCCATGAGCGCTAGAAGTCAACTTAAATATGTTCCTTATCAGTCATTTCCCTCTAGATCCTGAAGGACTAATATACCTTTAAGAAACATATTCTTCCAAAGTTTCTGAACATCAACTGGAGAAAAGGGCGGCAAAGTCAACACATAGCGTGCCTACCCTAAACAGGTTAAAGCCTACGTTTTCATGGCATCAAGCATTGACAAGTTGTTTGAAATAAAATGCCCAAAGGGCTCAGCATTGTTAACAAGCCAGTTACGCAGTGGAAGGATTTAAAACCAAAATCCAACGAAACAAATTTGACGATCCTGTGACCTATCACGTAAATCAACCTGAATACAGTTCCAGTGTATTTTGGGCTAGCATTGCCTACCCTAAACAGTTTTAGAGATCAATAAAACCACGCAATGGGAATTCAAGAATGAGAAATTCAAGAAACACACAAATAACAAACTTGTTGTTGTGATAATGTAAATAGGACAGCTAAACAGGGAAAACGTGTTTTCCGTACAGTTCTACTGCAATTGGTTTGCAATAAGTCAGAATTTGTCACGATCTTTCAAAGATGTTACCATCAATTTTACATGAAAGATAAACTGCCCAGCTAAAGGGGGCCCAGGGCTCTTCCTCCTTTCTATTTTATTTTACGCATTTATGATTGATTTTAGATAATTAATAATAATCTAGAATCAATTTGGTTATAACAATGATTAATACCGTATGCAAGCCACATTTTCTTATTTTAAGTTCTCCAAGTGCTAGCAATAAACCTGCTAAGTTTGAAAGAACACATTTGCCGATAGATTTAGTGATCACTCTTACCAGCCTTAACTAATCTACAATCGCTAAAGCCATTCTTATTTCATTCAAGCAGCTGTTACTAAAAGCAGACAAAGTATTCTGATACCTGCTAGCATTGTTTTATTATAAAAGTATTGGTAGAAAAGGCATGTGGATGGGAAACTAATTTTTGTCCAGTGTGCAAGACAATGAAATTAAAAGCTAAATTCAGTAAACAGAAAGGAAAATTGATATTTTCAATATTACCAGTTTTAGTAAAGGAGAGTCGTTCAAATAGATATTTAAGAATAATTGAAATATGTTTTGTCGCTCAGCCCTGTCTGCCTCCCAATTCAATTTCTGTTGTAAAAAGAATGTATATTTATCTGTAAATAACGATGAAAAGACGTTCTTCGTTTAATTCCTCTTTCTGTCCAACGGTCTTTATATCGTAATCCAATATGATGTGTGAATTAGTATTGGTACTATATTGGTACTATATTGGTATTGTATTGTATTGTATTGTATTGTATTGTATTGTATTGTATTGTATTGTATTGTATTGTATTGTATTGTATTGAATTGGTATTGAATATTGTAGTGTCGATGCTTCATTTTTGAAAATCTCCTTCTCAGAATATCTCTAATAACTAACGGCTAACTGCTAGTTCCACCCGTCAGATCATTTTGACAGGGCTACTCTACAAGTGTAGAGTACTGCGTTGCAGTAGAAGACATCAAAACAAAAGATATATACTAGACTGATGATAATACGAACCCATCATCATAGATTTTATGTCTAACCATTCTGTAAACAGTCATGAGGCATGAGAATTGCGAAATATTAACTATTGAAACACCATAAATAACATATAACTAATGTTAAGACTTACAAACAGAACCTTTCATAATCTGAATCGGTGATAACATCTGCTATAGCCATTTAGTAGTCACCAGCAAGATGTATTTAAAATTAGACCAACCTTAAGACTTCTAGTGAGCGACTTCTCTCATATCACTTATATGCCCTGTCATACATTAATTCTACAAAAATGAAATTACAGAACCTGTAATCATACCTTGAAGGAAAATTCGATACGGTTTAGAGATTATCAGTTCAGTTCATACCACCACGTTGATTTAAGTTGACTTCCATAAGACAGTCGTTGCTAACGTACGGCATGTGCAGCTTTCTCGACTTCTAAATTAGGTGAACTAATTTCGATGTCTAGTTGTCGAAAGCTTTTCACGCAAAATTCAAAGATATCATGAATAATACATGGTGTGTTTCAGTTAATCCCATCTACTTTCATTCCATTCGCTATCCCAAGTGTAAACACAGATATTATGATTGAGAATGGGCGCACAGCTGATTTTAAGGACTAAAAGTCTATTTTATGATCAATAAGGTATCTACCATATCTACCGCAAAGCTATACGAAAGACCAATGCAAGAGCAAATAACAAACTCTTCCCATCTTACTTATATGTAAGATGGTATACGTAGACATGGGCAAAACAGACAAATGGTTCTGTTAAGTTTACTGAAAACCACTGAGATTGTTTAGAAACTTCAGACAAATAAGGCATTGCCTGAAATGACTAACAAACCACGGAATCGTGATTCTTAAACTAGCTGCATAAGTCTTCAGCAAAGAACCCCTAAAATTAATCTATATATAAAAATATCTCACAAACAAAACAACTTCACTAGTTTCAGATTAAGAAACAGTTTTTAAATCAATGAGTATTCTGCAGAATATTATCAATTCTTTGTTTTAGAATATCTATTTACGGCCAGGTTCCTCTGTTCTCTTAATTCTCATTCATATAAGAATAATAAAAACAATAATTCAGGCTCTATTTGGATTTTAGAAGAGACAAAAGAGTGCAATTTTGTTGACGATACAAAGTCTATTTACAACGTATATAAATTTCAACAACATTGTCAATAAAACAGAAGTGGGTAGCCGCAAAATTACTTGGATAATTTAGGCATTATTATGTGAAGATAGCTGCCTGTGGATGGCATCTTTTCGCTCTTGGAAAAACACTGACAAACAATAATCCAGAAGTGGATCGGAACTCAGTAAAAAAATTGAGAATAAAATCTAGTTAAAATTAGAGAGTTGAAAATAATGTTCTAAAGCTTTGCAAAAACGAAATTCTGCACCCTTTTTTAGAATTGTAAAACATTCTGGCTCAGGTCTCACTTAAAATACTGATGAGGTCAATCGCAGAATCACAGTTTCTTTACTGCGATTTCGTCATCAAAGCATAAATAGTAGAACCCAATAGCGCGTTGAGTCACATTCAAAAGCGGTGATTCAAATTTTGTAAAACCATAGGAGATGGATCCTTTTCAACAATTCATCAAAGGAGCCTGCAATGGTTATTGTTTAAAAGCATAATAATACATATTGCTCATTGACAATAGTACATTTGAAGATAAAATTACACAATATCTAGTCATGGGAAAAACCTGAGAAGTCAACAGTAAAAGTCTTGGATAACAGAGGATGTACGCTCTTTTGAAACGCATACACAATAATGCATTCTACAATCTTACACCTATTTACACGAACCTACCTACCCATTAGTATGTGATTGGATTCTTCAAGCTTAAGTAGTTGCATTACCCCCAATAAAGCGATATCAGCAACGTAAGAATGCACAGAAAATTTTTTTTAGTTGATTTTGTTCATTAAGCCAGCTTAGAGAACTATAGCTATTTAGTTTTTAAAGTTTCATGATCAAAATAATAGGCAACATTCTACAATTTGAATGATCAAACTTAGTTCTTGCATTAACAGCAATGGCATCCTTCATAAAGTGCAACATTGGGGAACAGTAAAGATTTACATTAGGATTTGGCATAGAACCTAGGAGATGATTCAGTTTACAAAAAAGCAACACTTGAAAATGCTTCTTAGCTTTGTTAATTTTGATGTAGCACTTGGTATGTACATGTCGGCTTAACAGAGATAAGTAAGCATTATTCATTTGACATTTATTATGGTTAACGTTTGTGATTCTTACAGGTAGACCTTGATTAAGCAACGCGTCATTTTCATTTAGTGAAACTTCTAGCAATTTTTTCGCATCTTGATACTAATTGAGATATTTCGATTCGCTGAGCGGGAATGCTTTTACATTTGAAAAGATTATTTATTAAAACAATTTAGTTTGAAAATTTATCTTCTGAAACCATACCGCGCCATGCTTTTTAATACTCTCATAATCTATTCTTTTTCATTGCGTCCAATTTCCTATGGCTACTCATGATTATTGGTACCCCCATTCATTTACCCTCATTCACTTCGATATAAACATATATTAAATCAATTAGGCAATGGCTGATATGGAGTATAAATATTAACCATAAGGGTGCTACCAAATTGTAAAATTTTTTTAGTCTCGACCGTGGGGATCATACCCACGCTAACCACATTTGGAGTAACACGACCAATCTACTGCACCACACACACATTTACAAATATAGGCTGTTCAAAGCTGATCAGTTTCAGTAAATTTTATTGGTTAAGAATCGTAAATTTAAAAAGTTGCAGGCAAGCATTAATTTTTTCGAAAATTAACATTCGTCTCAATTTAAATAGCATTCATTCAGTTTCTGCAATGGCAGAATATAGCCAGATTTTTATAGCATCGTTATATCTCCATTTTTTATGCTCAGATTCGTGTATTTCACATGGCAATGTCTATCAGACATAAATATTTCCTGGGGAGCAATTATGCCAATGAAATAGTAAAATAAAAGAAAACTCCTGTTCAGGTCCTACTTTCTCCCGTAAATAACAAATCATTAACAGAATTTCTAAATATTACAAGAAAACCTGTACCTGAGAAATCATAGTTTATGAATAATTTTGCCCCTCATTGATTTTCATACATCATTGCTGTCGAGACTTTTTTGATAACTGACATTTTGCTACCAGTGTTGAATACGTAGTTGAGATTATCAGTTTTACCATAAAGAGCTTATCATTCCCCTGGATGCAATGTTATGGATAGCTGTATGCTCAATAAGAACTTTCTTAACCCATAAATTGTATTCAGCATTGAAAACGCTCCAATTTAAAACAAGATTCATTAAAAACACGAAAAAAATGTATCCGCGAAAACCAAAGAAAAAATAAAATACCTGTTCAGTGTAGTGGAAGAAGTTCTTTGCCATTTCTAATGCTTCACGTTTATTCGTCAATCTACTCGAAAACTCGGTCAATTCCTCTTCAAAATGCTTTGCTAAGTTAGAAATCTCTTCTGGATTGCATTCTTTTGCTTCTGATAACTGTAGAGCACTATCCAACAAGTTTATTCCACGGGTGTGGATATCCTGAAAAAAGTTTAAAACGTGAAAAGGAATGTCTGTAATGTTACTGTACTGTGAGACCGGGCATAAAGATACAAAAATTACTGATTCCATCCATACAAAACATCCAAAACAGTATAAAAGCCCCCCACCCACAAAAAAAGAGCGCCATCAAATTAGCATCCAAACATTGCATTGCATAGCTTTGTAATTCAGGGGCATCATGGTTAATCGATACACTGGGAAATTTCCCCGGTGGCCTCTCCGAATCTGAAAAATTGGCCCTATAGAATTGTAATTTGCCTGCATTCGACTTTTGTAATTAGTTGTATTAATCGTCATTGCAGAACAGAAGGGAATAAATCGAGTTCTCGGAACAGGTTAGATTAAATTAGGCCCTTTTTGAAAACATTTCCCGGGGTTTTATTTTTGCTACGGCGCCCTTGATGTAAACGAGCTATTCGCAAGGTGAATTGAAGATAAGTTTGACTGGACTCCTCAAGCCATAGCAAGTCTCTACTGATCAATATAAATCTAGAAAACACCACTTCCATAAAAAAGCGATAGATTTTCCCGATAGCAAGAAAATCTAATGCACTTCACCATTCAAAAATTTAACACAAGAGTGGGACCAAATTATTAATATGACGGGTTAACCAGGAAATAATCAATTGATAAATTACACTGACCGAATACCAATGCAAGGCAGAACTTTAAAAAATGATAGAAAAGGATTATTTTCAAGCCTTGGCCATGACATGGATATCTTGTGTCAACTTCTAAATGAATAAATGTTATCATTTACCTGAGATTGCTCAATAAAATCGTTATATTTTTCCAGTACATCATTCGCTTCGTCAAAACACGTTCCTACACCCGAGCTTTTTACCATAAATTGTTGTCCAATGCCTCTGATCCATTTCAATACCTTCAAATTAAAGTTGTCAAATCATAACATCGATGCTTGGAAATACACCGTTAACTAGATTATAAGCAATCATCAAAACAAAACCTCAAATTCAACAATCGTCGTTAGTTCCTTCTACCTTTCAATTCATGTAAATTAATTGCTTCGATGCACGGGGGAGACCGGCACGCTAATGACGGAAGTATTGAAAAATTAGGTACTCACATTTCAAATTTGATTCCTGTAATTAGCGATAAATTGCAGGCAACCATAAAGTGAAACATAATAAGTTTAAAAGTATCATAATAATGCCCACAAAGGATTTTATTGTCAAAACTAGGCACACAACGCCAACAACAAACGCCCGTCTTTGAAACCTGTTTCCTGCATAATTAAGAGCATGTAACTGCATAGACTATAAACGAACTGAAAGGAACCACCTAACATATCTGAATTGCAGCAAAATATATATTACAAGTCGTCAAATTCCTTGATGTGGCGACAATACAAGCTAAAACGGCCACTGTGCAGCACCATGTGTTTTTTTTAAGATAACAGAAAAAAAAACAAGAGTGAAAAAGAGTCGAAGGACTCTTCCAATAGACACAATAAACCAAATATATGAAATATGAACAGACCAACACCCTGTCATTATCATAAATTCCACTGGAAAAATGAATCGCAATCACGCCGGGTACAACCAAACGATAAAACCCATAATGATAAACCTGGATTCCGATGTAAAAAAGGATTTTTAACACTATATGTAATCTACACATGCACAATTAACATTTGCAAGGAGAAAGATCTGAGAATATCAGTTGACCTCTGCAAATCTGTTAGACGGCTCAATAAACAGCTAAAAATTCAATTCGCAATTATGATCACTGAACATCAGATGGGAACTGCTACTCTGCAATGTGCCTCAACGGGCTACTTACAGTAAAACAACATAAATAGAACTCATACATAACAATTACAAGCGAAGAACTTAGCAATCTGTTACGATTGTTGCTTTTTAACACCCCCTTCTATTAACATTTATAATATCGGTCATGACCAGAACATGCAAAAGTAACAATTATCATCAACCTTCTAATTCTACCACCATTTAAAAACAAAATATAAAAATTTACCAACATCCACCCCTTTCCACTAGCACTCCCCCTCCTATTGAACATTTGCTGATGTACATACCCCCGCCTATAAGCACTCCTTTTCTACCGTAAACTGACCGACATGCAAACCCCCATGGTATTAGCACCCTCTCTATTGAACATGAACCGATAACCACACCCCTTCTTTTCCCTCCCCCCTTCTTTTCCCTCCCCCTCTTCTATTAGACACGCTAGAGTGAATGAAAAGGTAATTGGCAACTTTAGCGGGCTGTTGACCGGGTCGTTTTGGATGTAAAATGAAACAAAAATCACTTTCCAAAGGTTATTAGTAATCTCATAATTTTCCCATGAAAACTAAAGGCAAAGTACAGAAGACTCCCTCAACTTAGGTCCTGCAATATGGTAACTTCCCATTGTATAGTTCAATTTTTCATACTTTACACTTATCAATTTATTAATAAAACCATTTTTTAACAATTCTGTGACAGACTAATTCTGAATAAAAGTTTCATTTGACAAGCTGTTTACTTATAATAACCAACTTTTCTTATTTGATAAAAAGGCGGGGGCCGATAAACAAAGCAGATGTTAAACTTTTCTTTTGAAGGGTTTAACGATGACAGAATGGCTGCAAGCCCCAAAAATTCAAGTAATGTTTCTTTGCTTGAAGCAGCATTAAGAATTTCTCTTAGAAGTAAAAAACAAATTAATTAATTTGACAAGGTCTGTTAAAAAACTTGGGATAAATGACGATGAGCTGAAAATTTTCAAGCTTGTGTGAAAACACTGCGTCAAAACGTTAGCAGAAACGTCAGAGTCAGAGTACGTTATTTATAATGCCAATTTTCATTATTGTCCACTTATCTGGATGTTTCGAGGAAAAACGCAAAAAAGACAGAGTTGACAAAAGAGCCTTGAGAATACTTGAGACTATAGTTCGAGCTTTGATGTGCCTCTACAAAAGATAATCTCTGGAACAGCCTTCCTGACACAATAAAAAGCTATCCATCTGTTGTATATATTAAAAGATCGACAAAAAAGAATGACTGTTACACATGCGAAAATTTCTGTTAGAAACAGTTTCTTTGGAAATCCATCCGGGAAAAGTAACCATTTAAATCGATATAGATATGCATATTTTCATCACATTATTGTAAATTTTTCCTTTGCAGATATTCTGCATGAATCAGTTATTGTATTCAAGCTATTGTATATACTCACTATAAAGAAATTAATAATAATAACAATAATAATTGTCTTTTTAAGAACTCCATCTGTAAGGTCTGACATGACACACATCTCATATAACTTGATAAAATGTACTAACCTCGTTGCTTTCATTTTGAAACTGGAGCAGCTTAAGCTTCTGCCCAAGATGTACCCGCTGCTTATCCCACAATTTCGTGAGTTGCCTATTCTGCTCATGAAATCCTAAAATCACATCCATGACGTGTGAAACGGCTTCCGAGAAATCAGAAACACGTGACCGAGCTTTAGCAGATCGCTCATCATCGCAGGGCTTCTGCAATGCACTTAAAAGGTTCTGGCCCTCTTCACAAACGAAGACGTGAGCATCGGACATCTGTTGTTTCAAATGGGCATGGTCACTGACAAGTTTCTTGCCATCTTCAGTTGATGTGAGTACTTTACTGTCCAAATCGGTCAACTGGTCGATCCAATAGCGACTTGTCATCATGTACTATATAACAAGTAAGACTGAGTTTGAAGTTTTGAAATACTAAGCGCATTAAGAGCATCGATGCTAATGAATTAGAAAAGCTAATACATGCACTGACAATATAAAGGCTACAATAGCATTCTGCGAATATGATACCTTTTCACCGCAACTGTGAAATGACCGAGAAGCTTCAAGCAAAGTACTTCTCTTCTCAACTGCAATCAGCAATTTTTTCCATTCATCTTCAAGTTTTCTAAGAAGTGCATCAATAACATCTACATCGTGAAATGCGACGTCTTGCAATTTGTGGCCTACTTGCATCACTTTGTCGATTTTAGCTTGCACTTCCTGCAAATTTACATGAGAAATAATGATTTTCCCGTCAGGGCAATAGCAAAGTTCCCTGGTACGGAACAAGCCCCAGAAAGATTTTATGAAATAACATCAGAAAGTCATGAATCTTAAAAATTTCCTTTTTTTTTAATTTATTCAAACTTAGATTGGAAAAGATAACTGTAATTGATTTCATCCTTGTTTTTCATTACAAGATTTACGCATAATTATCCTAACTTCTTGGTCGGCTTTTATTGTCCTCGAGATAATCATTAAGTCATGAAGAACATGCTCTTTTTTCCAGAATCTGTACAATTTCAAACTCGTAAAAGATTGCTTGAAATTGTCCTTCAATGGTTACACTAAGACAGAAGTTTAACTGGTTTCCGGACGTATCCAAACGGTTTGCTGTTGATTTTGAGCTTATGTATGTATCATGTGCCAAAATGAAAAATAAAAAATATATTTAAGTTATTATGATAAGATTAAAAATCGAAACATTACAATACAATATATTAAATTTAAGGTTCAAAATTCAAAGGAAATAAAAACACCCCCATTGAAGTGGCAGGAATAGCATTAAAAAGGTCGTGCTGGCCTTATTTCCATAATGGTTCCCTAATGTAACCTATATGACGTGAACAATTGCTGTGCAACGTATGACGTCTAGTGAGTCATTAAAGGCATGGGGCAGAAATAGCAAACATAATCAATTAACAAAGTCAGTGTGGCTAAAGTTGAATGAATGTGCATGAAATGTTTAACGTCTAAAAAGGTATTTAGACAATAAGGAAGTTTAAATATCAGACCTCATCTCACCAAGCTTGCTTTATTTCGAGAAAAAAATCAAATAAGAAAAGAGGTAAATGATGTCTTCTAACAACTTAAACAACTGTGAAACACTTTCTTAGATAAACAACAAAAGCCTTTTTTCACATTCCTTTCGCAGCAGCGTCTTCAAAAAGTAAGAATTTAATACAAATGCTGATGCGACCGTAGAAAACTGTAGGAAATAGAAGTCTTTAAATTCAAGGCTAACGAGATTTCAGGTAGATTAAATCTCGAATCGCCTTTGAAGAAAAAATGAAGCATGTGTTTCTTTGCACCTGATAATTTCAATGAAAATATCATTAATAATAAAAAGGAGGTTTACCACACAGTTGGCTTCAAACTGCTTATGATCCTCCTCAAGATCCTCAACAGACTCCAAATCTTCGCCAATATCTGAGTAGCTTTCCAAGTATTCAGCCCTGTTTTCTTGTATCCATGTCAACATCTACAGTAAATAAAGCTGGACTTAGAATCATAGTAAATTCCAAATATACTCCATCCTTATTATATTTTATTACTTTGCTTGCCATCTGATGTTTCGATTTTTCTTCAAAATAGTGGTTATTTGTACAACCATGGTTATTCTGCAATAGTATTTTGGTTGCCATATATGTCATCCTGCCAAAATTAGACTGGTTCGTGCAGAATACAAACTTTTCATGTAGTGGAGACGATTCGCAAATTACAGATAAACAATGTCAGTTTGCAGAATATACTCCATCAAATTACTTTGACCTCCCAACTATCAATGTCGCCACTATTTTTAATGTATAGGGTCAAATTATCTGTTTGTGTAATTTAATTTAGTTCTGGCAGATCCATGAAGTGAAATACAAGCAGAACTGAATTAAGTTTTCTCGTTCCTTATGTCCGCAGTGCCTTCCTATATAAAATATCAGCACATGACCTCGCGCCAATGACTATAACTATATGTTTCATTATCTTCTTCTCTTTCCCATTTCGATTTTGGAGTTTGTTCCTTCGTTTTCTTCTTTTTCCCATCGCGTAACAATAACCGATCAAGAGGTGTCTCAAAGCGAGCTTGACCCATTTTAACATTAATTTAAACACGCAAAAAAGCAATGTAAATCTTCGACATGTTAATGGGTGGAGATATTGGCAAAGGCAAGGGACCAATGATGTTGAGTACAAGTTGCCTTTGTTTGTAATAGACTGCCGTATGATAACATAAACCTGAAAACCCACACACTTAATAGATTTTCTGGTGAATGGTCGCATCATTTAACGTTCAAACTATGTGATTTCTACGGTTATTTTTCGCTGGTACGAATACAAAGTTTGAATATGGGGAAGCCCAGGGCACAACGCAGATAAAGCACCCACGTTAAAGCCCCCCCCCCGCTCCAAAGCAAGCAGTGATATTTTAACTTCAGTCCCTACATTAACATCCCATTTACTAAATCTCTAAGGACCTTGAGTGCGTCCGTTTACTCCACTAATTATGAAATACTTTTAAACAGCCATTACAGGGCTAGGATTATCAAATGCATTCGAAATATATTATTTATCAGAGAGAAGATGTCGATTGATGGAGACGGGACCAATGCCCCTAAATTTTAACGGGTTATTTAGGGACCCCATGTCATCACATGCAAATAAGAAAAAATGGATAAAAGCGGTAGGGTTTGGTTGCGATTTATGATGTTAGTAGCATTTTTATTCCATCAATGCGCATGTACTTCTCATCACCGACAAACAATTCTTAGAACTCGTTCTTACTTCATATTAAAACGCCCAATAAACCACATACGAAATAAAGCCAGTAATATTCATGATAACTTAAACAAAAATCATACCGTCTCTGCGTCTTGTTTGAAGATATTGAATTGCAAATATTTTTCGAGACGATCTCTCCGACCATGCCAAAGATCTTTCAAAGTCGTACGTTGGTTGAAAAGTGTCTCCATCATGCTTCGAGCTTGGTGTACCGCATTGCGCCCTTCGCTTGATAGTTCATCTTCACGTTCACAGTTGCATGATTCCTTTATGATATCAATCACCTTTGTACATTCTTCCTCAAGGATTTCAATAGGAGCTTTAACAATCCACTTCTTTATATGATTATTTTGATGAATTTGTTCTCTGATTCCTGTTGTGTCTTTCGCATAATCCTCTTGCAGTAAGCGTCTTCTTATTTCATCCAGTTTAGATGACAGTGCCATGGATTCGAAGAGGAACTTTTCGAATGCCTAGTAAATACAGAAATGCAATACATAAATTCTCAATGTCAATATAACAAATTACAGCTGCTTCTCTGAATAGAATTCTATTACTTGATAAAAAATCATTAGAGAACAACAGCAGCCCCCGGATCATGACATGTTCAAAGAAGGTTTTTCTAAAGCATTGGGAAAGGACATGTTTGAAGTTTCACATAGTATTATACGAATTCATGTTGGTTACCTACACTTTGTTAGGTATAGCATTAATTGCAGTTACAAACGGCTATTTAATGTAGTTTAAAATGATAACAATCACCATGGCTAACTTCACTATCATAAGTTACATGAAACACGTGCACTGGTTATTCACTTGCAGCACACAGCTCAAAAGCGCAGGGTCTTTACTTGACTGAAAGTCACTTGTTTCCGTTTATTCAAAGAATAAAAAACAAAACATGTGTTTATATGTATGACATGTGAAACATGTCCTCGCAGTCCTTTTAATAGTAGGTTCCTATGTACTACGCGAACAAGAAAAAGACAAGAAAAAGAATATTCAACTCTTATGTGTGGTCAGTTCTTTTATACAGAAGTGAAACATTGATTATAAGCAAGAATATGGAGGAGAAATTAAAATCTTTAGGATAGTGGTTTTTTGGCCAGAAGAGAAAAGGTTTAAAATTTAGTTAGTGCAGGAAAGATTGATGGAAAGAAGGCTCGTGGCAGACAATGACCTGGCTATATGACTAGCATGAGGAAAATAATGGGTCAGTCTTGGTCAGGATGTGAAATCATCGAACGTACAAAAGACAGGGATATTTTGGGGGACATGATTGTCAACGTGATAGGCAGAACACGTGGATAGATAGCTGGATAGATGTGAATTTCCATCTATTAACAACCACTGAATCAAGAATATGATATTAACATGTGCTGTTCCCGTTAAGGCCCCTTTAAGATCAGGAAGTGTTTCCAAACTTAGAGTAGGAAAATAATTAAGATTAATTGTCTTTTCTTGTGCCTAAGACGTAATTGTTTCTATTTCAAGGGTAGAAAGGGTGCGTCGATTACTTCAAGGGAAATTTTTCGCTCCTCTCGCCATTCCTTACATAGAATTGGCGCTGCCTTGGTAACTTGGTGTCAAAGGCCAATTATGATGTTTTTAGATTGACTGGATTGATGGAGATAGATTGGATAGGTTTAGATCGAGCGCCTCGAGCCGACGAATCAATCACGCTCCGTTCGATTAGAGAATGTAGCCTCAAACACCAGAGTTAATTAGGGTTATGATAAAGCATTCTAAAGGGAGTTATATAAACGATATTACAGTTGCCTATTGCATTGTCCGAGTTAAGAATTAATTGCTTGGTACACCAGCGATTTCCCTTCTACGTTTATGTGTTAGGTACATTTTGTTAAAGTGAATAAAGCAACAGAGTGTAAAACTCATCTAAGGTTTGGTGCATTTTCTGCTACAATTCAAAGCGTCCGTACATCATGAAACCTTTTTACCACTGAACCTTATTACCGCGCAAGGAATTAAGCTTAGGCCATACAGTTTTAGATCAAAATAGTCTTGGATGCAAATTATATAATGGCTGTTCATTCGAGATCAACGAAAGTTTAAGAGTATTTTTAAAGTATTATATATCATATCAAAACAGACTACGTTATATTAAACTATCATGGATTTATAGATGGGAAAAGTGCGTTGTGGCCAGGCGGGGCACTAGGTAATATACCGTTGATGATGATGACGACGAAGACGGTAATGGTGATTAATAATGATCATGATGATCATGATGATCATGATGGTGATCATGACGATGATAATGGTCTTCAATACGCGCCACTTACAAGTAAACTTGCGTTCTCTTTGCATACCCAACGTGAATGAACTAGCCACCTTAACAATGATGTAGCAACGATAAGTACTTGCTATTCCTTGTGAAAACGTCCTTAGATTATCACTATAAATGCGACCACAAAATGGATTGCGCCCCTTATCGCAAAATTTACTATTTTTATTCTTTATAATCAACCATGAGATTTGCCGAATGACAGGTGATATCTACAACATTCCATAAGTGTAGCAAGGCTCATACAAACACAAAAACGACACACATTTTATGATAGAGTAGCGTTGCAACTTCATCTTTTTCCAACAATGGCATTGTATGCTGAACCGGAAGGTTAGCACCCCTCCAAAAATTATTAAGTCCCTGTTTCCACTATCAAAACTTTCGTTCAAAATTCGCCTAAGCAAAACATGTTTTTCCTTCTTACGGTTCTGATATTTTTTGTAGATCGTTCATAAGACAACTGAATTTAATTAAATATTAATGAAAAACAGAACTTTTAGGTAAAATAAAGGCTAACAAAAGGAATTTCGCCCTACAGTTTCTTAAGCGTATTTTAGCAGAAATCTTTGGTCTTATAACGTGAAATATAATCTTAACTGGACAGAAATTGGTATGAAAACACCACACCTTGTATTGAATTTGAAGGAAACTGAATTTCATAAAGTTAAATTGTTCGTGAATTGGGAGCATAAAAGATGACTAATTGCTAGGAAATTAAGGGAACCGGCTGAGAAAATATTCAACAAATATTATTCAACGTGAATTGAAAAATAGATTTATAGGCTTCACTAACAAAGAATAATTTCTCAAACGTCAGTTAGGTATTTCTAGTAAGACGATAAAACTTACGCCCGTTAGATCACTGTTTCCTATGTCTGATTCAGTCATTCTTTGATAATAACACTATCAACTTTAAAAGAGAACTTGCAATATGATTTAAAATCAATTCAGGCAATGGCACATGTCAATGTCTTCATAGTCGGAAAGCTTGTGTACTCAAACGTGCCATAACAACGAAGCAGAACTTCCAAGTAAAGCGATTTGCCAGGCCCGATGCGCAGATGGTCATTTCTAACAAAACATGTGAAACGAAGAGCCGGCAAAACATTTAATCCAACCAAGTTAACTTTTATGAAGCTTGAATTTGAACGACGCATCTCTTAGATCCCGTAGAAAATGTTAACATCTATTTTAACGCGCTGAATTCATACTTTAATAACGATGGCTAAACACGGGTTCTCCATACTGCTATTTATTCAATGGAATAAAATACAATTATTCCTACGTTCGCTGGATCTAAAATAACCAGCATACCATTTCAAACATTCCATTCAACATGAACAAAGCGGATAAGTGAAAACAGAGGACCAACAGATGTGAATAGACATTTCACTGCACACAAAGCAGCCTAACCAGTTTTATTCTGTCGGTCGTCGTAAGCTGTATTACGCATAGGAAAACAATCGTAAACAGCCTTAGCTATGGTTGAAAAGACAATTAAGGTCGATTTTTATCTGACCTGCTAAACCTTCCGTTACGTAGACCAAAGCAGCGTCGATGATTGAATCAAACCGTTTGTAAACTTTTATCATTCTTGGGTGTAGTCAATTTGTAAACGAAACAATGAAAACGTCTGGTTAATACTTCTCTTTATAACAGAAAAAAGTCAACCTTGCCGGCTGGCGTTGAACCTGCAAGCCAAGGTAAGAAGGTTTCCACTCCCTATTCTTTGCTCTTTCAAGATAAACCATTATAAATTTAAGTGTCGGGCCTGTGCATGCTCATATCTCGCTTCGGTCATTAATTTTTTAGTATATAATGGAAAATTATTTTGTTGCGTTTGTTATAATAAAAAGGGTCTGCTGGCCTATGCACATGTTAAGTAAAAAATGTATATGGAAATGCGTATAAAATTTACTGTTCAGAAAAAGGCGTTTCGTTTAAACAGTACCTTCAAGGAGTCTGCGTTCGAATGGCAAAGGGATGCTGCTATTAAATCAACACAAACTGCTTATATATCTATATTAAGTAATGCCTTGGTTTTCACTATCTTCAGATTACTGATAAATTACATCACTGTGTGAAAAACATTCTATGGAAATTTTATGAAATGCCACGATGAAATAGCAGCCATTTGCGCAGTGGTGTTAGAATTCACAAACCGCATTAAATTCTCAATCAAAATATCAAACTGTTATTTGGTCCCCGATTACACGGTAGCAAAGAAAGGCGTTGTGAATCAAAAGTGTTACGGAGAATCCGTTCGTCTACAAGGTAACGGGTCTGAGGGGATAAGCTTTTAGCGCGCGCCCACAAAAACCTGCCAAATCCCTGTCACTTTTCTTTCATAGTTTCATTTCCAGCTAGACAAGCAACGATTTTTTCCGATTCTTTGTGGTTTTTTCCCACGCAGATGCTTCAGAATGCTACCAAAAAAGTAACTAGCCAATTCCAATGGTAAAGATACAGTAAATTATCATTGCTCTATTTATGCTCATTCTTCAATTTATGTTTCGATTGTGATTCTAGAGAAACTGTAATTATGATTGGGCCTTGTTTTTTAAGAAATGACCCTCGTAATGAATCCGAACTGGAATTGATACAGATCACTTGCGAATACATTACATGAAGCGTAGGGGATCCGATACAAAACTAGTTCGCTTTCGTAACAGGATCAAAATTAAAAGGATCCATTGACAACCCTAATGATACCTTTTTTCCGTTGCGGGAGTCTGGTCGTCAGGGAGAAAACAGTGCAAACAACTTAACTTTGCACATTTACTTGAACAGAAAAGCCATGGAGCAAACGATTGCCTTTTGTGACAGGTAGGAGGGCTATATGGCAAAAACCTACCCTAAGAGCATAGGTATAGCAACAGCCTGCAAACCTAAGATTATCTTCAAGATCTTATGTACCCGAAAATTCAAAGTTACTTTATTTAAAGATCATAGATTAATTATATCACAAAAGATGAACATATTTGTATTTGGAGAGCTATTTATGGTGCAATTTAATGTTTGGAGAAGGATATCACAAAAGCAGATGCCGTGCATGAGCTAAATCTTAGATAGCTGAAAATAGGGTTTCAAATCCTTATTTTCTTAGCAGATCACATGTCAAAACTGGTGAGTCATAGTAAGGCGCCATCTGAGCATTTCTATGTGGTTAAAGTCAACTTTTCGTCATTGGGCATTCGCCCTAGTGTTCTGTACAATCATACTCTACGAAACCAGTCAAAGATCTTATTAAATATCTTTAAGAATATGGCATATATAGGGATGCACTAATTTGGAAATGTTTTTTAGCATAACATCTACCTGCATCAATGACTGCATTAGTTCCAGTAACCTGATTACCAATTTAAGTGGATAATTGCATAGCAAAGGCAAGAAGACAAGATGGCGTTTGAATATATCTATTACTGGTTATCTAGGAAAGCAGGCTAACAGGGTAGGACAGAGGCCAAGCATCGAATTCATGATGTCAGACACCAGACTTGGGTCTGTGTAACTTCTATCACATCTGATTACACAATGGCTCAAATATAAGTTATATCTTGTGGATCAAATCCACTTTTTGCTATGCGACCCTAGCAGACTTGATTTTAAGTATAAAAAGCCTTCTTGCTACATAAACTCAACTCTGTCCTAAGCAATGTGAAATAATTAGCCTACTTCAAAGGTCAAAGCATATTGCTTACTGTATTGCCAAATCAAGTCCTTGCCACATTTATTTTGTTTCTTAAAGATGGTTTATGAATATAAGCTCTTAGCCGCATGGAGGTTTAACAATGTTTTAAACTAAGGTCTACGTTTTAGCAAGCAATGGGATTGATTTCTTCTGTGTCAAAAAGCTACGAGTCACATCATACGTCTCTGTTGCTCAACCTTTAAACTCATTGCACCACTTGAACTTTACCATAAAAGACCACATGGGAAATTTTCCACTTCTCATTAACTTCTTAGCATTAATTTTAGCTTTATATGCTACATAACTCAACATGTTTCGGGGGGAAATCCGTTCTTGACAAGAATAACTTTTAAAAAAATCGTGTCATCCATTGATGCGGGTTTTAAGTTAGTCCATTACGAAATTACCTAGATTGTTATTCGCTTAGTTGCCTTTTCAATTATGAATTTATAGAGCATTGCAGTGCATCTATCATGGGCTAAATCCTTTAGATTATTTTGAAATGCATTATACTTACAGTTCGCATTCTGAACCAGCCATAATGATCATAATATAGACGGCCACAGTAATCTTCAGTTAGATGTTGCGGTGAAATATATTTTGTCAAGCCATCGGAGGAGGTCAGTATTATCTGTGCAAAAAACATAAATATATATATATATATATATATATATATATATATATCAGGATCATACTGACCATAAGGGTGCTACCCAATTGTAAATTTTAAGTCTCGACCTGGGGATCGAACCCGCGCTTACCACATTCGGAGTCACACGACAAATCCACTGCGCCAAACCGACGTACATATCAGTATCATGTGTATATATATATCAGTTATCAGAGTAATAAGCACCTTCACAATATCTGATGTACCAATTTCTGTAGTATAAATGAATTTCGTTAGCGACTGAATAGTCTTAACTAGGCCACACGGTAAATCAATGACGAGCACCTAAGCTTTAGGTTAGCAACACGGGGCCAGGAAGATTTCTCATCCAATCTATAGAAATCAGAAATTATCAAATTAAACTGAAATGCATCACGTATATGCGTATCAGAGTAATTTAAAAAGGTGGATATTTCTATCAAATTTAACAAATACTCCTTGAATAGAAGATGACCTTGGCGACTTCGAAGGCTACATGACCAAATAAGCCAGCCCGAAGAAACCAAAGACCACAGCCACTTAAAACACTTGTCAAAAAATTAACTGAACATTAAATATTTAAAACCTAAACAACGTTTACGTTTAAAGTAATAGAACACGCACCTTTTACAAAAAAAAACCAGAATATAAAAAGAAAAAGTACCCAGCAAAACAGGAAATCATTAATAATCAACATAATACAAAGCCGTGAACCTCACTGGCACACTCAGCATTAAAAACAGCTCAATTTTTACAAGCGATTAATTGTTAATAAGCTCCCGTAGGTTCATATCAAGCAGGAAACTAAGTAAAATTTTATAAAAGAAGCATGTTGCCTGGTATTTATATTATTGATAACTAGATTCGGTGACCTATCTTTGCGATGTTTTTCTAAAATACTGCACAAGGATGGCAGTATTTCAAATTATAGAGTGAATGTTTTTGCCAGAATAGATCTCGACTGCAGGGCACTACTGGACATTTTATCCCTAATATACAAATAAACATGATTATCGCTCGACCTTAATTTTTCAATACAGTGGGTTCTGTGCATGCAATGTTGTTAATTGCTATAGAAAGGATATCAGACTAGGCAAAAATTGCTTTATTTGCCCCTCAACTATTCAAAGATGTAGTGGCTATGAAATGAAAACCGATGAACAAAATTATTTGTTTAATTTATGCAATACAACATCATACCTCAAACGTAAATTTTGAAGAACTGAAAGATGCCCTATGAATGCCCCCAAATCCATCTGGTTTCAACACATACGCGCAATTGACTTTGAATCCAAAGCAGTCCTATAATAAATATTTATTATCGATTTCAAGGGAATGATTTGATGAAATACTAAAATTGATTGACAAAATAATAAAAGCAACATTGTCTATCATCGGATCGAAAAGAAATTGCTGTGACGCACTACATTGTACTCACATCTTTAATCCAGCTCAAGCGGCTTCAATATTAAACTAATGGGGCAAAATATCCATTGCGAGAACAGAGACCAGATAGTACCTGGGTCAGTAGGATCAAATTATGTTCTATATAGGTGAAATAAAAAGATAATCTATTCAACCTCAACTAGCTGCATCAATTTATGTTCTATATAGCGGAAAGAAATAGATAATTTGTCACAAATTGCGACGAAAACCAATATACTCCCATTGGGAGCTTTTTTCAATTATCTATTATCCATTGATAATGGCACTTTTAGAAAAACATTATTAGAAAAAACTGGCGAGCTAAGAGCTATTCTTCTTTTCCTTATTTTATAAACAACATTTGGTAAACTTATTACAATATGTTCTATTTGAGATATTGAAAAGAAAGTTTATACGAAAATTTGTTTTGGAAAAAAGTATTGATTATACAAACCTGGATAAGTTTCATAATAGGTTTTATTTCAGCCCACGATGCTAGCCTCAAATCTACTAAGAAGCTAAATCCCATGGCCTTTTCTTCGGTACTGGAAGGAAAAGTGTTCTACAATCAATCTTCCAAAAGGGAATATAAGAAAAAAAGGCAAAAGAACATAAATAAAGGCTTTTGATGCGAATCAATGTGTTTTTGCATACATAGCATGGCTGGTAAACTCTTTAAACAGCAACTCTCTACAAAGCAAATAGCTAAACTTGTTGTGACCGCTGCAGCAGTCAGATCAAGTTTAGGTATTGATAAAGCGTAATTTTCCCATTGTGAGTCTTCATAACATCATAACCTGATGGGCTTGCATCAGACTTGAATGCTGTGGTGTATGCCTCTTTTATCATATAACCGAATTGTGAAAAGTTCATCCACCATTTCTTTTTCGTTATCAAACAAACAATATAAATCTTGATACAAAATATCTTGAACTTTAGTTCTGGTAGTTGTACTTTTTCCTTTTAATTTGCTTTCCATACACTAAAGATCACACCAGCCATTGGATTCACAGTTTCTAACTAGGCTTTCTATCATAAGTCTTGCAAAAATATGAGCGCTTAAAATGTGATTTGTAGATCATCTTGATTGACTTTGCTGGCCTCCGGCAACCAAATGTCTCATGTTTTACAGATCAATCTTATAGTTAAGTTCAATAATTTGAGCTTCTCGTCTCAATAATCCACAGAGCCTTCTACGAGCCCAACATCAATAAGTTTTATCAGGTCATCTTTCACATGTGTTAACATGCTAAATAAGAAACCAATAGACGCATGAGTTTTCTGCGTAAGCATAGGAGAGAATGATTGGATTGAAAATTTGATGAAATTTACAATGATGGGACATAGAGATGCTAGAAAGCGAACAAAATTATGATAAAGTAACATCGGTCTATGCAATTGACAAAAACAGTAAAATGAACAACATTAAGGACATCAAACACTCTTCAAGAAAATTTACTTAGTCAAAAACCATATTAGTTTACATTGTGAATAGTAAATATACCTTCTAGTGCTAGCAAGATAATTAAGTAACAGGGAAAATTGCTCCAAGAATAACTCATCTTCATTGCCTTCATATCTGGGAATGGCTATATATATTGCACCATTCTGGTCTGTCCCTCCTACAAAAACAATTTGATATTTAAGAAATGACTCACAACTTGGAACCATTGGACCCAATGTCACTAGAAGGGATGTCAGATTAGGAGTTTGCTAACAAGATGGGTGTGGCATATTATATAGGGGGTGGCCCTAGACTTGTTCACAATGGGTTTTTTCACAGATTGCAATTTTGCTGGAATTTTCCAAGGTAAATCTAAATGATATTAAGTGGGCAGGATAACTGAACAGTAAAATTTACCAACAAAAACAGCTTACAGCCTGAAAATTGCCAACAGAGCCTTTTACAGGGGGGAGTCACCACACCCCCATGTCCCCCATTAAAATGCCCCTTATCTGTATTGCCTTTGTTACATTCTAGAATTAACATTGCCAATGAAATACAAACACTAATATAAAAGTAAATTGTCACATTCAGCTCAACCCACTACCGTATTTCTGATTAATTGTCGGCATTTACCTTTTCATTTGCAGCTTTTGAACCATATTTCACACTGAGAAATATCAGAAAAGTACTTTCTCCATGCTACATAGATGCTTTACAAGGATGTGTGTTTTACTTGTAAGCTGGTTGCTGAGGAATATCATGTGATCATATGCACACCTTGGCATGTGCCTGCCGTCACCAAGAAGTGATCTTGATTTGGAGGTTTAAGGTAAGTCATGGAAGAGTTATTTGAATGCATGATAGCAAGGTGGTGTGATAACAGTGATTGGTGCTTATTTCAAGTCAGCATAGAAAGAATTAAGAATTATCGATGAAGAATCATATATTCCTAAATAAAGAATCTGCTGAGCCATGATATTTATCAAAATTTTCTTTTCTCCAACAAAATCAAGGGTCTTTTGTGTGAAGACTGTAAGTGAGGAAGTTGGGTTCTTACACATAATTAGTCCAAGGCACACAAAAATCCATAAAAAACCCATACAAAAAAAATCTCATGAATTTTATTACATACTGAATTACAAATAACAAACATCCCATGATCATCCTAAATTTGACAAAGACTGTAGTCTATTGCATTCCCGCTAGTTTAATTTACTCCTGGTTTGACCAACTTAAGTATCTGTGCTTAAATGCATGGCTTCCTCTTTTGCCCATCATTTTTAAAGCCGTGCATTCTAGCACTGATATAAGAATTTTTACACGAAATTTTCTGCCCATTTTTTTTCAAACACAGCCATAGGTCATGTGCTCCTTCACAATGACATGTGACATCACCTTCTTGTCATCCTTTGTGCCAGTTTTCTCATAAAAAATCTGAAATCTTGAGAGAGGATGTCTCTTGTCTTTATAAAGGTTATTTCCCATTTGTTTTTTGTTCCAGTCTGCATTCAAAAGGCTACACTGCAACAGTATAAGTATTAATGTTTATGTATGATTCCACTTCATTAACAAGTTTATTTGCATGGGTGGGGGCATTCACATGTTATCACAAGTGAAGGGGGCATAACAGTGAAATAAAGGTGAAATACCTGTAATAAATGCAGCCTTTTCAATAAGTAGTTCTTTGACATCTAAAGCTCTTGGGAGGTCTAATCTAATTTCACCTAAAAGAAAACCATGATGTTTAACATTGTATAGAAACTAGTAGAGGAAAAAACTCTAGTGAATCACAAATGTGAAGATTAACTTGATACCAAAAATTCCTTTTCTTGTGGAATAATATGCACCTGCTTACTTTCAATAAATATTGATATAAGGTATTAACTATGTTTAGCAGCAAATCAGAATAAATTGACATTGAACAGATGAGATCTTCCTACTACTTATTCTATTCTCCTTTTTTGACCAGTCACAAGAATTCACTTCCTCAATGGGTTAAAATTTTGGAAAACATTTAAACACAAGTAGTCAACACAAGTTGTCAAAATTTGTCAACTTTCTCGAACAAATTGGTGGGCCATTGCCTCAAATGCAATGAGTTGCCATGGCCTAAATTCTTACCATGAGAATGCTACTCTCTGCATAGATAAATGAACTCAATAGTATAAATATTCAATAGAAAACACTTAAATTATGATGCATCAATGTCGATACAAAACCACCCTTTTAAATGAAACAACAAAAAATAAAGCAAAAATTTTCATTTGAAAGTGAATACCAAAGTAAAACAGAGGTTATGAACAACAAGAATAATATAAGGGTGCTTTCTTTAAAGATAAACATCGAGAGAGGCAAATAGAAGCCAATTATGTGTCACTTCAAAAAAGCATAGAAAGGAAATTCAAAACAATGAAGAAATTAAAATATAATTGGTTCATAATTGGTCATATCATGGTAGGAGAACAATGTTTGTGTCAAGCTATTCTTAAAACAGTGAGACTAACATTGGTTAGGCTTGAAATATTTATGAATGATGATGACCATATTTACAATTACCCATGAATAATTGATGAATTATTGGCTAAAACGGGGCAGATAATTTCATGCATCAACATTATTGTCAAATAGTCAACATCTATCAAGAGGTTGAATTATAGGTTATTAAGTGGTAAATTTCTTATAGAAATTTAACAAAGAAACACATTGTGCTTGCAGAGAAATCAAATGTCAATTGCATCCTTAACCAAAATAAGATGGTAAGATTAAGGAAGACAATTGATCAACCACCTTGCCAAAAGTCATTCCATTTAAAACATCCTTCCAAATAAAAATATATAACTTATGTTTTCTTTGAGTCTTCAGTCCCCCAAATAGACTTTTTCAGAAATGTTTCTGAGGAAAGATACCATGCTGTTCTGGGAGACATTTGCATTAATATAATTGTTAGCTTAACTAAGAAAGATAGGATATGAGAATTTTTGAGAACACAATTTCAACAATGCCCCCCTCCTGGGAAAAATTTAAAACACCTAAGAGAAATATCATTTACTGTAAGTTTACTGATTTGCTTAATACTTTCTTTCTTCCCATTTACCCCTTCTTCAATCTCTAACATCATCCAATTTCTAAAGTGTTCTTTCATTTATTGTCCAGCTTATTGATTATTGTCCTATGATCCTAATATATCTTATTACCCTATCTTATATTTCCCCTGCTCTCCAACAGGGGCACAGTTGGAGCTGGATTTTTGGGGGGCTAAAGAAATAATATTTCCGATGAGTTGTAGTTTTTCGACTACAACAATGAGTTGTGGTTTTTCCAAAAATTTTGGACAGTGTAGCATAATGTTGAGAATATCTGACAGACTTGGTTCTAGGGGGGCTGTAGCCCCCCTGCTCTCCAATCTGGTGGGAGTGATTGCATCATTCGCTCCAATGTTGCAATACATATTTAATCGAAAATACAACTACCACAAAAGCTCTATCAAGCACCTGGGGGGCTTTTATTTTTCAAGGTTCTAAAGGGATCAGGGATTAATAGAGATCAGGGCTTATTAGAGAGGGGCATATTTAAATATTCAAGGTCAATGGTACAAAAATCTTTTTTCTTCTTCTTTGCTGTTCTGGGTTATATCTAAAATGGCTTCTAGAGACACTGAAGACAGAAATGGACAAGAAAATTTTGACTCCCATGGACATGGAATTAGAAATTGGCAAAAGAACGATGAAATACATCAAGAGCTATCACTTAATCATTGAACTTTACTCTGTAGTCTTTCTTGTATTAAAATGGGAGGCTTAATAAATAGGAGGGCTTATAAGAGATGGGGGCTTAAATGACCTTTTACAGTATGTTTCAAAGTTTACATCTGCAACTTGATGTATAAAAGTTTTAATTAAGCAGAGAGTATGCTAAATAAAAATGGGCAAAAAAATCATCAAAACCCAAGACATTGTTTTTATGTTTCTACTTTATTTTTTGGCAAATTTTTTCCAAATTTTATAAACCATCATTTTTGAAAATCCTTTTGTTTATAGAGTTATATCATTAAAATTTCCTTTATTTCAAATTCTCATTAAGCATCTTATTTTTTACTGCTTAAGTCAAGATACAATTTGAACTTCAAACCTGACCATTCAGACAATTTTGACAACACAGGAAGCACTTTTGGAATGGACAACACATAAGAAAATACACAGAAAAGAAAAACTTCAAACTTATAGGGCAGTTTATCAATAACTTATATAGAGATGGGTAGTGTCATAGTGTGACCTTGTTTTGCCAAGAGATGATGTTAAACCACATTTTTAACCACAGAAACTTCCCTTCAACACACATTTTACTGACAGTGACCTTCCTACTTCCTAATTTCCATGTTTGGCATTAAACTGTTTTTTTGGTGACAATTTTCTTGTCAGCAAATTATGGATATTTTGATGCTAATGACCAAAAAATTCACAATTAAATTAATTTTTGAGTGAATTTGCTGCCAATCCTGCCTTAAGTTTGCCATACTTTTGCATTTGCGTCTAATTTTGAAGCTTCATACTTATAAAACTACTAAAAGGGAAGCTAATGATAAGGATGTTGAAAGTTGCAGAATGTGACACTCCAAATTCACCACTAACAATGCCCTTGGGTCAAGGCAAATAATTGTTCTTCCCCTACTCAAAAAGGGTATGCCTAATATACGTATATGTATTGAGGCACTTTTTGCTATATTGACAATCTAGTGCAGTTACATTGGCCATAAATTCATAGATTGAGACAAGTCTTCTAAAGGTACCAGTTTGATGTTGGAAAAAATTTACTTTTACTTTTACATGAGTTTTTAACCTTAGCAATCAAATGAAAAAATGGAAATATAATCTTGCATGATAAAAGCTTTTATTTATCTGACACTCCTAGTATTTGAAACATATTGAGCATATATCTAATAAATGTCTATTGATTAATAAGAAAGTGGTTTGTAAGAAAGTAGTACTAAGTTGTTCAAATGGTTAAGGAAGCTCAGAACTAAGTTTAAATCCTAAGAAAGTATTGAACAGTTTTGTTTCAAAAACTACTTCCCATTGTGTGGAAAAACAACTGTTTTCAAGTAGCAAATTGCTTCATTGGTAAAACAATGCATCCAAGGATCAAGTTTGTTAAATAATATAGTTCTTAAAACAACTGTGTGGTACTGTTAATTGCAAACCAATAATTTGAAATACAAACAGAATTGGAATCCTAGAAGTTTTGGACAATTTTTAGTGCACTGAGTTAACTTCCTTCTTTGTCAACTTTCAACTGTACCTTTACTATTAATACCATTAAAAATGGAACCACCTATTATGATCCAAAATAAAGACTGCAGTTTGCTTTTTTGTTGTAGGTTACTGTTGTGATCCTTCAGTTAAAAGAAGAATGGTGAAGCACTTATTTGGATTTATTATGTACATGACTGGAAAATGCCTGAAGCACATGAGCATTGGATGTAAGAAAATTTTTTAACATTAAACTACATCCTTTTGAAAGAAATATCCTGCCAAAACATATTTCTCGAAAAGGAGTACTTAAATTCCAAATGCTGCATAAATTTGTCAGTGTAGACAAAACGTTGAATATTTTTTAGCATCAAGGCATGAAATGGATGGCTTGTGGAAAAAGAACAAGGACAGATAAGGTCTCTCGATATTTCTTGGCTTGTTATGTAATGCATCTTAAAGACCATTATACAACCTAGAGATGTGACTGTACCTTCCAGGGTAAAAAAGGCAGCAGATAGTGTAGTTAGGGCCTAGTTGGACTAGCTGTCTAAGATCGAACACCAAGCCACAACATAACTCTATTTTCATTCAAACAGACTCTCAGACAACAACGGCAAAAAATATGGTTATTGTTTCCTAAAGGTATCAAAATGTAACTTTAGATCGGGAATAACATAGAACGAACGTCAATCACAAAAAGAACATCCGGCCTAAATCAGATGGCTTCTACTTTACGAATGTTAATAAACTCAAACCTGGCGAAGAGAAAAACGAGGCCTCGCTGTCAGACGAGGCCTTTGACCATCTATCCGGATTCGCACTCATTATTGTTCTGGCCAATCCTGACTTTACGAAGAAGTATGTAACTGTGGGGCCTTCGCATTTCTACATAAGGATCATTTTCTTCAGTTTGATACTGAGATGATTAACGCCAAACGACGAGCTCCATATTCAATGTCATTATTTTTCTACTTCATTGCCAATGTTCACTCCACCAACGCTGTTTTGGCTGTTTCTTTATAATTCATGGCTTTGCATAATTAAGCATAAATTAACAATACGTCATACCGCAAGGGAGGTAGCCTCGCTTTTGTGATTGCCCACCACAATATTTATTTGTCATATGGGGGGAACGGTAACGGGACAGGCAGATTTAAGCACCCATTCATTTGTTTCTAAAATTAAGGCGAGTAGCCCTTTAGCGAAGCAGTTTTAAGAGGCTCTTGATTACAAAGCATATATCTGGTAATTTCTTTAAATGCCAGTAAATAAAAGAAACCTTGGATACTACTGATTCATTACAGATCACTTTCCGTGTTGCTAAGGTACTGTTGAAATAGAGATTCACGATCCTACGTATGAAATTGTGAATGATGGAAGCCGTGTCATGATCATCAGCTCTGGTCCAAGGAGATCAGTTATCAATGAATATCTGAACACAACAATCGGTCGCTTTGGTATCAATTTTATCATAATGCTTGGTTTTCATCAGAAATCCTTGACCTCAAATTCAGATTCAGCACTAAACCTTTAGTTTATTCGCAATTTTCATGATCCTAAAGCTTGCAGTTTTGATTCAATTTATGATTTGAATTTGCAACCGCATCGATATGTTTTTCTGACTATTTAATTCCCTTTTTTTGCAGTTACTATATATGCCCTAATTGCTTCGATGAACGTAAGTACAGGTCAAGCGGCGATGTCACGTAACTAAAGGAAAGCGAGAAAAGCTGCCAGCTTGTCAAGACCGTGTTTGATGTCATCCGGCATTGAGCCAAGCTTAGCAGTGCTTTTCGAAGACGAAGAGATGAATCCTACGAGTCATCAAATCACCCTGGAAGAACTTGAACCATGAACCATTGAGGAAATGGATGAAGAAACACTCGCAGCACTTTTTGAGAGCTGATCCGCGCCTGATTGCTACAAAGAGGCAACGATGCTCGTGTTCCGTTGAGTCACTATAGCGACGTTCAGAAGTAAGAAACACCCGGTAAAAATAATTGTTTCACAAGATCTTGAGCCTGGCAATATTCTCAAAATATTCTCAAATTTGACCAATTTTGAGCCTAATTATTCATATAAAATTCATTCTTATAAAAAGAAGAGTGTATGCTATGCGACAATAACAAGAATATCAGTAAACCTCACTTAACCACAAACCTAGCAACACAAGAGACACATGCTAATATAGCATAAGAACGCTGATCTGGTAAACTTTAAAGTTTCAGGAAAGAAGGGTTAAGTGTTTTTTGCTAACAAGATAATAGTTTGGTTGAAAAGGGACCATCTGTGAACTGTTTACAAACTATTTTGAAAAATTCGAGCACTAGTATGCAACATGCAAACATGCAAAATGCTGACCTGGTCCAAAGCAAATATATGATAAATCGCTTGAGGATGCAACCACAGCCTTCAACGTAAATTCGCGAGACGGAGCTTGTGGGGATAAACAAAACCAAAATACCTTTGAGTTAAGATAGACGACAACCTTGACTGGAAGAATCGTGTAAAGGCGATGTCTTCTGAAGTTTCTAAGGGAATTTTTCTCTTTAAACATGCTAAGAGCTTCGTACCCTCCACCACCCTAAGAAGCCTTTATACTAACATCATAGAGCTCTATCACCGATACTACGCTGCTCTGTTTTTGGGCTGTATCGTCACAACAAAAACCAATCGACTGCAAAAACTTAAAAACTGGGCTGCTATGATTGTTACAAACAGAAGTTTCCTTAAACTTAAAAAACATGGGTATAGAATTTTAAAAATCTAATCGAAATTGAATCCAAAACCAAAAAAACAGTCTTCAAGGGTTTAAGCCCCGGTCAATGTCAAACAAACAAAACAGTTCACTGAGCAGCGCTGAACATTGCTTTAAAATTTTGTTTGAAAAATTTTACTCTTATCTTCCTATCAATACTAAGTTATTTTATTCACTATAAATTCCCACGCCCCTCTGCTATTATAATAGTCGATAACGTGAACGCATGTATCCATGTTAAAATTTGGCTAAAAGAGATTGACAAAGAGGAAAAATGTTCGTGCATCACCAGTATATACTTAGTAATGCTAAAGGAAGTTGATGTAAAAAATGGGGTAGTTATTTTTTAAGATGGTCAGCACTGACTTGCTGCGAGTGCTACGAATATGAGCAGATTAGTCTACCCTAATTTTCTTGCAAAAATATGTGTTATGTATAAGCTCCTGGGGTTGGGGAGTTGGTGGAAGATGCTTCAATTCAATTTCTTTTTCTTTTTAAATTTCAGCCAGCGTTTGGCTTTTGTCACGTTAAACCTCAACTCGATGCGTACACCTTCTTAGTACGGAAAATGGGGCGTAACTGGCTTTTTCTTTTGAGGGGGTGTACCAGATTTTGCCCGATAATTTGTCCGGCGCCAAACGTAAATGTTATAGATAGTCTTAACAGGGATACTCGGCAAAATTTGCAAATTTTTTTGCTGCATATCAAACTCAATTCATTATTAATGCAATGTACAATTGTGACAGTAACAATTTTTCTTCACAAAAAATTGTAAAAATCTCGAAACCCCAATTTTTAAAACCGTTATTTTGATTAATTAATTTTTTGAATTTGAATTATAAACAATTTGAAAAAAAAAGTAGTACATCTGAATTTCTGAATTCCGAACCCAGATATAAGGCCACATAATATCCTTTGTTTGTTTTTACCCGTACGGATCAATACATGTTTGGAAGAGTACCATACCACCATTTTTTTTCGTTGACCAGGTTGCCCCTCTTTGCTTGGTTTGGAAAAAAATGAATAGAAATTGCCTCTCTGGTACATCCACCCAACAGAAAATCCTGACCAGAAACAAATTTTTATGTGGCCTTAGAATGAACGAACTTAATTGTGCAAACAACCATAGATAACAAAACAATGCAGTGGCGGATCTAGAAACTTAGAAGGAAGGGGGTTTCCAGATTTAGATATTCTTCAATAGTGTGGTGAAGAGATTAGGAAAAGACCGTATGTTATGGACTGGGGTGTCTAAGGGCACCCTAAAGTCCAAGGCCGGGTCCTGGTTGGGATCCAGGTGGCAGAGCCCCCGAAAGCTTCAGAGATCTCACATTTTCCGGGGCCTGAAATGGCTAAGGATCGTACAATTTTCTTTCCGTATGGCATTAAGACGCAAGAAATACAACAATTTGTCTCTCCTAGTCTTAAAATACTATCTAAAAAAATAATAAAATGGAAACCAGGAAACCCTCCCCCCTAAATCCGCCCCTGCAATGATGCTTATAATGTTTATAATGTATGTCCTATTAGTTTTAAGTTCAATTTACTGTTCTTTCTCTAGCTCCATACTTTGACCGCCATTTCCAGATCAATTGAATCTGTCAAGTCCTTTTTTGTTGCGAAAAAAATCAGGTGCTCGTTAACGGTTCCAGGACGTTTTGAATACTTTTATCACTTTAAACTTTCTTAGATAATCAAGCCTACACCAAAGGTTGCGGTCAGTAACGGTCAGACAGTATCGACACCAGATAAAATCTCCTTTTTTCAAATCATTGTTTAGTGGATTTAAATTTACATTATTTCAACTCCCCTTTACTAAAGGTACTCAGCGAAGAATGCTATGGACCAAGACTAACAGTTATTTTAAGCAAAGTACTGAAGATGTCTTATGGTGTGTGCTGCGTCTCTCTTACAATTCTTCATATATTTTTCACTTGATTACTGCTGCTAAGTACAAAATCAAAGCACCTTTCACACAGCAAGCAGTTGCTGGGATATCATGTAACCACTTCATTTCATCTCCCTACGTAATCTAATCCAATTTCATGCCAAATACCAAATTTTATGCTGACTGTTCCCTACTTCCACGTGGAATGGACTTCCACTTATATCCTTTCCATTGGATTTGATAAAGATTTTATGCATACCTACTGTATCTGGCCAATATTCCACTTCTTTCATGGTTGAGTTTATTCTTTTAGTTTTTACTTTAGGCGGTAAGATTCTTGGTCCGCGTATTGTTACTGTTATTGTCATGGATGTTTCTAATGTTTTGCACTCAAGATAAAAACTAGCTGGCTGCAAAGCGATAGCATGGTAAAGGCCTCTTCCATGTACAAAGCAGTTTGAACTTTCCTCAGTCTCTCTGTTTTTATCTTTTTCTGTTTTAACATGATCACAGTCCGTACTAACTTTATTTGGCCTCATGGAAGGAAAGATGGTAAAAGCATGAAGTGGTATGATTTTATCTGAAAAGGAAAGATTATGATCCAAACGATTTTTTATGTTATTTTCTGTGCTATGTGTCATATTTGATGGCACATTGCCATATTTACTTCTTCGCTTGGTTTGGATATCAGCATCAGGTAGCTGTTGACTTCGATTTTCATGATTTTCTGTTTCCTCGTCAACAAGCTCCTCTTCACAACTACCTTCTGTGTTAGACAGACTCTTCTTATCCATGTCATCGATGTTATCGAAAATGGAGATGATTCTTTTTGAACGTTGATCGTAAATAGGAGAGAGTTCCGGGAGAGAAGAAGATCTTTGAAAACTGCAATCTTGAACAGAAAGTAAATATGGGTTTGCTCTGTCCTTTTTCTCAAATAAGTTGTGGAATGACCTGTTTGGTGTTATCTTGAGGTTAAAATTTAGATAGGTTTGAGCACTGCTGGTTTGGTCGGTACTCGTATTTCCCCTTATCTTTTCGGTACTTTCGAATCGCCTTGAAAGTGAGGGTCTTAGCATTGACCTTGGGGATATGACTGATGACAAAAGAGTTGAAGGCATTTTAGGTTTCTTGTTCAGCTCTGGTGAACCCGGGGCAGACTTTGGCAATCCTTTACTTTGTACAGGATCATCAGGCCTTTTCCGTGATTTCGATCCCGTTGTGCCATCACCGCAATCAAAAGACTTTGCTCTGTTTGAGAGTATTCTTTCTTGTCTAGATAAGCCTTTTGCTTTATGATGGTCGATCTTATTGCTCTCTTGGTGTTCTTTATTTTTATGAATTTTGTGATAAGCAGCTGTTTGGTTTGTGATGAACATCATGTACGATTATTAGATCCTGTTGATATAGAAATGATTAGAAAGTAAATTATTTGTGAAGTGTTTATTTCCTCTGCAAATGATTAGCTGTTATCATCTTGCCCGATCCGCAGCAGCGTAACCAGGGGGCAGACACCCACCCATCCCCTCAATGATAAAAGATTTAGTGTCTGAGATACACTAATCTTCGAGGTCCTAAACATTTTCCCATTGGAAAACCAAAGAAATGACCCCGGCTACGCCACTGTACATCAAGCTTCAAACGATTTTCAGGGTCTTTTGAATGTTGAGGTAAATACACTTCTGTTGCTATTGCATGCTGAAGTTTTTAGGGTTCAGGAGTATTTTCAACATCATGGTTAAAAGAAAAGAGAAAAGACGAAACTAGTGGAAGTATTTCACTAATTTAGAAACAATCTAAATAAAAAATTAGAAAACAAGCCCTGTTATTTCTTACTTAATCACTTCAATAATTTTTGCAAACAACAAGCAGAGCAGTAACTTTGCACACAATGTCCTAAAGTAAACTCCAAGATTAATGCTCTTAAATCGGTATTTCTCTTTTCTACACGAGATGCTTTTCACAGACGGTATACAAAGTTTAGAGATGTCACTTAAAGGGAGTCTGCAGGGCTTTCATCCTTCCAACCAATGAATATTGTCTACTTGCATGGCAAAACTGGCAATAGCAAAACTGGCCATAATTTTCAATATCAGATGTATACTTGTTCACGTTTTAGCAAGAAAAAGGGTGATTACCACAGGGCAAAAGAGCAATCACACTCTCAATGCAAGCATGAAATGACAGCTTATGGGATTTAGTCGGTCAGCTACGCTAAATTTTTTTCTTGTCTGCAGAGTTTCAGGTTTGAGGCTTATTAATAGGTTTGAATTTTGTTGATCAGTTGCCCTTAATCCAGTTTACATTGAATGATCCATAGTCACAGTGTTTAAATTTAATCTTTAGGGTGCAAAGTTACGGAACTACTTTAACCCTTTCACCCCTGGACAGGCTATATGGCCCAATGTCAAACACCGGAAAAGATGCTTTTTCAGGGGGTTAAGTACCAAATATTGTAAATGTTCTGATGACAGTTTTCTATAATAGTTTACGCTTTCACCTAAGTTATTTGACTATGCTACCCCCTGCAAAGCGTAGAATTATGTGGGTTTTAACAGTTACCTGAAAATAAATCCGGGTGCGAAAGGGTTAACACATTTGGAAAGATGGGAATTGGCCTGAAGTCAGGTCTAAGGCTGACAGTGGTTATCTTGCTGACATATTCGAAATCAGTTGGCATTCCACTTGCTTCATCTTCATTGTATTGGAAATGATGCAATCTTATTTCCTTCATTTATACCATTTCTACAATGTTTATCTTCAATTTTACCAGTTTACATCTTACCTTCAGCTTTTCCTCATTTGACTGCGTTCTTTAATTCAGTTACTTCAATTGTTCCTTGCCGATCTGGTCAAACTGGAAACCAGGTTTGAAATGCTGCAAAATTTCAAAAATATGTTGGGTCTATTTCGTTAACTTGATAGATTACAACCATTTCTAGGGGAACTAAAATCCAAGGTACTTTTTAAGGCTGTTTTGAGGTATAAACTTCCTGCTGTCCCTTTGTGTAGGTGCTGAAGCAAACCTGCAGCAGTGACAGAAATCAGACTTGTAAAACAGGTTGAAGATACTGTATAGCCTGGTTCATCTTACGTATTACATTCATACCGTGGCCGAAACTATGCACTGTCACGGCACCAATCACTAACTTTTGCTCGAGCTAAAATGCCAAAACGACCTATTTGGCTGTGCCTCACTTCAAGGGTCCGACTTTACTTGGAAAAAGTAACATTTGACAAACAGAGCAACCCCGCCAGGCTTCTACAAGCATACACTGAAAAGGCTTTCTGTTGTTCAGGGGCAAAGTTCAGTAACAAAAAAGAAATTTGTCAATAGGAGGACAATAACTGCACGTGCCAAAGCTGTGAGATTAGACACATGTCGCATTTGCGCCTAAGATCTTAAAGCTTCCTCTTTATACTTCCTTATTACTAACTTTAGAATTAATAGATAAATTGAAAAATTGGATAAAGAAACATTTTTCTAGGTGACCTTGATTTTAATAAGTTTAAGTATTAGAAGAAACAATTTGTTCGATCCTACCCATAGCCATCTTCATGATTAACTATTGCGGATAACTAGCTCACTATAAGATCTTAACACTGGAGTACTGCAGGCAAAGTTTAGGAGGTCAGTCACATTTGAAAAAATACAGTAATATTGGCAGAGATTCCAGTTTGTCTTACTCCAGCAAGGCTCCATGTGATTCAAGAAAAATCTCCTTCTGCAGAATGTATGATACATCAGTCTAACTGACGAGAAACAACAACGTAAAATATTACAAGACTTACAACATTGATTTGAAATCTTGCCTGTATTGATAGTGTGAGAACCTTATCTCCTCTTGACAGAACTGTCTTGTGTCAAGTTTCCATAACCTGGATTTGGTTATAACATTTAACTTCAACATTACGCGTTCACCACAATAGCGAAGAGATCACAATAAAAGTCAAGCAGGGAAGATTTATAAACCAATGAATAAAGTCAATTATATATTTCAAACGAATATTAGAACCACCAACCTCAAAACCTTCAGGAGTTTCGACTAATTCTAAGCCTTTGTTTTGAACTTGGATTAAACATGCAATATTCCGCGCAGTTATTTCTCTATTAGATAAATTCGACGTCAATAGAGCATAGACACTGCGACTAAATTCTACTCAAAACAAAGCCCAAACTGAAGATCATCCTAGCTTTAGCATATGTTCACTTGAGAGGCAAATAGGACCGTTTTTTTGTTTGGAAACATAGCAGCCAAATATCCGTTTCATCCGATTGATATGACATCTGACCTTTTCTGATAGTTTTTTGGAAAACCAGTCTCGGGAAATTCCGTTATTGACGACAGCTCACATTGAAGTATGCTCGGCGTGGCCACTCCTTGTTAACAGTGTAGTGTAAGCATGCTTGTCCAATAATGTTCTGGAGGTACCCTCTTCTCTGAGATTATAACTATAAAAAGACCCTTTTCTCTGATATGTTTAGCTATACCTCCATTTGTATGTTGTATGTTTGCATAAAGACACCACCTATTGGTAGAAGAAGAAGCAGATTCTGAAGTCAAGTAAACCTTGAAAAGTACAAATTATCAAGCAAAATGGGGCTGATTTTATCTGAAAGTTATATTGATTTATTTGGTTACTGCAGCAGCATTTCAAAGCATCCCTTTTCCTAGATTTCCAGATGTATTAGAAAATACCCCCCTTTTCTGGTTTCTCTGTCCTTTGATTTTACAGAAATTTAACCCCCTTCTCAGAGATTTCCCGGAAAAGCATGTTTACACTTTTACCTGAGAGTGGCTACGCCGGGGAAGTATGAGACACAATCCTGGTCACCAGAGCCGGGGAAAATGAGAGTATCAAAAGAAAAGGGTTGGGTCCTAATTCTAATTGGTCCAATTCATAATTCCCTTTTGGCCAGTCATTATTGTGATCAATCTATTGTGATTCGTGAGTATGAATGGATATAATTTATCACATTCTTTCAAGGAATTGAAATTTTAGGTGCATAATGCTGCGGATCTTCCAACTGCTGTAGTTCATTACAGCAATGATAATTTGATTTTCAAACTTTTCTTCAAGTTATTGCAAATTACTTCAAATTACTTCAGTGACAAAACAAACAATACTCCACTCCTAGAAATTCGGCGACAGAACTGGACGGCACTTCACAAAAGCGACTATTCCTATTTCTATCAACTTAACTAAACGACTGAACTCAATGCTTAATTCAATGAAAACTCAAACCCACGCCACTACTTCACTCGACCAACTCTTCAACACGACTGACCTGACAACAACTGTGGAAATGGTATGTTGCAAAAACATGGAATGTGGATGGCAAGGTAACAAATAACGGGGCTAAGAGGATAAAAAAACAAGCTCGAACCAAAATTAAAACAAGAAACCAGTTACTTAACAGACCTAACCTTCTTAATCGAATACTGTCTTCTGCAATGATCGCAAAAAATTGACCTTTCTAAACTTTTCTAAAACAGTATCACTGTGTTAAATAGGATGTTTCCCAGAATCTGGAGGGCGTGACCAGACCCCATCACCATCACCCCCCCCCCCCACTTCGCGGAAGCTGTGGCAAACTAATGCCCCTTTAAAGGGCGGGCGCCTCAGGCAATACTCAACGATTAATATGCATATTTAACTTTGTATTTGTACTAGTTTTAGAAAAGCATTCGTATTTGCAGCAAAGATGTGGTTGTTACAACGTCAAGTCAAGGACCTTGGTTTTAGGGAGGCAGTGTGGAAAATCTGATTAAAGCCACCATGAAAATCAGATGGAGGGGATTCAGGTCATAAACCTACGTCAGCATGTTGGAGAATTTGGTTATAAGAAATTATGAACTTGGCGAAGGCTATCTATAGCTGTTCAGTTCTTGCAATCTTGCTCTTGTCTGAAGTAAAGATTTTATCTTGAAATTTCTCTGCTAATTGCATTAGCGTTCGTTTTGTTTTGAAAGTGAGATTCGAAACCTCGTCATAGTTGGAGTAGATGACGTGAATAGGTAAATTCCGCCATGATGCGTCATCGTTTGTTTCGATTCGAATGTAACATCAGTGATAAGAATTTGCTTATCATGTAATAGGACTGGAAACTAGTGACGTTAATAATGTTAATTATATTAATTTAGGTCATTTCCGTTTGTTTTTATTTGTGTTGTAGTTGTTTATTAGAACCAGTCAATTCCTAATCTCATTGCGAGTCGCACGCACTTTTTCGCTCTCGTAATCCGATGTCTGTGTAAACTTTACGCCTCTGATAAAACAACTACAACACAAATATGAAATGCAAACGGAAATGACCTAAATTAACATTATTAACGTCACTAGTGTCCAGTCCTACCACAAACAAAGAGGGGGGGGGGGGCTGAAAAATCTGATGTCAGCATATGTGGCTTACTCTAGCCATTATCAATGATCTAGTCAATGACAAGTCTTAACAATTGCATTGATGTATCAGGCATTTTCAAGTATTGCACTTTTGCAGAGAAATATCTATCCAAACTCAGAACCCTCAATGAAAATTGGACACAGCAAAGCAAAAAATTCTGACAGTGGTAAAATTATTGAAAATCTCAAACAGACTCAGTGCTTTGGGTGGCTGCAGCCCGCAGAAGAAGGGAGCTTGGTAACAGTTAAGCCCTCCCAAGAACCCATCTTTGCACACATATCGTAATATCAGTTTTTTGCAAATGTATAAGCTTCTGGAGTAAGCTTTTTTCACAAAATGATTTCAATGCATTTAAAAATTGGCCCGGGACTGGTATTTTACATAATAAATAGAGAATTTGTCCATCAATGAAACCTTTTTTAAAGGTATTGGACAAAATTTGGTCATTTTGCCTAACAAATGTGGGAGTGGGAGCTACAGGAAAAAGTTTCCGCCTGTCACAAAATGGTACTGCTCTGATCCATGACAAGGGAAACACAACAACTGAAATCAATTTGTTTCATACCTTACTGAATCAGTCTATAAAGTTATGCAACACTTTAATTTTATTCTTGGTGAAAATCGCTAGTACTAAACACTTGGATCTTTTAGAAAATATTGTATAAACTCTATTAAGCCCATTGAGGGGGCTTATTCAATTTTTGAAGGGGCACTTAATAGAGTGGGGGCATACTTAATAATTCAAGGTTTTCATTTTCATTCTTCTTTGCTTTTCTGGTTTTCAATCTAAAATGGCTTCTAGAGGTGCCGAAAACAGAACTGGACAAGAAAATTTTCACTCTCAAACTGAAATTAGAAGTTTGCCAAAATACAATGAAATACATAATCTGCTATCACTAAATCATTCAATTTTTCCATGTAGTCTCTCTTGTATGAAAATGGGGGGGGGGGCTTAATAGAAAGAGGTGGGGTTTCAAATTTATACTTGAAAGGGGGGACTTATTAGAGAGGGGGGCTTAAAAGAGAGAGGGTATTTAATAGAGCTTTCAAGGTATATTTATGAAGGTGGTATTAAAATACTGCAACTCATCTCAGTTACCTCATTCTTGTTCAATGCTAATTGAAATTTGTCTACTATGGGAAAAAATTAATGCTTATTAATTACTGCATGACTTGTAGTTGTCAGCATCTGAAATATAGCAGGTTATGCAGCAAATAACAAGTAGAACAAACTTCACAATGCTTTGCTCTGGCCTAGACACAGTTATCCACTGAGCACACAGTTATTCAATTCTAAGACCTTGAAACAAAATGTGCTAATCATTGAAATTATTATAATCATCTATGCATCTAGCAGGTTTGAAAATACAGATAAATTGTGAAATCTTTTGTGTTTCCTTGGTAACTTCTTCTGCTTGAAATTTACTGGTGGCTTATACTGAAATTCTTCATTGTGTGCTCTAAGAAGAAACTCTACCACATCCTCAGCACATCCTTGCCCATTGGAATTACTGTATTGAAGGTCCAAAACATCTGAAAATTTAACCCCTTCAAGATGTGGAACTTCATTGTGCTCTTGGTAATAGGCTAAACAGTGCTGCATCTTCTTGTGAAAAGTTGGTGGGTGAATGTCTAAGGTATCTGTGTCAAGATCAAAATTCTCTGGGAGCATCTTTAAATGTAATAGTACCATTAGTTCTTTATAATGACTCAAAAAATTGCTGTTGATTGAAAAACATGGTATGCTCAATGCTGTTTGGAGTATTTGTTGCTTTGTTGCAGCTAGGCTAGCTGCCAGATGCTGTAGCCTTTCATCAAGCTCTGCTCTTTTTGTGCAAACGCGTGGAAATACTGGATAAAACAAGTATCTATGGTTAAGACCTTCATTTAGTATACCTCTTAAGTACACAACCTCACTGCTGTCAAGAAATTGCTTTTGGGCTATTATCAGAACAGGTGGATTCTTCTTTATACTATTCAACTTCTCCTTGGGTGTTAATCCCATCTTCGACATATATCTCAAGCGTTGCATTATCAACTCGATTCTGTGGTAGGTAGGAAAGCTATTACCAGGGCGAATATATAAATGGTCCAGTTTTGAAAAATTGTGTCTTAACAGTTGGACTTCAGCCGATGTCCCTTGAAAACCGGGCCATTGCTCACTTAGGCTCAATTTCTCTAGAATCGATTGGTAATCTGCTTTGGAAGTGCGTGACATTTTCAGGCACTCTTCTCTGCTGACCAGCATCTTCTGAATAAATGACCTTTTTCTCACAAATTGCAATATCAACGGCTTTTTAGAAGTGAGTAACCCTCCACACACTCCACTCTTTACACACGCCATAATTTGTTGAGAGAGGGACATATGCGAAGAGCCTCAGTTTCGCGATAAACCTCGATTACAGTAACTAGATCTGGACACTGATCTAAAAAAAGTCTTTTTTTTATATCAGTGGATCTGCAGCAGGAGCCTAATATTGCAAAATTTTGTTGAGCTCAGATCATTGTTAAAATTGCATTGTAGTATTGATTTAGTTTAGTTGAATTCCTATAATTGTACTGTAATTGTATTGTAATTGTAATATGGCAAGTTCCTCAACAACTCAACTGAGAGGTCATCTGGTGTTGTGTATTGTTTCTATTACGTGTCTTATCATTTGTAGTTATCTAAAAACTGTTGTAAGTTATTTAATATTGGAGTATTTATTTCTAGTGGAATTTATAATGAATAAATGAAATGAATGATACTATTGAAGAATGGTAATTTATTCAGACGAGGTTCTGATTTTTACTTTCTTTGGCAACAAAATTTTTTCTTCTTCTTGGACTGTGATTAAGTACATATTTTTCTAAAAAATATAGTAGAAGAGATACCATTCGTCCAGTCACAGAGTGGCATACTTTCGATTTCAACCAACTTGCCTTTTCCAGGCATTTATTGCAAGGAATACATGGTGCAAATGGAACCTAACTCGAGGCAGCTGAAAATTGAAAATACAATGATTCACTCGATAAGAACCACAAACAGCTGGTTATTTTCACCAAACATGAAATCACGCATTCGCAATCTGATCGGTTGTAGATGTTCAATCTCCTGTAGAGGATTTATTTATTCATTTATTTTAGTATATTTGTTTAAAATTCTTAAGGCACGGTGGCCACGTCAGTCAAAGGACTGATTTACAGTGGGCCGTGCACTTAAATACAAAGCTAAAAAAGGATACATGATTAAAAAAAAGGAAAAAAATCATTTATTAAATAAAGATAGTCTTAAATGCAAATTTAAGCACGCAAGAGAGAATCAGCATTCGGTTCGGGCATTTTTAATACGTTTTTTGAATATTTCATAAGATTATGACGATTTGACTTCAATGGGAAGATCGTTCCATAATTTTAGCACCGTTATATTTGTTTGCATGGAACAAAACCGGATGGTGCAATCACAAGGAGTTGACCAGGAGCTTTTTGCAGTTTGCTATAGCGATTGTCATTGAAAAGGTCTACTTGCGAAGTTCACAGTAAAAGCTTCAAAATATCAGTGACGTATACAGATTGGCGCTACCTTAGTAAAATAATCAGAAAGACAATTGGAAACGCAAGTAGATTTGTAATCAATTTCAAAATACTAATTTCGAAAATCAGGAATATCTAGCCAACATTAATTCTAACACAAAAATCGCTTACTAAATATAACACCACTGCTTATATGCACTCTACAATTTCAAAAGAGCTTTTTACCAAGGTATAAGCCATTAAAAAGGTACAAAATAGATATATATATATATATACTCATTAATAATTCTTCCCATCATATAAAAACTATGCGTGGATTAAAACGAAAATTCTAAATTGTAAATTAGATATTATTTCCTTGGGAAAAATCGCTTTTGCCGCCAGTTTTCTTCACCAATTTGATATTCTCAATTGAAATTTGATGTGATATTGATTTGCACATGTCATAGATGGTCAATGCACTGATTGTGACTGCTGTAAGCGCTTCCATTTCAACACCAGTCTGTCCTAAACTCGATGCCTTTCCTGTTACAGTGACACAGTGTTCCTTCTCATCCATTTCAAAATCAACAGATACACTCGACAAAGGTATGTTGTGACACAAGGGTATTAGAAATGATGTTTGTTTTGCACCGTTTATACCAGCTATTCTAGCTACGTCTAAAGCATTGCCCTTTTTCAATTCACTTTTGCGAATGGCTTCAAATACTTTTTCACCAAGATGAACTTTGCACATTGCCACTGCCTCACGCTTAGTTTTTCTTTTTGCACTAACATCTACCATTTTGGCTTTCCCTTCTTTATCCAGATGAGTTAAATTCCCGTTGAAAGCATCACTGCAGTATCCTCTTGAAAATGAATAATTTGCACCACTTTGAAATGGATGACAGCGGAAGAGGCTAGAATAACGAATGCTGTTTGCTTTTTCAGAACAAGGAACTTGCATAAGAGATCTGACAACTTCACCAAAATCTAGTGCCGATGTCTCATTTCTTGTACTGTATTTATCAAATTGTTTTGAATTTTTTCTATTTATGTGTGTCTTCTCGTCCTTTTGAGTATCTGTTATAGAAGAAACATTGCAACCTGGCATTAGTAGCTTTAATTATCATAAATGAAATGCTATCATCGATGTAAACATAAAACCGAAATTAAAACACGGAACCAACGATTCTGCTGTGGTAGGTGCAACGTGGTTTATCTCCGCAGAAAGAAAGATCGTTTGTAGCAATGCGATATACAGAATAAAAACCGTAGTATATGAATCGATGCACAGATAACGGTTACGAAAGTAAGATCACCAGTGTCGGACTTCGCAGATGGCAGTAACTTGAATATAATATTTTAATGCGCAATACGTACATTACCCACCAATGAGAATCATTGGCCTGTTCTTCTGTTTTACAATATTAAACATCCCTAGAATAAAAGCATTGCAATGAGAAATGAAACCAAATGACATTGCATTGTTGGTCCAAAAATGCAAAACGAAATAAATCGAAGTAATGTCGGGTTTAGATTACGATTCAATGATTTTCGATTGACTCTAACTGAGAAATTCCATCGTTGAAGTCTCAAAGTTTTATCTTATTTCATAAGGTTAAACTGTATACAGAAACGTCTTTGTCAGAAAGTTTCACTTGATATCATCTATAAATGGCAACAGAAAATACTCTATAAATCGTCACTTTGAATAAATAAAACTTACCACGACCAAAAAGTGGTTTTTCATTAAATTTAGCATAAACTCACCAGCATGCTGTTTCTTTTTCCTTCCAACTGCTCCGCCTATTATTTCTAGTAATGACTCATCTGTCATACCACTTCGAATAGCATCACGTAATGATACCTCTGAGTCTCCAAACAAACATACCTACAATTAAACACAACTAATACGTAGGGATTGGGCGAAGTCCCTGCTTTGTGGTACTGGTAAGATGACAAAGCTAGGGAAATTGTCATTTACTGGCGTGAGACTTGTAATGATGTCACTTATAAAATATAGATTGACGACTTTAGTCATAAAAAAAAAAGAAATATGACTGCATAGGATTGTTTTTCTAATTTCTGAAATTAGATTCACAAAACCTCTTTTTCCACATCTAAAAATATTTTGGGATGGAAATTCCTAGGTTCGAAGGATTTTTTCAGCCCTGCTTACATATGCAAGTAAATACATTTCACATACCTTCAGGTTTCCATCGGCTGTTATCCTTAGCCTATTACATGTACCACAAAAATGCTCACTCATTGACGTGATAAAGCCAATCGAACCAACAAATCCAGGGACTCGAAATGCCTAAAATCAGAAATGTAGCAGAATTCATATGCAATACGATTAATTTCATTTCGTTTCCATTTCTCCGAAATGATGCTGTTTATAACGTGTGCATTCCGCTTTCTATAATCTTTTGTAAAAAAATCTCAATTCAAATTTGAATTCAGTTTGAAATTGAAAATTAAATAAAATAATGGCTAAAGCAAATGAGACTAGTTAAACGTTACATGCTCTAAACCAGGCGATTACTGAAAAGGCAACCAGCGTGTCATGGAGTAAATAAACATGTAGCATTATAAGTGAACCATTAAAATGGGTTTTAAACAGGATAAAGACTCAATCAATGTCACATTTCTCGTTTGTACTATAAGACAAATTTTTATAAATAAAACCAATAGAACCAATTTTCTAAAAAAAAAATTATGAGTAAAAGCTACCTTGGACGTGTCATTTGGATGGTCATTAAGTTTCTCCAACATTGAAAATTCACTTTGTATCTTATCCAGCATTTCTCGGTATGATATGAATTTTTTATAATTCCATTTATTACCTGATGAGAGTGAGTGATACAAATACTGAGCTCAGAAACCAAAAAGCATGAATAGAATAAATCACAGATTTATAATTCATTTGAAAGTAGAATTATACAGCTATTTATTGGAAACACGATTGAATGAAAATATTAATAAACATGATTGCAGTAATTGGCAAAACAGTCAATTTGGACTGCAGCATGGTTGTTGCTTTCCGTTGTTGGCAAAAAAAAGCTACTCGTTTCCAATGAATATTTAGAAAAATAAAGAAAAGAAAATAGAAAGTGACATTGAAGTAATAATGATGAAAACAGTTTTATGTGTAGATAGCCAAGACATCTATTTTCAGAAATTTTTAAATTTCAGACATCGATCAGTGTAGGCACAATTGTTAGGAACAGTATTTTCATCATAAAATGCTCACCGTCAAACGGCATATACTCAATAAAACGGATCTCAATATTCTAAAAAACAAAAGAATCAAAGCTCAAATAAATTTGAGGTGGAGAGAGTTTTAATCTGATGGATACATGCTTTCATATCATCATTGCAAATTTTATTCAAATGATGTAACAAGTGTAAATACAGAAGTTTTGGCTGACCTTTCTTTCAGTTAAGCGAACGAAATCGCAAATTTCATCTTCGTTCAATCCATTCATTACAACACAATTAATCTAAAAAAACAATGCTAAATTATAAAAGCGGATATGAATATGTATCGGAGGAATTGCTGTTCTAAAAGCTATTCTAATTAGCGATTTGAGAAAATGATCTCTAGTCTGCTATAAAACTATTAATGTTGAAAAGGAATGCATCGGAGATGTAACCTGATATAAACTTTCCCTTACAGAAAATGTATCGATCAAAGAGTTCCCTGAATCACATGCACTGTCTAGCATTAGTGTCACAGTTATGGCAGCCTTGTTGTCAATGACCGTTCTAATCTCTCTCTGGAGTGTTATTTTAAATTGTCGAGAACCTTGACTCGATTTTACTTGGAAAAAAACTCTTTCAGAATAGTTAATTTTGATGTTTCTTGCACTTCTATTAACAGAATACTAGCACCTTAAATCCTTTTGAAGTCTTTGCACTCCACAGAAGATAAAAAACTAAGCAGGATACACTGGAAAATTTTTGCACGATTGGAAAAGCAGTCTGTGTTAACAAGATTTGAACCATTAAAAATTCTGCAAAACGGTTTTGATATTCAATCACTCTATCTGAAACGGATTTTCTGGTATTGAGGTCTTAATATGTGAAATAAATGATACACAAGTACTAAAAATGGTCTTTGGTTGCAATTTTAAATTACTTGCAAACCCGTTGTTTTAAAAGTTGATTGGTGTTGAGATTTATTCCATGCATCACATCCTGGCCAGACTTGACTGTGTTTCAAATTTAGTTTTTTTCAATGTTACTGATTGCATATTGCTTTCCTGAATTTCTACACAATGTTGCAAATGGCAGGGACCATATCAAAGAGTATGATTGTGTGTTCAAAAGGGTATTGCAGGATGTTGCAAGAGTCTATTGACCAGTATTCATGTAAATCAGTCAAATTTTGCGAGTACAATCAGTGAACTTTGTCACTTGATGTGCTATCCTGTACACAAGATTGGACAAATCGATTGAGAATTTTCAGACCAAATAAAATGAAATGATGAAGCTAGATCATCACTAAAAACAGTACAACTAAAAAAATGTTATTTCTGTCATCAAAAAAATGAAACATTGCTTTGCATTCTGAAAAGCACCATTTTTGTTATTCTCTTAGTCTTTGTGGTTACTAGGTGCTGATTGGTGAAAACGAATAGCCAATCACATTCTTATTCTTAATCTCACATTGTTTTTGATCCACAACTGATAATTACTACTGTCATTAAGTGATGATTTCATATTCTGAAAAGTGTCTGACAAAAAAGCATTTTCTGCCTTTTGTACACTTTTAAAATCTGATCACCTTAACAGGGTTATATCCTAGTTCTAATGCCTTTTCAATTCCTTCCATCACACGATTCCAACCTAAAAGAAAAAATTTAAACTTGGATTCACATCATGAGTATAAATCTGTCATAGTTCATGAACATTCAGTATTGTCTGAACATCAAGATGATGCAGCAATATGTTTCAAAAATTGGCTTGCAAAGCTGAAAAAGACACAATACTGCCACAAAATATGCATTTCACAAATGCTGAGATGCTTTAGTTGTTGATAAATTCTTGCATCTTGCAGCAAACTTTTTATGGAGTAATTTTTGCAAAGCTAAGATTCTCTGTGCCTAAATAAACTCTCTTCTGCTTTGAAACAAAATTGAAAACATTAAACTATTTTCATTATAAAATCTGTGATAAATGTTTTTTGGATTACCTTTCCTTCGAGTTATAAATTCAAATTTCTGTGGTACAAGTGTGTCCAAGCTTATGTTCAAGTGTGTCAAGCCAGCTTTTTTTAACGAATCCAACTTTTTTGATAGAACAATGCCATTTGTTGTCATTGCTAAATCTCTCAAATTTTCCAGTGCAGATAGTCTTTCTGAAAAGAAATTACAAAGATATGTGAAGTCTGGGTACTGAAAAAACTGCCTAAAGCTACTATTGATATATTGCAATTTTATTTTTCAGGAAATATTTAGATGATGATTGGGTCTATAATATTGAAAAGCCATGACTTGGTCTTTTATATTGAAGTGAGGATGGTCAGGTCTTCAATATTAAAGGCCATTGACATAGTCTTCAACAAGAGAGGGATATAATCTGGCCTTGTTGCATTGCATTGTTTCTATATTTTTATTTATGTTAGTCTCGTAGTGAAGTTATATTATAAAGCTTCCAGTGAGAAGTCATGTTGAACTCTGCTTTGTTGAAGATTTAAACCTCAAAAAGGAACAAAGTTGAAAATTTCAGCTTTCAAAGTGTTCATAGTAATGATTATCTAATGTAATCAGTCTTTAAAAGTATTATTTTAGTAAGGGGTAAACATTGGTCATAGTCTGTAACCTTGTGTACTATTTCTCCTAGATCAATGGTGATGTGGCTTGAGTATACAGCATTAATTGCCTGAAGTTCCACCTCCAAAAATATTAGACAGCCTTGACCAGTGAGTGAATCTTGGAATGATCTCCTAATTGACTAACAATAATCTAATACAGTTGGTGAAATACTCCAAACATAAATAAAAACATTTTTTTAACTGTTTTCATCACAAAATTTAAATCTTACCACAGAGTTCAATGATATCCCCCCTTACTAGTGGCTCGCCACCTGTCAATCGTATTTTAGTGACTCCTTCATCCACAAACAGCTTGGCAATTTTGACAATTTCATCACTGCTCAAAAGCTTACTAGCCTCTGTCAAATTGACACCATCTTGTGGCATGCAATACTGGCCTGTAAAATGATCCAAAAACAACACACTGACATGAATCTGAAGATATTTTAAATTATTTGTAAACTATTTTTGTAAATTGGTGCTAAGTACTTGGCAATGGCTTAGGTTATTCAGAAAATGCATATACAAATGGAGCAGGTATTTGAAAAGGTTGACACTGCTTAAAATACAGACCATCTCCTGGAGTGTCTTCCAAATTATTATAGGAAAACCCTGTGCAATATATACAGGGCTGTAAGAGCCACTGAGAGCTCTGGCATGAAATTAGTTATTAAATAATATTTTTTTGAAATTCCTTTCTTTCAGATCACTAACATTCAGTCATGTATTTTCCCACTCTTTAACTTGTTGATAAGGTTTAGCTTCAGATATTTCAATCTTGATAATGCCAACCTTTGAAATCCAGTTGAAAAAACCCAAAAAAATTATAAAATATCATGACTTACATCTTAGGTTGCACTTCTCAGTGAGAGATATCCTAAGGTAACTATGCCTTCTTCCAAATGTATCAGTAAGGAAAGCAGAGAATGGCAGCACTTCTTTGTCTTTGAAAAATGACAATGGCTTGGCTACCTAAATGATGATAAAATGTCATAAAGTTGATTAAAAGTCACCTCAAGAAAAGTCGAGTAGCCATGTGCAAGGTGCATGTCATAAACTAACCTTTTTCATACAAACAAAAAATTGGATGCTTGTCTAAAGTTGCATTTGTTATTATTCATATTTGTTGTTCTCAGCTGAATTTTTGTATATATAAAAGATGTTTGTAGTGGAATTTTAAAATGGAGCTGAATTGAAATGAACTGAAGTTTTGCTTCTGAAAGGGAAAGGGTTTAAAAGAAAGGTGGTCACAGTAAAGCTATTTTGGCATATAAACTTTAAATTACTATTAAATCTTAAACTTTGGAATTATTTACAACCTAGAATCTTGCTGCAAAATAAACTTCGATCAGTAGCGAATATAAGGTTCCTTGCTTTGACTCAGCTGGGCTCAAAATTTCTTCTCAAAAAAATAAAGACCCCAAGCTTTTCAACCTTGGTAGAAACAATCTTGTGTTCCTTTAATTCTAGTGAGCAGAACCATTGAGGGGAGGGGGGGGGGGGGTAGGCAGGGTTAGAGGTTTACTCGCAAAAGTTTTATTCATTGAAAAAAAATTAATTGCTCTATTTGTGTTTACTCTTGGTGTTCACACCCTGAAGCCTTGACTTGTTAAGGAAAAGGGCAAGAACAACTATCATGACAAGTTTCTGTAACATGATATCTCATTTCTTAGGCATTTCGACACCTACTGGGGCCCGGTGCAATGAAATACCCCAGGGCCCCCAATGGCTCTCGCCGCCCTGCTAGTGAGCAGTGCATTCTACACCAAGGTAATTTGTTTTCTGAACAACTTGAAGCTGTCTTTTAAGGTCAAAAAGATATGATGTTATTCTTTTGTAGTAAATTTGGCACTTCACTGAATTTCACTCTGTAGGTAAATTTTTTACGCTAGGTCCAAAAACCTAGTGCCATTATATGCAAGGTAAGGAAGAGGGGTTAATTACTTGACCCTATCTATACTTACAATTTGCTCACATTTTTGGCGCACCTCCGGAGATCTACCACCGGGAGATATGTGCAAATGCAGACATGACTTATGCAAGTGCATGTTTCACATATTATTTCACGGTGACTTCACGAAAATTTTTAAATATAAGGTCATGGCACGTAACTATGCCATGAATGAAAACTTGACTATTGCAAATCACTTGGAGTGTAATTATGGCACAGGCAGATTTGTATGCAGGCTCCTACCTTAACTTGATTTCTAGCACCGACGGTTGAATGGCAACTTCGAATAAAATTCGTATTCACAATACGCGTATATGCTCCATGATGATATTCAAAGATTCTTTGGACTTCTAAAACAGTTCTAAAAGTTTGCCGCATCTTGTTCACACACATCCCATTCCCGTGCGTGCAAGAGTGGACTATAGACGTTGTGGTCAACAAATCCCTTCCTTGCTCTATTCCTTTCTATTATTGGGTCAGCCTCATGTTCAAATTGTCCAGCCTCCTCCTTGGTGAGACAAAATTCTTTGATGATCTTGACTTTTCCAAAGCATTTGATACTGTCCCCCATAAAGGCATGACTATGATAAAAGCTATAGGGCATCCATGCATGAATGTCATTTAGAAAGCTTCACAAAATTCAGCATCGAAAGAGATCTGGCTGATAAAATTAAACTTTACTCTTTATTTGACATTACCAAGACAAGCGGCAAAAGGAAACTTCCATGATAAAGGAAAGTGAAGTTTCTAGAAATATATATGCGTATTTGCAATTGAGAAGAAATTTTTTTGCAAAAAGGGCGTCGCCTACATCCTCCAAGCTTTTAAAGGGCTTTGTCGCGAAAATTTCCTCTGAAGGGCGTGGCCCCGAACCCCCTTGCATACTTGTTCACCTGAGTTTATTTTGTCTGGCGATGGCACTGGTCAGGTATGTGGGAAAAGTGTGATTTTAGGGAGGGGTCTCAACTGAATTACAAAAAAATGGAGGGGTATGTGTCAAAAACTGGTTTCTTGTTTTATTTTTGGTTCGTGATGTTATATAGCTTGTTGTTTTTTTAATCCTGTTAGTTCCGTTATTCGTTGCCTTGCCATTCCATGTTATTGCATCATCCCATCCCACTGTTATTGTTGTCATCAGTTCTTTTGTTAGATTGATTGTTCTGTTGAATGTCTTAACGATGTCATTTGTTTTAAATGATTTATGTTGACGTAATTAGGGTGTGCTTAGCTTGGTTTTTATGTTGTGTTCTTGCGTGTGATTTTAGTCGTTGTGTGAAGCCGTTCAATAAACTTGTTTGCAAGCCGTTAAGTTTAGTCGTTTGTAAAGTCGTCCAGTTTTGTCGCCGAATTTTCGAGTGCAGTAGTTTTGTTGTTTTTCATTGGAATGAATTGTTGAATTAAGTATTTAGTTAAGAGTTCAATTTAACGGATGTGTCAAATGAAATAATAGTTAAAACGGCTTTGCCTTTATCGTATCCACAACCTCCCTGTAAAACCTCAGTAGTTTTACATATGGACCAAAAATAAAGATTGCTGATTTGAAAAAATTCAGTAAAATTTACAAAGAGCCCCATCCAATTACAATTCTCTCATTATTCGAAAACAAGATAGTACAAACAGTGGCGCCGTGGGAGCACAGTTTTTGGGGGGGGGCCAAAGGTTCAAATTTTCCGACGATGAGACAATTTTCCGACAAAACCAACAGTAGTGAACCCCCTTTTAATGTCTTGTTTCTCAAGGTATCATAACAGTTAATGAAGAAGCTTGTGATGTACTGAATGAAGGAGAAAATGAGGAAGCCAGAATACTTCATTACAAATCTAAAGATTCTCGACTCGATAGAGAATTTAAGTCTTGTAACATTTGAATTCAGAGTACCGACTACTTTCTTAGCAATAGTGTTTTTGCAAAAACGTCACATATCTCATCAAAATTTAATGATTTCAACATACTATTCTTAACGCTTAACAAAATAAGAGAATTTAAATGATCCAGTCCCATGGTTGACCGGAAACAATTCATACCAATTTTCAATTTTGAGAGTGTCCCTTCACTGTCATTTGGTTGAGCCTATAGGAAGAATGACAAGAATCCTATAAAAAGTGTTCAAGATTTTCTTCAATAAATCTTAATGCTGTGATGAAGTTTCCCTCGCAAGGTCCTGATCTTTTCTTTCCATTTCTGCTAAAAGGGGTCTCTCCTTTCATCTTCACCTCAAAAAACATATTCTTCTCTTTGGCCACATTACGGAATGCATCATCTGGTAGGCCATCAGTTGTGATAATCTAGCAGAATTGTTCTGGATCGAGCAGCGCAAATTCACAAAGTATGGCTTTATGACTAGAGAATCTTGTTTTTATTGATGATAAGGCTTTATCAATTGACTAGATGCTTGTTTTTCGTCAGTATTTGGCTGTTGGATTCTCTTGACTTATGTAATTGGAGAGCTCGTCACTCGCCTTCTTCCTTCTCTTAGCACGTTTTGATGGAGAATCTTGCTGCACTATTTGTGCCTGCTACTGACTCCTTTTTTTCAGCCAATACTTTCGTATAATCATTTTGCATTCGAGGTAACCGCCCCTCTGCCGTCTCGACTAATCTTAGCGCAATCAACAGATCGATTTGCTATAACATGAAGAATATTTGAAGCAGGGTCGGTGATGGCGAAAATTTTCCGGAAAACATGTGCTGTCATTATGGTTTCAAAAGATGTAAACTTGTTTTCAAGATTGCAGCGTCAGTGACCGTTCTCGTTTGACTACTGGCACTGCTGTAACATATATAACAAGCAGTTAAACAAGTCCTCTGAGCTTTGCAAAACACATATTCGCAAAAGTGTTTTTTGTTGCGATCACCATCTAGTGGTTGAAATCCTTTGCAGGCGATGGACTCTTTGGATGCTCCTCTCTTCTTGCACTCTTTCGTATTTGATTTTTTTTAATCATGGCGGAAAATTGATCACGAAAGATGAAAAAAATTGAATCAATTAATTTATGGTTTTCCCGACAAAAGGAAGAAAATGACGAAATTCTCCTATGGGCCTTCCCCCGGCCCTACTTCTAGTTTTACACTTATAACAAGAGATGAACTTCCTACAGCACTGAATATTTGTGGAAAGAACATTTTTTAAATTTCACAAATAAAACTTTAAAAATTTCCGACAAGCATCGAAATTATCCGACAAATTTTTTCCAGGGGGGCCATGGCCCCCACTGGCCCCCCCCGGCCACGGCGCCACTGAGTACAAAACTTTCTTCTTTTGGAATTTTACATCTTTAGTTAATCACCAATGATATGACAAGAACTGGACTAACTATCATCTTACTACTATTCAAAAGTTTCAAGAAAGAATTGAACCTGTGACATTGTCTATTACACACACATACAGAATGATGGCACCTGTCGCTGTTGGCGGGGCACAATACCGAGTGGCTGAGAAGGAGCTTACTCTATAGAAGTGTTCCCTTTAACGACATGGATGCCAACGCAACATAGAAAAACAAGCAGCTTTGATTTTCAACAGCACCATTCTGGAATGATGCTTACGTTGTTCTAACTTGAAAGACAGATCTTGTAGAATCACGCTTCTCATCCATCACTTTGGCGTTAACTTTGCCGGAAAGAGGTGCGTATTATAATGTAGCTTTTTGTAATCGATCGCCATTCTCCTTGCCCCATTTAGGCCGCCGGCAACTGCATCACTCGATCACCCACCATCAAATTTTTGACGGCAGTGATGTAGAACTGACACCAGTAAATCCTGCCTTGAGCTAACCAGGGAGCTGCACCCTCTTGGGGTGAAGGCTATTAGACAATTTAACTTATAACATTATCTGGGGTTCAGGAAAAGCAGATTCCGTTCATTTTAGTGCAGTTCCTTTACATATTCCAATATATTTGGTGTTATGATGTAATCATGTAATACTGTACAGATACATGAAGAGAACGTATACAAATATTGCAAGTCAAATTAGATTTTAAGGCCGTGTTTATAGAAAGGAGAAAGTCAAATGTCATTATTGATGAAGTGACCATTTGACCATAATTTGACAGGCAGCTGGTAGCTATTTCTCTTGACCTATTATTAATGGGAAGAACTGCAGTGAAAAGAGCAAAAGAAACCTAGAAAAAGGACGAAAATTATGAACATTTTTATCAAACGAATAACATGGATACCATACTCTGAAGAACAAAATATAAGTTATAGATTAAAAACTGACTGACTCTTTTGCAAACAGTGGCAAATTTAGGGGGCAACTGGGGGCAGTTTTCTTTCTGTAACTGGTCTGGCACCCCCCCCCCCCCTTCAGAAATGTGTTGCCCCTATCTATAAAATGACATTTGATATACTGAGGAGGAAGAGGCAGTTCCATTGCAGACAAATGTTAGTTATGCCCCCAGAGAGGATCAGAAAATCCCTCACCTAAAGATAAGTGTTTGTTCACAAATTCACAAAAAACTAAATAGCAAATTAACAAGGGTAAAAATGCTACAAAATTAGCATTAAATTTCTTTAAGATATGCTGCAATCAAAGGTGTAACTTGGCAGATAGTTTAGCACCTCCTCAGAAATTAATTTGGGAACCTGAAATACCAATTGTCTGTCATTTTTTGTTATCAGAAGATAAATAACATAAACATATTTCTGCTTAATTTTATTGGCATGGAGTGGTATTGTTTGAATATATGAGACAAGGTAGCCAGAGATGGGTCAAGTTGCCAAGCTTGCCCAAACCCTTTAAGTGGGTTGGCCAGACCTACCAAGCTGAGATCCATCACCTCTCCCACCTAACCGTAAAGAGGCAAGGCACAAGCAAGTTGTGTCACATGAAAATAGGATTTGTCCATGCCAATACTAGCAAACTGACAAAGCCTAGACTAGTTCATCTTATATAATTTGTTTATACAGTATAGAAATAATTTAAACGCTTTGTCAACTTTGCAAGAAAGCTACTGGAAGTCTCAGATCTGCTAGGTAAATCATTAATTTCAGATCCTAAGGATTTTCACACCCTGTTCATTTCTGTTCACTTCTGCTGTCCATTACGTTATATTAGGTAGCCGGTATAGAGGTATAGAGATGTTGTAATAGATTCTGTATTCTACTTAATTTCCACTTGATAAACAAGACTATAAATCAAAGCTGAAAGTAATTTGCTCTATGAAAGTAAATTGCTCTATTAGTAATTTCAACAAATGCCACTATGTCCAAAATGATTTCCTACAGCAATCTATTGCTGGTAGAAAATTGATTAATTATGCGTTTGAGTCCCCCCCCCCCATTCAGAATAGTTCTGGGTCTGTTTGCAAATGAGACATTTTTGTTCCAGGATATGCTTTTTGTGATGTATTTGTAAAATCATATTTCAAAAGACATATAAAAATTATCACAAGTCATGAAGTACCCCTAGCCTGCTAACTTTGCAAAGTTAGCCCAGAATATGGCACCACACTGCCAGGAAAGCTTTTTAAATGCAGTGAAAATATTTTAGATGTAGCAATATAGTGGTAATCTTCAGAATTAAAATGCAAGAGAGAGTTATGTATATTTTACTAGGTCTCGTTTCAAGAACACAGCCTTAACTAGAGTCCTTCCTTTTTTTTTGGTTTCATAGTCCAAATTGATATGGTTCATGTCTTTTATTCCTCTTGTTCATTATGACAAGAACATTAACTTTGTTATAGATATTCGAAATTATGAAAAGTAACAAATCTCAAAGTCTCACATATGTGCTGGTCACATTTGCACCAGGTCTGTTAGCTGCAGTTTTTTATGGTATTACATCAGGGTCAATGTCATTTATCAACAAGGTATGATTAGCTTAATTTTTTATTGCGACAAAAATTTAACCTGTGAATGGCAAAATTATGAATTTTAAGATTATTAATCACAATAATTTCTGCCCAATTGCACAGAATGCCATTAAATCTTCTGTTTATCAAATGGATTTTAAACACCTTTCATGCAATACCTTTAAGCTTAGTTTTCTTAGTTTTTAACTTTACTTGTCAGCTGGCCCTGTTGAAATGCATATATCTCTGTGAAAAAGATTATTACAGGCTGCCTGCTTAGAATTTTTCCGATCAGTATCATATCTTTTAGATGCTTAACAGAAGCAGGCAAATCCTGACCTTCTCTCTTACTAACATGTTAACTGTGCAAAATAAAAATCTTACATGGCTCTTTTGTTTATTCCATTTAATTTTATTTCATATTACCCTTTTAATTTATCATTTTTCCAAAATATATAGATTTTATATCTTGCTATTATGCTATTAATATAGTGAATTGAAACTGACATACTTGGAGTTGCATCATGAAAATTTTGATGTAACTCTAAGCATGTCAATTCAAATCTCATTTATAATAGCGAGATATATAATTTAAGTTTAGATTGATTTTCAATTAAAAGCTTCCATAATCATCATTAATTCAGCTGCTGTAATGACTGTATTACTCCATTACCAAAATCAGTTCAACTCAAATCAGTTCAGTTTAATTTCCAAATCCACAACATGCCAAAGCTATCATACACACAATAAAATTAGGATAGCAAACTACAACAAATGACAAAAATAACGAAAAATATTACAATAAAGGGGAATACAGAATTTCGTATATGGAAAGAAATCTCTTAAAGAGGAGCCCTCTCAGTAGGTTAATTAATCAAAGATAGAGCACCCCCTAAGCTAGGCTGTGTCACAGCCTGTGAAACTTGTGATGCAGGCTACCTCTTAAGTAAAACCTTACATTCAAGTTATTAATTCCTTTAGTTTTGTATTCATTTGTTTTTCTGAAATGATTATAGACTCAATGAAATAGGAAATGTGAAAGGATGAAAAGTAGCTTTGAATGATTGACTGACCTTGTCCAATAAAGAGACTCCAAGTTGTTATTTAAATATTTTCCACAACGCATTCCAGAGATCATTTACTTTCGTGGTTCTTAAAATTCATACGTTCAAATAGTTAAAATTGATAAATTCTCTTATAAGCAAACAAATTAAGAAGGACTGGTAAATATCTTTGAAATTTATTGCAGTGTATGGCAAAATTTCATGATTTTCACAACTTTTAAAATTGAAATGATCAGTAGCCTCCTGCAATGATCAATTGCATGTATACCTTATCCTTATCAAGAATAATCCATATGAGGGCCATGTCAATAACCTTGTTATTTAATCTTCTTGTAATGGTATCTATTGATTCTGTAATATTTTATTTTTAGTATGTTATAACATCCTTCAATTACACATATGTTGATGTCTTGATGCTACTACAAATAATTATGACAACTGTTGTTTTGGAGCTTTGTCGTTATGCTAAATTTTGTGACATACCTCCTTGGACTTTTGAAAGGTATGAATAATTTAGTATTATATTCTTCATTTTTTAAAATTCTTAATTCATGCTACATTATTCAGCATCACAGTATGGTCTCAATCTTTCCTTCAGATGGTGTCATAGTTTTTCTTGTCTCCCACCCCCTAACCCTTTTTATTGTTATTAGAGAGAAATGGACAATGTTTTATAAATTGGGGACAGATCAACCCATCATTTCTTCTCTCTGTAGCTGATTTCTATTTCCATGAAAGATAGTAGCCAACTTGTAAAGTGAATCACAAATTTCGAACAGATGATACAGAATACAGATTACACTTTGCAAGAGATTGAATACTTTGTCAGTAGCAAGGGTTGTTTAACTGCTACTTTTTTCTTGTTGTTGGTTTGTTTTTTAATAAGACTAAACCTGATGGTTTTGTGTAAATTAGGGGCTCTTACCTCATATCCATAATTGTTTTTGAAACATTTAATTTGGAGGAAATTTGCTTTTCCATTTCCAAAGAAATTGAGCAACTTATGTATGTTTTATCCTTTTTTAGTTGCAAATAATTTTTCTGTAACTCTTTCCATCATTTTTTTATGATGGTGCATTGTTTGTAAGTAATCATGAGATCACCAATTAGTCAAAAAATTAGTATTGACTCAGGTTGTCATGTACCTGACTCTGTTAAATGTTGAAACATGTACTGTGTACTATTGAAGCATTTCATATTTTTGTCAAAAAGTGAAAGTATCAAGTAATTTTACCTGCGAGAATCAAAGTGATTAATATGTTGTGTTCAGTTGTTGTTGGTTTCTTTTTAGGGCCAAAGAGTTTTCAATCCCAAGTATCTGTTTTGCCATTCATACCACCCTAGCACTAGCTGCCCTTGGACACCTCTCGATACCAATGTGAGTTGCAAGAATGTAAAAGTCAAATTGGATACTTTATTACTAATTTCAGTTGGTCAAAATGTGATTTTAAATTGGATCAAGCTTTTTAAACTTAGCTTTGACAATTGGCTAGAATCTTCATCTTTCATTTAGTCTTAATCTATTATTTTATACCAAAAATGTGCTCTGAAATAGAATAATTTCTATTTCCCTTTAAACACTTTGAAGCATAGTATGAATATTTGTTTTGTGGAATGCTGCTTGTGCTACTCACAAGTAATATGATCATATAGTTTTTATTTCAAATCATTTCTTCAACAAAATGCATTCTTTGCCAAGATTGTCATCTCTGCATCTTATTTTCCTCATCTAAGAAATTAATTTGTATTCATATCCAGATATAATGTTCTCAGAAGGATGCTACCACTGGCCAACTTGTTGATGGCTCATTTTGTATTGAAAAAGACTCCATCATTTAAAATTTGTTTTGCCATTTTGTTTATCGTTACTGGGTGTCTTTTAGCAGGTTTGTAATTGTTTGAACTTTTTGCTTAAATTTTTGAAATTTTATTTTCTGAATGGATATGTTGCACAAATGAGAGTGCATGACAAAATGGTGCAAAATATTTTTAGTTGATTAATTGAATATATTTATTTTTTCTATCTTTGACTATTGAAAGGCATACTTCTCACCTTTTGTGGTTAAATCACTTTATTTTCATCCCACTTTTTGTCACATTTAGGTTATATGATTTCTGACTAGAAAGAAATCCATGGGCAGCAATCAATAATATTATTTTTCTTATATTTCTTCAAGAATTACTTTTTCTCTTCCAGGTCTAGGTGATGTGGAGTTTGATTTAGCAGCATATATATTTGCAATTTCGAGCGTGTTTGCCCAGGCAATCTATTTGACCTATGTACAAAAGACTGGTGTTGAATCTGGTGTTTCTGCACTTTCTGTTTTACATTTGAACAGCATTAACTGCATACCATTCTTGTTTGCATACTCAACATTAAGTGGGAACCTTGTCAAAGCATTTTACTTCCAGGGCAACTCTGATCCACAGTTTGTTGTAAGTTATATCTCTTTTGATACTTGTCTTGATTTTATTGTCTATAGTATTTTGTTAATAACAGTTTCAGGCCCACTTCAACAGTGATTGTGCCACTCTTCCTGTTTGAGGCTTCTGATGTTCACAGATGTAAAGAGATCCTTGGATATCAGCTGATTTACATTTCGACCAAATATTCCCATGATATGTTACCAAACAAACAGGTCAATGCTTTATTGAGGCAAACTGAGCAATGCAGGATATTTTAATAAGTCCTTGAATTTTGTTAACTATTTGCATGGAATCTTTCAAGGTGCAGTGTTTTCCTACTGTTTGCATTAAAGCATTTTTTGGTCGCAAAACGAATCAACTTATTGTATCTGATGATGTTGGTTATAACCTGCTAAATCAATGCTCATTTATACAACCTGGCTTTATATGTAGTTGTTAGATATAAGATGCTGAATATATAACAGTATAAACCACCTTTGTATGTAACCCATGCTAGTAAGTTATGATACTGATTGACCAACTTATTTCCTTTATAGACGGCATTTCTTCTTGATGTTGCGTTCGGATGCGTCCTTAATTATTCTCTATTCTTGTGTGCTACAATGAATTCAGCTCTTACTACAAGGTAAGCATGTTTGTCATCACCTTTATTTCCACTGCTTATATTGCATAGCCAAGATGCTATCATTATCGGCATCAAGAAACTATCCGGTATATAAAATTCATATGAATATGGGGCTTCTTAGTTGTCATTTTTCCGTTAATGTAAACTCTACCTTAAACAGTGTGTGTAAGCTTCTCATTGCTTCTTGTGGAATATTGCTAACCAAAAGTATATACACGACCATTACCCTCTTTTTATGGCCATATACTTGCATGCATATGTGAATTTCTTTAAGGCTAGTTTACGCGTACCCAAAATAGACAGTTTATATAATCGTGCAATATTATTCTCGCTTTAGTTTGGTTGGTGTTGTGAAGAGTGTTCTGACGACATTAATTGGTTTCTTCACATTTGGAGGAGTGCCAGTCACCTTTCTCACATTATCTGGCGTATTTCTAAATACATTTGGTGGGGTATTGTATTCATATGCCAAATATCTTGAGAAGAAGGCTGCCTTTCAGTCGATCCATGATATTAAGATGCAGTTTTCTGGCGATACGGAACCCACTGAAAAGGGAGAATGTGACATAGAAAAAGGCAAGCAAGACTCTGACGTCATTATCAATGGAATCGACGATCGAACTCGTGCTTAGTAATGGTTTTTATTTTATATAATCTTCACAAAAATAGATTACTTTCATTTATACTAAAGCCTGATACTCACGTGACGATTACCACGATTACCACGATTACCATTATCACAATTAAACTTTTGTTGACAGTTAGATGTTCGGCTGAATCATGTACTCACCATCAATCGCGTTAATCGTGCATTCAAAATGGCTGTTTAAGTGCATTAAAACACCTTGCAATGATGAGGGCTGTTTATATTTTATGTTTATATCATATTTTCCCTAGGCGACCTTTACCATGCGTTCATCTTCGTGACCAGCTTTACTTCTGTCAAATAGACATTTTTCTCAGGGAAATTTTCTGACGGCTTCAGAAAGATTTCGTCGAATTTTAACTTTTCTCTAGCCATTTTGAAGACACAATGCTACAATGATATCCTTTAAGAAGCACACTGAATCTTTGAAATAACAATTTGCCGAAAGTTTTCAATTGACTCAAACACTCCTTTTTCATATTCTTTCGCAATAATCGTTATGAGTTTTATAACGAATACAGAACATAACGCGATTACACTTCATGTACTCCTTGACGATTACCGTGGTATTCGTGGTATTCGTGCTAATCGTCAAGTGAGTGCCAGGCCTTTGGGCTTGCCGATACAATCATCACAGTGTACCTTAAAATTGTTCTATTGATTTCCTTGCCCTATTCATAACGATGTATATAGATATAGGTATACAGTTTTCACAGGAATTTTTCATTCCCATTTTTATCATGTATAGGGTTTTTAAACAACAAGAGGTCTCATGATTTAGGCCCACTCTAACAACTTAACAAGTTAGGTACCGGATATAAAACTCGACTTCCCATCATGCTTTGGAACCTGGTGAACGATGGATATGTTGAAAGGAAAAAATTTTGTTATTCATTCGGCTAATTTAATCCATCGCCGAATGTGAACTTGAAAATCTACCTCCTTATTGGTAGATTGTTTGGCATATGTTATGTAAAACAACAATGTGACATGGTGACAATTATCGTTTTATAGAAAGAATTTTGTTTTTCATACTGTATTTTTATTTTCATGTCTGTGAGCGAGCTCATAAGCCCAGTCACAGCCATTTGGAAAGGAATATTAATTTATTAATTAAATAATTTAGCAATAACTAATTAAATGTAGCCCAATTTTGATGGTTAACCTATATTTATTAATCAAATTACCTATAACCATTTTATATGCCAACGTGAATTGTGCAAGCAATGGGCATATGGCAACGTTACTTGCGCAATAAGTATAAAAAATACTTGTATAAGAGATCCTTGCGTTTTCGTGGTTAATAGCAAAGATTTTTATGTAACTGAAGATTATTGCTATTGCGAGGGCTGTATCTTAAAAAAATGCAAGAGGCTTTCGAAATCTTTAGATGTATTAAGGTGCTAAGGCCCAAAACATTATTAGCGGGTGCTAGGTCGAGAATATGATCGAGCGACTTTGATTTAAAACCTGGAAATGGTGCTGTTTAAAAATTTTAAGAAATGCAAGTACTTAATGCGAAAATGTTAAATTTAATACCAGATGTCGGGCTTCGACGACGCATCTAAGTGTGGGGCAAATATCGATAATTTTATTTTATATACAATGTGTGTATTTTATTCTCTTGTCTCGTTGTGTGAGGTTTTAGTAAGATTTTTAACAATTACTTGACATGGGCCATTTGGTTTGCTTTTAGGGGTAGGGGACAAGCTTTCACTCTCTTTTTGTTTATCCGATAAATTGTTAGTTTATTGAGCAAAATCATAGTTTCCATGAATTTAACCAAATCTTTAACTAATAGAATTATTTATTGCCTTTAGAATTTTGAAAATATACTTTCTAGTCGGGTATACATAATTTTGAGTGTTAACCTGTTTGCTTTTTGAGATACTGTAGCTTGATTAGACTAATGCAAAGTTGATGAAATCCAACTGGAGGCTACACCTCCAGTTGAAATTGGTATCTTTCTTCTCTTTTGCTTCTTTTTAGAAATGTAGCTACTATATTCTTATAGTAATTATTATAATAAGATATATTTAAAATCGATATGCCATAATCGATATGGCAAATAGCCTGTACACATTCATCTGAGAGACTAAGTCTTTTCAGCAAGACCAAATGACAAATTAAAATGATTTTTTCTTCGCATTAAACTACACACTCAAACACAGATTTAGAGAGTAGGGATGCCACTGAATCCGTTAAGTAACACCGATAGTGATTTAAAGTATGATGAAGACCTAGTGATATCATACGATTGTTCCAGTCCATCTATGAATCATGGTATGATCAAACGACGCACATGTTTAAATTATGGCATATAGTTTTGGATCATCGAACCACAATACAAAGCTATTTGCATTGTCACCGAAAGTCGCAGTGAGAGAATGTATACGACCAATGCAAATTGCAGCCCACCAAAAGGGGGGCTATATGGCGTTGAAGACAGGGGCGCCGTGGGTAGGAACTTATAAGAGGGGCACAAATCAATGATTGTCCGACGAGGGAATACATTGTCATCCAATGACGTCATCACACGCATGCGCAGTGTATTTAAAGCATCCACGTGATTAAAAGAGGCCATGTACATACCCGTTTTGATGACGTCAAATCACAAGGTACATTGCATATTATCAATTCAAGTCATTCGGAAGAAATCACTTTGGTAGACTCAAGTAAATAAAGTTTGAAGACTGTTAGCCTTTGTGCTGTACATTTTCACTTCGTTTCATTTTTCATTTTAAATTTATTTATACAGGGTAACAATTCGGTTTAGATACCTGCTTTACAATTGGCCCTGTGAAAAAAGAAATACTTTCTACAATATAATGCAAGCTAAAATTACAATATAATAGAAGCTATAATAATAAAAGTAAAGAAAAAATAAAAATAAAGACATAGAAGAGAAAAAAAGGACGGATCTAAATATTGATTCTAAGTCCAGCTCATTCCAAACTTTTGCACTAAGATAAGCGAAGGATTTTTGTCCATAGGATGTTCTAATTTGGGTTAGTAGCAGGTCAATCTTTGAGTTATGAAGACCGCGATTGTAGCAATCTGACAGTTTAGAAAAGCACCCTCTAAGATGTTCTGAGCAGTGGCGCCGTGGCCGGGGGGGCCATAGCCCCCCCTGAAAAAAATTTGTCGGATAATTTCGATACTTGTAGGAAATTTTTAAGTTCATATTTGTGAAATTGAAAAAAATGTTCTTTCCACAAATATTCAGTGCTGTAGGAAGTTCATCTCTTGTTATAAATGTGTAAAACTACAAGAAACAGTTTGCAACATCAAAGTCAGCAGTGTCGTGGCCGGGGGAAGGCCCATCGGAAAATTTTATCATTTTCTTCCTTTCGTTGGAAAAACCATAAATTAATTGATTCAATTTTTTCATCTTTCGTATTCACTTTTCCGCCATGATTCACAAAAAATCAATTACGAAAGAGTGAAAGAAGAGAGGGGCATCTAAAGAGTCTATCGCCGGTAAGGATTTCCACCACTAGATGGTGGTCGCACTCAAAAGCACTTGATATTATGTGTTTTGCAAGCTCAGAGGACTTGTTGAACTGCTTGTTATATATGTTACAGCAGTGCCGGTAGTCAAACGTGAGTGGGGAAACGGTCACTGACGCTGTAATCTTGAAAACAAATTTACATCTTTTGAAACCATAATGACAGCACATGTCTTCCGGAAGATTTTCGCTATCACCGTCCTGCTTCAAATATTCTTCAGTCAGAGCAAATCGATCTGTGCAGTAAGATTAGTCGAGATGGCAGAGGGGCGGTTACCTCGAATGCGAAGTGATTATACGAAAGTATTGGCTGAAACAAAGGGCTCAGTAGCAGGCACAAATAGTGCAGCAAGATTTTCCAGCAAAACGTTTCATGAGAAGGAAGAAGGCGAGTGAAGAGCTCTCCAATTATTAAAGTAAAGAGAATCCAAACGCCAAATACTGACGGAAAACGTGCATCTAGTCAATTGATAGAGCCTTGTCATCAATAAAAACACGATTCTCGTGTCATAAAGCCATACTTTGTAAATTTGCGCTGCTCGATCCAGAACAATTCTGCTAGATTATCACAACTGATGGCCTACCAGATGATGCATTCCTAATGTGGCCAAAGAGAAGAATATGTTTTTTGAGGTGAAGATGAAAGGAGAGACCCCTTTTAGTAGAAATGGAAAGAAATGATAAGGACCTTGCGAAGGTATAACTTCATCACCGCATTAAGATTTATTGAAGAAAATCTTGAACAATTTTTATAGAATTCTTGTCATTCTTCCTATAGGCTCAACCAAATGACAGTGAAGGGGCACTCTGAAAATTGAAAATTGTTATGAATTGTTTCAGGTCAACCATGGGACTGGATCATTTAAATTCCCTTATTTTGTTAAGCGTTAAGCATAGAATGTCGAAATCATTAAATTTTGATGAGATGTATGATGTTTTTGCAAAAACACCAGTGCTAAGAAAGAAGTTAGTACTCTGAATTCAAATGTTACGAGACTTAAATTCTCTATCGAGTCCACAATCTTTAGATTTGTAATTAAGTATTCCCGCTTCCTCATTTTCTCCTTCTTTCAGTACATCACAAGATTATTCATTGACTGTTAAGATACCTTGAGAAACAAGACATTATAAGGGGGTTCACTGCTGTTGGTTTTGTCGGAAAAATTGTCTCGTTGTCGGAAAATTTGAACCTTTGGCCCCCCTAAAAACTGTGCTCCCACGGCGCCACTGGTTCTGAGGCTAGATTGTTCAGACATTTAAAGGCGATAGTAGAAGTTTCACGGTCAATAAGTGTCTCGACTGTAGACCATCCTAATTACTGAATCAATGGACCGCAGATATATCAAAATCACTGTTTGCTACTATTCTCGCTGCTCTGCTTTGGAGTTTTAGTAATTTATCCAACCTGGTAGTCCCACAAAAGCCCCATACGGATCAACTGTAGTTAAGATAAGGCTCCACTATACTCTCATCCATATAATTTAGTGTGCTAGTTTGAATATATAGCTTAGCATATTTCAATATTTCAATATATATAGCATATTTCAACAGCCCAAAAGCCAGCGAAATCTTCTTAGTTTGGATGTTCTTGATTTGGCTATCCCATTTTAGATTATCATCAATCATTATGCCAAGCAATTTAGTACACAGCAGATTTGTTGCATTAGTCATAATCATATACAAGAAGTATCTTTACCAGTATTGCAACAGATATCATGACCCTGCCTTTATATAATCAGTAAGTGAAAGTGTAAAACCCAACAAAGAACATTAAAAAATATCAAAAGCCGAACCGAGCCCGAATCCAATGGGGGGGGGGTTGAGGGGGCGTAGCGCCCTCTCAGGTACCAGAAATTGCCCTTTCGTCGTAAATTTGTTCTGATTAAACAATTGATTAAACAATAGTTTATTGTTATGTAAACAATGAGTCATTTGTGTAAGTCAATTGTCGGAAATTTTGTCATTCTTGCCCTTCTGTTCGAAGTTGCCTGAATTCGGCCCAGAGCCGAAAGGATACCAAATTTCCGAAATTTTCCGACGCTCCAACGCTAGGCCCCCCCCCCAGCCACGACGCTTCTGGTTGAAGAGATGAAGTGGGTTTCGATGGACGGTGTCGCTGCTGAAAATCTTCTCAATAATGTTTCAATAAAAGTCTTAGAAACATCTATTCCTTGAAATCAATTTTACTGCATTGCAAGTTAAAACTATTTTTTCATTTCATTTTCAAATACTTATATAATTTACAGATTTTAGTAACAAATGATTATAATAAATTTCTTTTCTGATAACTTCAGCAAGTACTTATTTAGAATATGCGTGTGAAGTTTGGTCCCCACATACAGCTGAATTAAAGAATAGGATTGAGGCTGTGCAAAGAAATGGAGCCCGATTTGTCATGGGTGATTATCGCCAGCGGTCAAAAGTAACAGAGTTATTGCTACATTTGAAATGGGATACACTCGAATCGCGTAGATTGTTGTTTCAGTTAAAATACGTTCACAAAATGTTTACAAATCAGGTTGCTTTAAACCTCTTTAAATATTTTTCTATGACATCTTACAGAAGGACAAGAAACTCTAACGCAAAAAAGATTATGCCAAAATTTGGAAGAGTTGATGTTGTCAAATTTTCATTCTTCTTTTCAATCATACCCACTTGGAATAGTCTGCCTGATAATGTAGTGAGCCAACGCAACTCTGAATCCTTTTACAGCCTATGCAGACTCCATATCACCAAAGAGAATGTTTGTAATATGTAAAATGTGCAGACATTTGTTATCGACCCGAAAGGGTTGTAAAATGTAACTATGATGATGATGATGATGATGTACTCATTTTTAAGATTGGGAAGGGCGTGACTCCCGAAATATTTTTTATCAGTTATCTGGTTGTAGCTACGTAGCTTGATTTTTATTGCTTATATTTTCACTCATGCCTAGTTAAAAAGAGAAAAATGGCTCCATGAAAGTTGCGTTGATTGTACTCGGCCGATTTAGTCTCTAAACGTCAAATTCAGTGAAAATAAGGGAAAATAATACCATAATAAAAGTCTTTTTCCTAGGGCAAGGGGGCAATAACCCCATTTGCTGTAGGCCCCCTACATGTCATTCCAAATACCGTAACTATTCGATTAACCGCACGGTGCACTTATTAATTTTTTCTAATTTCTAGGGATGCGTTTCTTCTGGGAAATGCGCTCATCACAAATATCACAGAAAAGTGTTTTCATCTAAATTGTATTGAAATAGGTACATCAGAGAAAAGCTGGAAAAAAACAGTGTTTAACAAATGAAACAAAAAAACCAATGAAACTAGATGTCAACATCATCATGATCTAATTTTTCATCTGAAATGCCATCATCACGATCAAGAAGAATTACCTCTAGGCAACCTTCCACATCACTGTCCGTGATGTCTTGAAATGGGTTACCAGCTTGCGCCTGCTAGATTACTTCTTTCACTGATTCCAGTCGTTCTAACCCGGCTTCACGTGGCTCACCTTGCTTGAAACAATAAATCTCCACTGCCAACAACGTTAACAGTGATGCCACAGCTACGATATCAATTAACTATCACGTCACAAGGAAAATCGGATCATGCCTTAAAAACCCACTGCATAACTTCTCAATGAGTTGGTGCTTGCATGTTTCAAGAAGCAATGAATGATCGCACAATCCAGTTACCTTTGTTTTAAGAGCTTTATCTCAGACAACATCTGCCCTTGGATTTCGCCTGCGCACCAACCACGAACTAGGGCTTCAACGGTGATGAACATAGAGAGGTGAGCTATCACGGAGTCACTAATGTGAAATTTAAAACAGTTCCATAGTAAGAGGCGTTTAAGGAAGTGCTCGTTCGTCATTCATCAATCTGTTCACAGAAGTTGCCATTGAGCATCTAGCTTTACAATAAAGCGCACCGGCAAAAACAATAAATGGATTGAGTTCTGTCCCATCGGCTTTTGCCGCGAGGCAAACTTATATTCGCTTTTTCATTGATGGTTGTTTTCACAGTAATAGTTATTTGTTCCAGTTTTCTTGAAGGTCGATTTCGAGCGCACGTCTTTCAATGAAGGTTTCGTTTCTCATGGTCAGCTTTCTAAGATCGGGTGCCCAAACGTCTTTTTCGATTTGCTTATGATGATTATGATGATGCCAACAATCATGTCTCTGTCCTAGGCCCCCGAACCATCCAAAAACATAACATCCCGTCATACACTTCGGCAGCGCACGTTTGATATTCCTTTCTAGTCCTCTACTCTATCGAAGATGGTGCACTCACAAGTTTGGAATAGCCACCCCAAAAATTACGGGCCAGGATCACGTAAATGGTACCATTTTTTACTAACTTTTTAGCATTTTCCTCCATCTTACACCAAGGCTCAATTTGTTTTCAATAAGCTTCTTTGTATCTCACGAATTAACATGTGTGTTCAAAACAAAATTTAGGCCCTCTAACCATGCCATTTCACCGTAAGGTCAGAAACTTTGTTTTGCATTGGGAATTTTAGTCACCAACATCATGATCCCTGAAAAGAGACCTCAGGAGAAGTTTGGTCAGTTTCTTTTTCAGGCCCGTTAAAACGGTTGTTATTGTCACGCCACATTATCATGTTTGTTGCCCGTAGCTAATTTGGTAAAATAGGCAAGGAAACAGCAATTCATCATTTATTTTTAATGATATCTATTTCTAGACTGTTTCCAAGTTTTTATTTAAATGCCACAGTTCAGTTCATTCATTTTCTCTACAACCTACAAATCTCTAGAGTAAACAACTGACAGTTATAAATAACCGCCTGATAATGAAACATTAATACCAATGGAATAGTTGAGGGACTATCTCAATCATCATCATCATCATCATTATAGACTTTTATATTTGCTCCTAAGTATAACACAAATAAATGGGAAAAAGAAACATGCAGAATTCTGAAGGAGGAACCTCCTAAGAGATTAACTAACAAGAAAGAAGTCCCCTTTAGCTTTAACACATGGAATGTTCAAGTAATTGCGTCAAAACTCAATAAGCCAGTTTCAGTTCCATTGCAATTACATTGCATTTAAGAAATGATATTTTAGAGAGTTCTTGAATATAGATTTTAATGAAGAAGTTCTTATTGCAGTAGGTTATTCTATTTTGCCCCCAAATATCATAATTTTGCCCCCAAATATCAAATTGACTTCAAGTCACATTGAAATGTATTGATATAAGTGAGAAAAAGAACACCATGAGTCAATTTTCATGTATTGTAACAACAAACTGAGCCAATTAAGGAAGGAGCAACCCTTATGTCAGATGAATTTTAAGAAATTATTGTCAGAAAATGATTATCAATGGTCAGATAGTTGATTTCAAAAAGGCAAACTTTTAGTTTCTGCTGTAAAATCATGACTGGTGGTGACCTTGTATTAACAGGGATGCCATTCCTATACCACTGCCTCATCTGTTGTATATGGCTTTGTGTGTAGCAACCCTTTGTAATGCTTATGAGCAAGATGATAATTCCCGTTAGCTGTCCTTCAGGAACCAAACTTTTTTCGTTGATAGTTCACTGCAAAAAACACTGCAGTAACCAGAATCTAAGATGAATTCTCTAGATCACACATCCTGCAAAGACAAGGCAGTATGCTTGGCAGGAAACATTTAAGCAATCACCAAAGATTGGAAATAGATCATCTTACATTGAATTTTTGTAAATCAACATGAAATAAACCACAAGCAATCAAAATTGTTGAAATTTGTCTTTATGGCATCTCCTCCCCCCTTTAAGATGGTCCATATCTTGCTAATGCTTATAATGTTTTGCTTTCTTAAAATTGAAATAACAAGCTTTAGTCTCATATAAAGGTTTGAAACAAGTGATTGCTACAACCCCCTGCACATGCAAAAATGGCATGGCACAATGCATTCTTTAAACTGATTATGTAAAAATGAGTTTTTCTCAATTGATATTGCAAGGTCAACCATATCTAAAACAGGTTTCTTAACGAAGGCATGACCCAAAGCTTGCAACATGTATCTCAAGTTATTCTAATTTTTTTTATGTTCTCAGCAGTTTGGATTATTTCAAGTTGCTATTTCTCAGCTTCATGAAACTAAACCTTGGCAAAGTAAATATATCACCAAAAATACTTGAACAACAGGGCCTAAATCTGCTGCTGCAAATTGAGTGACCCTCTCATTTCATTTGTAGAGAAAATATAAATGCTATAATTTTTTTAAGAAGTTGCCTAAGTAGCAGTTTCTTTAGCTCTCAAATTCTTTGGATAAATGTTGCTGGTGATACTCATTGGAACTTAACTAATTGACTGTTTTCTTGCAGCCGAGTCTGTTCTAACAGACATGGAATGATCAGAAAGTATGGCCTCAACTTATGCCGACAATGTTTTAGAGAATATGCCCCAGATATTGGCTTTAAGAAGGTTTGTATTGATATAGTCTTGTTAATGCCATTATGTTGTGAGAATTGCAAGAATTTGAATTATTGGTGGACTGTTGCTGCAAATAGTGCTTGGGTAGTGTGAAAACTTCTATTTTTAGTGTAAATTATGTCTTGGTAGGTGAAAAAGGTAACACTACCACATGAAAAGCAAATCAGCACAAATCACTTAAACAGCTTTTGAAGATCATGAATTCTTAGTGTACTTGTATTTCTTCCAAGCCAGTCAAAAGCATTAAATTTTACAAGAATAATGCAATCTAAAATGCTCTTTGCAATCTCAAATCATTTGTATGATACAAAAACATGTAAGTTATTCTGATGTGAATGAGACATTAATTCCAAACTATATACATATTTGTTTTATTTTAGTTCAAATAGTGAAGAGAAGTGAGGAACCTCTGCATGCCAAGACACATCCTTATATAAAAGTGAGAATTATAATTCTGACCAACATGTATAATGATTAAACATGATCAAATGATCCATGTTGCCACAAACTGAAGTCTTCTCTTGTAGTTTATCTGTCATGCAGGGCAAACTAGCAATTGAATTGAAAGTCACCTGTACATGAAAATAGTTACTTATGTATATAGTTGCAAAGGGCAACTGACCCTTTGCAAGGACAGAGGCAAGCAAATTCATTTCTATTTGCCAGGGTGTGCATTGAAATGGGGCCAAGCTTTTAACAACAGGATGATTTTTGCAAAACAGTGGTTTTTTATATTTTTGTAGTTTTCCATTCATGGAATTTAACATGTTTGTGCAGCTGAATCAGACAAACAGCTAATTTTTAGTTTAGCATCCAGTTTACTCCTGATACTCCTTACAAATGATGCCAACATGAGATTCTTTGAGGTAAAAAGCATCTGTATCTGTAAACAAAATTCTCACAATTCTGTGATTCCAGCAGTTGGTTGCCAAATCCTGTTGATGTTCAAAATAGTTTATTTTATGATGAAATTTTACCATTGATTTTGCTCAACACTAGCTGGCAAAGCACTAAATCAATCTTCTGTCCTTCCTCCTTGTAAAATGGTCGGAAACTAGAATAAATTGATTCGGTTTTTGTCCTTCCACACTAAATTCTTGGCCATCCTTATGCAGTAAAATATGGAGCACACTTGATGTAGTAGTCACTACTTTAACATTTATCCCACAAATAACCCATGATTACTGCAAACCTGATTCACAGCTAATTTGGGGGTCATCAGGGGGTCATACCTTATTAGTAAAAGGGGGCCAAATGAAGATTGATGTTTGGAAAAATTGCTTTGACCTCCATGAGACCTGGTAATTAACAAATCCCTTGTAATTATTTGTCATTGATTATTACAACATTGTAATAGCAAAGCAGTACGTATATGGACTTGATTTCGTCATGTTGTCATCCGTTTTTTTACTTTTGGAGCCCTGCAGCATCGTGTTGTGTTTGCAGCAAGATCATCAGCATTTAGTAAGGTATGAATGATGTATCGCCCAACGACATTCATGATTTTGGCATCCCTTTTTCGCATTGCCTGATGTCAATAGTTCACAACAAAAATAGCACTGTTTTATATAGTGCAGTTAAGTAACATGCACGCAGCTCTTCCAATCCGAAAACACTTGATGATAATCGGTATTTAGTCAGCAGAAAACAGTATTCAGACCGAAGTTTTCATCGTTAAGTTGGTTTGAATAATGAATTAAAGGCTCAGGAGATGTTTTAGAAAGGGGACCAACAATGAATAAATCTAGGACCAATGCTGGCTTTTTTAGGGGCCGACGGGAAAGTTACTGGTGGACCAGGCCGCCCCTTGAACGAATGGATATTTTAAGTGGTAGAAATCTCATGCCGGTATTCTAATAAATTTTTACCATTTGGACTCTTTCAAATCTCTGAGTTGAAAGGTGTTGTAAATATATTAGTAAAATTTGAAGATAAACGTATTAGTAAAATAAAGTAGAGGTAAATGAGTAGAGAGAGCGTTTTGAAGAAGGCTTTGTTAAACGCATGTAACCTGTTGCATGTGAAGGGCACTTGTTACTTAGCAGTGAATTGGTTTTCAATAGCTTTGCGAGTGAAAAATTAACTCAACTGTGCAGTTCAGCAAATCTTATTTATGTAAATCAGTATTTCAACACAGAGTGGTAAATTATTAATAAACCTACTTATAAAATTTCCAAAACCAGAGAACTAGTCAGGTCTTTGTTTTTATCGAACTTCGTTTTACAAATGTCTTGGGATACGCTAGTTTGATTTATTTCCATAGCTTTTGTCAGAACTGTATACTCATGAGACGATGCGAATTGAAAATAAACAAGAGGACCACTTGCATTTGTTTGCGAGCTGTTTGTATCAGCAAGGCACGAGTTTTTGTGTATTTACTAGACGCTACGATCAGCTGTTTGAGTTTTAATCTTGAAGCATCAGGAACAGATATAAACTTTGCCAAATTGATAAAACTGCAACCTCAAATGCATGAATAGGCCCTTGAGGAGCAATATTTATAAAAGTTTGGTTTAAAAACCACTGTTGGAACTATTTCGGAGAGAAAAGCAGAAATGAAATTGTCAGATGAGATAATTAATCTCAGAGAAGATCTGGTAAGTTTAGTACATTTTAACTAGTTTGATTTTCAGTTAAAAGCTGAATGTTTACTAAGTAATTGAGTAAAAATACTTTACAAAACAGCATTGAAAATTGTCAGGAAATGTTGGAAATGCATTGTACTGTTCTCATTTCAAACATTTCGCTAAAATAGGTCATTACGTCACTGATAAGAGGTCGCTGTAGAGATCACACAAACGACAATGTTATCTAACAAAGAAGAAAAATTCTCCTTGCAAATGAGATGGGCGGTTCTTTATTCAAGCATTCATGACCAGGCCTTATCATTGTAACTTCATTATATGATATGTATTGAAAACATCATAAAATTGCCATGGTCACAATCCTCATTGAGTCCGCCATGTAAACACCTGCTATGTCTTTGTTACCAGAAAATCTTTTGCGGCAGTTCTCCCTCCCTCGGATTTCCGATCTGAATAGAAACTCATACAATGGAATAGATCAATTGAATAAATGAAGCTCGGCCGATTAAATGTGAAAACACTATTTGCTCTCCTTAAAATTTTTGATTATGAAAATTAAAAAACTGAAACGTTGGAATAATTAGAAAGGCAAATTTAAGTTTTTTCATTGCAACAATACAATGAATCCTTGTGCAAAGCAACTGAAAATAAGGTCTTTTTATACCTCATCTGTTCAACAAAGAGTTTCTGTAGAATTTTTTAATTTCCTGAATATGTAAATGAATATTGATGGTAAACAGGAAAGTCTTTATAAGGTCTGTTCCATACTTAAATGAAATCTGCAAACCATGATAGTTATTTTTAAGCACCAAGACTTGACGAAAAACAACAACTCTGAAATATGGCCGTGTTTCGCTCATCTATAAAGGTTTGTCTTTCTGTAACTGATCAAAACTAGTTTGTGAAGTTAGCAGCTTTTGTAATTAGTGTTTGCTGAAATGTTTAATGACGCATATATCTTGAGTCCACAATCACACGCTCGTGTGCATCTAACATGCAAATTCAATAATAGTCTCATGCAAGATTCCACATCAGCGTCTACACCGCTTAGATTTTGAGCGCGCTAGTTATTTGAATTAATTTTGAAATGCCGAAGTTACAATCTCCATATGCATGAAACATTGGATGGTAACCAAACTTCTTAGATTAATTCTTTTAAAAGAGGTATTAAGGTACCCGAAGATCAATTTGTCTAATGTATTAATTGTATCAGTTCCATACAGTTTTTGTTGCCCAAGCGTCACCTCAAAAGGGTAACTGTAACAGAATACACTTATTGTGACACCATGCGTTTGATACCTCAAACAAAGATTTGTGTCTTAGGGTCTTCCATATAATTACTGCCTTTACAGCAATGATATGACAAGAATACAGTTTGCTTGCTATCTGAAAAATCAATGAAACGAATAGGTACAATCAAATGGCCAATCTGGTTGAAGCAAAAAGGAACATTCGTTAACTATTCAGCAATCATATTCTTGCGAATTCATGCTCCATAATGAAGCAAAAACGAAAGTTACTAGCCCTCGGGGCCAAGCTAGCTTGCATGATTGCATTTACGCTTTCATTGATCTTCCAGTCTGCCAATTACTTAATAACCTTAATCATAACCCAATAACCTAATAACCGTAATAACCTTCGAAAATAATGGTCAAAAGGTAGTCGTCCACAAAGCCTACCAAGACTAAGTAAAAACCCGCCTGGTCCCAAAGTGAATAATTTGGATTTGTATTAAACAGCTTCAATTGACCGTACTCGCTTTTGCAATGAATTAGATAGATGGATAGAAATGGGAAGAGATTCGGGGCCTGGCAAATTGGAAACTAATCGGTGTCAACTGGAAAATAAGATTGGATCCAACAACCTGGTCGCACTATATGAAATATTGTACGCGTCAGATCAATAAAGTATTTTGTGACTGTAGCATCTTCATTTCACAATGCAATAAATAATATTTCTAAAGCATGTAGTACCAATAGGAAGTCAAACTTATATGAAAGATTTTTAGGCACTAACCTAGGCATCAATCATTGAAGGGCGTAAACCCTGTGGCAAATGGGAAGGTCTTGAATTATGGCAATGCAAGGTTTCTTATAACGAACGACGCAATTTATCGAAGAGACGTTGCTTTAATTTCTTAAGATTGAAGGAGAGGCCAACAAACAACACTGTCGCATTTCAAACAAAATATAATTTTCCCATTTTTCCGTTTTCCCCTATGAAAGGGAAAAAAACTCCTTCTTATTAACAATATACGATGATAGTATTATATGATTACACCAAAGTCAACTTAGCTTTAGCAATCCCTGGGCGGGTAAACTTTTCTCTGTGGAATTCTATGAGGACAAGCGCAATCGGCGGCTAAAATTTCTTAAATGATGCCGGCTGCCTATAAGAGTAGATGCCAAGAATCTTAACAGTATAATCTCATGACCATGGCGATAGTAACAAAAAGGGTCGGCAGGAATATCATACTTGAAATCTCCCGCAGGAGACGTTACATAGTACCGCCTTCGGATCTTACGTATGCGACAAAGCTTAAGTGTTATGTTATGAAAGTTGCATGATGAACATTGGAAAGAGGCGAAAATCTCACAATATTTGAGGGAATGATTTGATAAAGATCAATAACAGCCAAATATTGAACTATGAAGGTGGATGGGATTTTAACACGCTGAACGGAACCCCTTTCTCTGCGGATTGTTATAGGTTAATATGAGAAATTGTAAAAGCATACTGCACATCGCCGGATATTTCTAATTTCACTACGGAACCAGCATTATTTCTTCGAGAGGAGGGTGCAGAAGACAGCTGGAGGGGGATCAAAATATTGCGAACTCATAGGAAGGAGGATGGAAAATAAAGAACATTTAAGAAGAAAAATAGTTCCATCTTTCAATTCCTTTAAAATGCATTTATTCAGGAATCCAAACATAGCTCGTCGGTTTATATAAAAGACCGCTTTAAAAATCCTCTGAAATTATTTTTAATTGCAGCTACTTCTCTTTTAAATGCCTCAACCAAACACGGAACGTCGATGGATTCAATCAAGTCCTTTAGAGTAGAATCATAAAGCACATTAAATTGCCTACCCTTGATTTAAAGTTTCTCTCATAAAGATTTTGCAAAGTTCAGACTGTTCACCTTTCTTTCTATGAAGCTTTACACAGAACACATTTGAAAACCTTGACTTGAACAGAGCTATTGGGAACTGGCTAAAAAATATATTTTACAAGAGGAGGGGGGGGGACAGAATTCCTACAATAATTTGAAAGGGGCTTGAAAATTATATTAGATGCATCAGAATTTCTTCCACTCCCTCCCAGTTGCTTTTTTATTGATAATTACTTCTTTCTATTGTTCGTTGAAGGTTCACCAACACCAACCATAACTAGCTTTATGCATGGAAACATTTTTCTGCTTTAAGGAACCAGAGTCAGGTTGGAATCTAAAGTTCCCTGTAAAACAAAACAATTGAAAAAAGACAGATTTAACAAACGTCTATTGCATTGTGGCCTAAGTTTTTTTCCAACTATTAACTAATATTTATATGGTACAATATTCACGTTGATGTAGAGTAATTTATGTTTAATGAAACCATTCTAAAACTTATGCGTCTAATATTTTCGTTAGCCCTATACCATCAAGCAACGTTATTCTATATTCTATATTTTATATTCTATATCATATTCTATTCTATTCTATTCTATTCTATTCTATTCTATTCTATTCTATTCTATTCTATTCTATTCTATTCTATTCTATTCTATTCTATTCTATTCTATTCTATATCATATTCTATATCATATTCTATTCTATTCTATTCTATTCTATTCTATTCTATTCTATTCTATTCTATTCTATTCTATTCTATTCTATTCTATTCTATTCTATTCTATTCTATTCTATTCTATTCTATTCTATTCTATTCTATTCTATTCTATTCTATTCTATTCTATTCTATTCTATTCTATTCTATTCTATTCTATTCTATTCTATTCTATTCTATTCTATTCTGGTTTGTTCTACAGCTAATCTCTTTCTTTCTTCTGCTCGATCTCGGATGGAATAAAAATCAATGAATCTGCTAGGTTTACCGGCACAATTCCTAGCAGAAAAAAGGGATTATGATAACAGTTCATTATGCGCAGTCCCTTACATGAATTGAGAAAACTCAGAAGAAATAGTTTTGGCGTTTCTTTGTTTATTGTTTATGTAGACGATTTTTGCTAACTACTTTTAAATGTATGTTTGATTGATAGAAAGTAATAGCAGACGGTATGAAATCGGCCATGCAGGCAATTACAAAGCAATTCCAATTGAAATAGATTGATGAATAAAAAATTGACAAGTCAATGGACTCGACTTTGTCCATCGTAGTCTAAGGCGCCGATAAACACAACCCAATTGAAAAGAACAATAAAAAGACCTGTCCGTGGTTCCTTAGCTTTCCTTTCAAGGTGTTTATGATATGTTTGCACATGCTTCATTCTGTGATATTTTGCGACAAAGCGGTCTCTTATCTGAAGCATTTCGCAAACATAGAAGGGAGTAAATCAATGCGAAAGTTTTTTTGCGGAGTAAATAACAATTGAGCTTTATTTTTAGGAGAGAATGGAGGAGGAAAAACAGAATTTCAGCAGATTGATGAAGGACGCAAGACGAAGATTTGAAGAGTTTTTGACGAATATAGATAAGAATAAACCATTTCTACTTCGAAGAATGGATCGCAGATCTTCCAAGGCAAGCGTTGGATTGGTTAAAGGTGAAGCAAATAGACACTTGTACAGAAGGATGAGTTGTAGATCGGAAAATTCGGACGAAGATTTGAAAATTGTAAAAATGAGGCAAGTTAGATCTATTAGCAAGCATAAAAAAATTAAAAGCAGATTCAGACATTCAGTTATTGGGAATGGAAAAGAATTCAGCGATTTTGAGGATATGTTGCTTATTGAATCGAGCGTATATAAAGCTTGTCATGACGATGACTGTGGAGAAGAAATTTCAGCGGAAGATGCTTTGGTCAAATACATTAGCCAGTTGTACACAAATGACATGAAGGCAAAGAAGGACAACGTTTATTCAACTGGGGACATTAAGACTGACAAAAATTTATCTGTTGATAAAATGCTAGGCACAAAACTACCGAACAATAAAGAAAATAATAGAAAAACAACTGACAATGGGAAACCTATGATAAGAAAAAGTTTATCGAATGAATTTCAGCGAGTTAAAACGCGTAAACACCGTCGAGCTTCGTCATATGTGGTCAGATCTCGATTAGCAAGTCCCGAAAGATCAGCGTATGCTGCGGACTGTGTAGCACTTACAAGGGAGCAAAAAAGACGAGTAAAGGAAAAGATGAAACAAGCACTAAAGAGACCTGATAATTATTCATACCTTGGTAATTTATGATAAATTATGTAGTCATAATTGATCCTAAATAGAATCCAGCTGCGTTGTCACATGCTTTCTTCATTTCCAAAGGCGAATAAAGCCACCGACAATTCTGCCATGCAGGATATTTACAACTACTCCTTTGGCCTCGTGCCTGCATGGCAAGACTTCTATTGAAACAACCTAGCATCAGTCTTTTCCTACTGTGATCACTTGGCCTTTGCCGACTCGCATAATCCTATGATTGAAGGAATGGATCTTTCAAATTTTTAGACCAATTCTGTGAGGCCCCATAATGCAAAAGTCATTCTATTGTAAACTTCTTGAGAATGTTACCAACAACTTAATGATATAAGAGCTGCATTTTACTAACTTCTTCCAATTTTGATGCTGTGACGTTAATTTGCATGGATCAGAATTTGTCCAATCAAATCTAGATCTGCAACTGCGCGCAGTTTTGTTATCTAGCAAATCATAGCGACGTATCAAGAGATCGGTTCTATTTTGCATTTTATCAACTAAATTTCAGTTGCTTTAGTTATGCCTATAGCAGGGGGCAGCGAGGGCAACCACCCCACCTGCTGTCAAACGATAAACCTAATTCTTTTATTTTGCTATTGCTTTGCCCTTATGTTAAATTGTTATGCCCCCCCCCCTTGCTCTATAGCATAGCAGGCGTCTCTGCACCGCTTGTGGCAAGATGATCTTTCATGAGCATATCGACGAGCCCTTTTCGCAAACGTAGGCTTCCTACGTTAGAAGTAACGTTAAGGAATAATCGGGCTTTGAATACCTTGCTTTAAAAGTTAAGCAATAAATTTTGTTTAAAATGTTTTTGAAACAAAATATAATTATATATTTCTCATGTTGGAGTTCTGAATTTTGCTTTACTTTTGAAGAGCCGAGTTATACTTTCTTATAACCTGTTTTCGCACAAGTAATACTACGGCGCTAAGCAATTGACGCAAACACTAAGCAATTAAGGTCCTATATTCGACACGAAAAAACAGGAACGAATGATCAAAGAATTCGTTCTCTCAAAAATGATCAGGCAATTTTTTCCTCATTAACAACAGTGTTAATAATTTGTATATTTAGCTTGGCTAGCGTTAATAAATTATCTGCATTGTATAACTAGCCTACAGTTATTCGTTATAAATTATTAAAAGTATTTTGAGAGTTCTTTCATGTTGGGGATTTCTAAATTATCCTGCATTGTAGATAATTAATATAATTCAATTGTTGAATTTGAAATGCACAATATTAGAAATCTTTAATTATGTAATCTGTTGTTACTCTCTCGTGCAGCAACTCAAGATGCCCCTTATTCCCACCAAACCTTAAGTACCATATTAATTTAGACTCGTACTAAGAGTCAGGTTGAATTCTAGGCAGTGAATTGACCGGACCAACTCTTCCTGAGTCATTAGCCGATGCCCTAGTCCTACCCTAGTTGTTGGCAACGCAAAGTGAAAATAGATTAATGTATGTCTAAAACAAATAGAAATACAATAAGATTTCCTTTCATTTGGCAACTACGATTCTGCAAGACTTAGAACTGGAGCGAGTATTTAACGCCATTGTGAATGGGAAGGAGGGGGGGGGGGCTCAATGCTTTTCTTAATTCAATCAACCCCAAAAACAATTCTCCCCACGGCCTTGACAACCAATCTGGTAGTGAAAGTTTCACTATGAAATTATATGAAAAGATCAATAGCAGTATTCTTTTCATTCTCTCGTTTTGTTTTGCGCTTCCAAGCAATGACGTAACAGAGGCCCTTGGGAATTTCGTACGGTCGGATCTCATTGTAGGCTTTGCGAAGTATTGCGATCTCTACTGGAGAAAGGGAGAAGGAAATTTGGGGGTAGCGGGAATTTTTCTTTATCTAGTCCTCGAAAAATCTGCTTTACTTCAACTGAAGGAAATGTTTCTAAAGGAAAAACCAACGGTAGTTTTGTTATATTCCAATAAATTTCATTTCAAAAATTTAACGTAATTTACTAGTTAATGTATCAAAAGCTTATTAATTGGCAGAAGATCAATTGATATCAGAAAAACTTCTCAATGCATTGGCATCGGATCCTGTTTAGACAAACTCTATAGCTGTGTCCTGTTGAATAGATTGCAACTGAATGCTAAAGAACATAACATCATTAAAAATAACTAAATGAGACTTATGAACAGTGGCGCCGTGGCCGGGGGGCTAGGGGGAACCCTGGCCCCCCCTGAAAAAAAATTTGTCGGATGATTTCAATGCATGTCAGAAATTTTGAAATTTATATTTGTGAAAATAACGAAAGGTTTTTCCGCAAATATTCATTGCTTTAGGATTGTCATCTCTTGTTATAAGTGTAAAACTAAAAGTAACAGTTTGCAACATCAAAACCAGTGGTGTCATGAACGGGGGAAGGCCCCCCCCTGTTAAAGTGCTGTCGGAAAATTTCTTTTTCTTTTCATTTTCTTCCCTTTGTCGGAAAAGCCATAAATTAATTGATGCAGTTTTTTCATCGTTCGTGTTCAAGTTTCTGTCATTAAGTCATAAAAACTAAAATACGGAAACAGTACCGCGTTCTTTCAAATCTAGAAGGCCGAGAAGTGACATCCTTGAAAAGGTGCAAGAAGAGAGGGGCATCCAAAGAATCCAACGCCCAAAAAGGGTTTCAATCATTGGATGGTGGTTGCATAAAAAAGCACTTGAGAATATGTTTTTTGCAAGATCAGAGGACTTTTTAACTGTTTCTTATATACGTTACAGCAGTGCCAGTATTTAAACGAGAGCGGCAAAACGGTCACTGACGCCGATGCTCTTGAAAACAAGTTTACATTTTTTGAAACCATAACGACAGTGTTTTCCTGAAGATTTACGCCATGACCGACCCTGCTTCAAATATTCTTCATTCAGAGAAAATCGATCTGTTATTTGCAGTAAGATTAGTCGAGACGGCGGAGGGCGGTTACGTCAACTGCGAAGTGATTTTACGAAAGTATTGTCTGAAACAAAGGAGTGCTGTAGTAGGCACAATCTAGTGCAGCAAGATTATCCAGCAAAACGTGCCAGGAGAAGTAAAGAGACAATTGACGTGCTCTCCAATGGCAAAATTGAACATAATCCAACCGCCAAATACAGGCGGGAAACATTTATCTATTCAAATGATAAAGCCTTGTCATCAGTAAAGACACGATCTTCTAGTATTAAAGCCATATTTTTTGAATTTGCGCTGCTCGATGCAAAACCATTCTGCACGATTATCACTATTAATGACTTACCAGAGAATGTATTCCATAATGTGGCCAACACCTACAGTCTCAGTGCATTCCACTTAAGAGAAGAATATATGTCTCTTATTAGAATTTACGAGAAGATCAAAGGAGAGAGACCAACTTAAGGCAGAAGTGGGAAGAAAGGATAAGGACCTCGCGGAGGAGAACTTCATTACAGCATAGATATTTATAAAAGACAATGAGATCCCGAATTTTTATCTCGATTTTCATTTTCTATAGATGTTTAGTTACGATATAACGTGGCAGAGCCATATGGCGTTTTTCATTTTACTACATCTGCAGAGTGGCAAGGGTGGAGCCATCATGAGAGTCCACCACGAGAGTTCCCAAAGGGTTAAAAAACCATGCAGTCCAAAAGAAAACTCTTTCTATAGGCTCAACTAAATGTGAAAGGACATTCTCCAAATTGAAAATTGCTAAAAATTGTTTGCGGTCGGAGCATAGATGTCGAAATCATTAAATTTTGATGAGATAATTGATGTTTTTGTAAATACAATGCTAATACGCTGCCCCATTTTCCCCTGCCTTCAATGATCTCAAAATTCTTCATTGACTGTTATGATATCTTGAGAAACATAACATTAAAGGTGGGGTTCAATGCTGTTGGTTTTGTCGAAAAAATTCTCTCGTTGTCGGAAAATTCGAACCTTTGGCCCCTCCAAAAACTGTGCTCCCACGGCGCCACTGCTTATGAAGGGGTACCAACCAACAGATCACATGTTTGTACTTAAAATTTTTATCGATAAAACTATAAAGTACAAAAAGAAACGGATGTATGCTGCATTAGTGGACCTTAAAAAAGAATAATCCGGAAAAACTCTTCTTTCAACTAAGCAATGCAGAAATACAAACACTTCTACATAAACTAAGGTCTATGTATAACTCAGTAAAGTACCGTGTAAAGCTGGCAAATGGCTATACCAACCCCATATCTGTTGAAAATGGACTAAAACAAGCTTGTGCCTAATGTGCTAAGCCTAATGCAATTCAAATTTTTATGGATGAAATTATTAATATATACGACAAACTTGTTGCCTGGTTTCTCTTATAGGCACCGAACTTAACCATCATCTCCTTAATAACCTCATTCTCCCCTGTACCTGACCCGAGGGTCTCTAAATTGTTTAAACGCCCTGGGAACTTATCATCAACATATGGTACTAAACGTTAGTATTAAAAAAAAGTAAGAGAATGATCTCTAGCCCATCCAGCTAACTAGTTACGAATCTTATACGAATCTGATAAACTTATACAACTCATAGTACTTTACGGCAATGAAGTACGAGAGGGGGGGGGAGTGAGGGAGGGGCATATTTTCTCATCAACAGTTTAATTATATTGCAAAAGACCCTATTCTTTTCTACATATACTCACTATATCCACCCATTGAAAAAAAACCTAGATTAAAATTTTCGAAGCTATTTTCTGGTCTAAGACAAAATACTCTAACCTTATCTGTATGTGGCGATTTATTTTCCGTTCCTTCAACTTTAAGTAGTATTAAACAAGCCATAAAATTCCTGCACAGAATCGCACAAATAGATGATAATGTCTTAATTAAAGTCAATTCCCTGACGGCAAATTTTTCAAATTGGTTTAACAGTCTTTAAAACTACTATCAATCTTTTGGCTCGTTGGCAATTTGGGAACACCTTTCCAGACTCTCTGTACGAGAAGTGTTTGGAAAATTAAAGAACGAATGAATAACCCTTTTAAAGAAATGTTGGTGTCCTGTAATTTCCCTAGTCTGTCTAAATTCTAATTAGAGTAAACAGGTTATATGACGCTCAAACCTAAATTTGAAATTAGAAACATTTCTGACTGAAGACATAGCCTACGAACACAATAACACTCTAAGTAAGTTTTGATGAGTGACTGCACGCTATTGATTGAAGTGAGGGAGACACAAAAGCCTTCAGGTAGAACAACGTCTCTGTATGATATGCCGTTTTAACCAAGGACGAGTTGCATTTTTTTATAATTTGTCCAGCTTACTATAATCTAAGAGCCGACCTATTATCGGTTGCGAATGCTTAACTCTTGCACCTAAATATGCAATTTCCAACATTACGTGTAGCGAAAATACTGCTGTTATCAAACGCGAATAAACGTTATCGAATCGCTTAAATTTCAGATCTTGGCCCAGACTGGATGTTCTAACATTGACTACTGATTACCAGAAAGCTTTTTACCGAATGATACAAAATATTTGGGGGGGGGGGTGTCGCATCCCCATACTCCTCGGTACGTCTGTCCCTGGTGTTCAAATATAATTGTAAGGTTTTGCCCATTTTGCATTTGCATGTTGAGTGTAACTATTTCGGTCTACCTGTGGATTTCTGCATAGGTGGTCTCCCTGTAATAAATTCGGCGCGAAACTCGTGTGCTTCCTTTTACTTTGCGCATGGCTAAGTGGAAGAAGGTGGAGAATCAAATTGTTGTCCAAAGTCACTTTCCAAGTCGAAGATTGTGACAAGCAGCTTATAGGGAGCTTTCTTTAACCTGATAAATATAAAGCTACACAAGATTGTACCAAGCATGGATTTGGAAATAATCACAAAGGCGCTAGAAGCAACAGTATCCCAAGGTACGACTGATCCGAGACAGACAGGCCTATTTTTTCTGTTTCATGCTATCGAATAACTTTGCCCCAGTTTGAAGCTACTAAAAGGCGCCATTGGCCAAACCTAACAACAGTTTTTACCTTTTAATAACTTCAATAATTTAGACCTGGTTGACGTGAATGACTATTTTCGGTTACACATGCTTGATATGATAAACATTTTTAACCGCTGCCGATCTGACCTTCGACATTTTTCGAGTCTCAATTTAGTACAGAGTGAATGATTACTAATGAAAGTTTTACTAACCTGGTCTCTGCTGCAAGAATGGGACTGGTGACTGAAATCAAAAATCTAATTTTCTTTACTTTTTGTAACTTTGAGAATTTGAATTTTCTTTCAGATAAAAATGAGTTGGAAGCAGCTCAGAAATTTCTTGAGCAAGGTGCTCAGGGTGCTGCTTTTGTAAGTACTCGCATTTCATAATTGTAAAAATAGCGTAGAACCCTTTGAAATGATAAAAACAATATTTTATCTTTAGTTATAGCAATTCTTCAATTTACTATTTAAGATCACAGTTGTCTGCTTTCCTCCTGTAAAATGTAGCACTAAGAAAAAATTTTTTCACAGAAACATTGGGTGTGATTGAGCTATTAAATAAGATCTTTCATGAACAATCTAGGTAGCAGGAATTATATTTATGCTGATGATGAATTTCAGCTTATTTGGCAAGCACCATTGTTAATTCATATGGGGATTTCAGAATCTGTCTCTGAAATGATGCAGCTCCAAACAATTAACAAGGCAAACATGCATTCTATAAGTGGTTATTTCTTTTGGTTACCTGTTGATCATTAACCAATGTTTAATACTCTGGTTGGACAGAAATATTGGACAAAATCTCACATTTCCATTTGTTCACACAGTTTGAAAAGTTTAAAATTTCTTTTCAGATCAGAGATCATTGCATTAATTCTCTTCTTTTTGGTGAATTCATTTTTATAAATGCGTTCTTTGTAAATGATTTTCAATATTTTTTGTAGCCGCAATTTCTGTTTGCCCTCTCAAGTGTTTTGGGAGACACAAGTAAATCTCCTGTTGCCAGAATGGCTGCTGGGTTGCAATTGAAAAATTGTCTAACTTCAAAAGACCCGAATGTGAAACAGCAGCATCAGCAAAGATGGTTCTCTATTGAAGAAAGTGCAAGATTACAGATCAAAACTTTGGTATTATATCTTACACTATTTCTAGATAAAAATTCAATCTTACTACTTATTGCATCATTTTCAGGTTTATATGTATAATATAAAATTCAAAATGCCACAACACACAATTCAAAACGATGTGTTAAATACAATTGATAATATGGAACTAATTAACTAGTAAGACAGATGCTGCAGAAGAGATTAAAGAAAGCAATATTTATTCTTACATCATGAAAGCAGGGTAATTGTATGCAGGGGGATTTCTCAAAATGGGACTCTCTAAGTATCACTAGATACCTAGCAGGTTAATCGTGGAGAAAACACCTCTTTTAGCCTTATCTGATTTGGTTTCTACCCCAAAATATAATGATAATTCAATCATAAGTTTTATGGGCATCATTGGGAGTCATTTAATTGGGGGATAAGGCCTTTTATAACCAATGCTCATTACCATAATTGAATCTTCAAGGCAATTTACAAAGAATTATCAGAGAAGTAAACCCAGAAGACAAAAGCCCCTTATTTTGAATTTAATCTGAACTTTTCTTTTTTCCAAGGCTGATAATGAATGACTCTTTTTTGTGGCTGTAAGATGTAAGGTTGAAATGGTCTGGATTGAATTTTTGATTATTTTAATGAAGGAAATACATTTTAGCTTTCTCAATGCAAAAAATTTAAGAATTGTTTCTAGTTACTGGTGACAATTTATTCTAATGCTCCTTACCTGTTTCTCAGGTAGATTTAGAGGCCTTAATCCTTTAATCAAATGGGTATCAAAGTGTTGACTGGCTTGTACTATATCATTGAATGGGCAAATTAAAAAAATCAGCAATGAAGGGAAACATAGTTATTTGGTTTCCTTATCTATTGGCATGTTATTGTTAAGTTTGTTTCTAGACTTCAAAGTTCAAATTAAACAGGAAATCAACGAGAGTGATGAAATTTAGGAGTCAGTTTATAACTGGTCAAATCTACATTTCAAGAGAAAAATTAAACAGAAATGTTCCAGTATTTGTTGATTTAACAAATGACTGCCTAACAGCAAAAGGCGTGTGAGAGAATGGGCACAAAATTCATCTCAAATTATTTAACTGAGAAAGATCCAGGGATACAATAACAAATTAGTTAACACCATATTTGTTAAGTACATATAATTTAGAATCTAATACACAGGGCAAGGAAGGTTTGCTTCAAAGGTTTTTTGCAAACTTTTAGTTGAAAAGCTTTGCATATTTCAGAAGCTTCACACTTGAGCTGCAAAAAATTTTTTATTTCTGGGAACCTGGGAAAAGGGTGGAATATTTTCTGTGAGATGTAATTATTATGTGCAAATGCTCTATCAGCAAAATGCGCAAATTGGTCATAAGATGTACAAGACTACTGAGCTTTGCTGCGCTGCTGCCTTTTTCAAAGATCAGTTTCTGCAAAGATAATGGTTTACAAGCACTTCAATTGATATTAATGCATTTTTAAGATTCTAAGAACAAACTTTTTGTTTCAAAAAAAAATAGGGACACATTTTTTCTGTATTCATATAAATATATTGAGAAATTTTCTGCCAGGTCTGAAAATTTTCTGGGAACCTAGTTCCCAGGATCCGATACAATTTACAAAGAATTCCATCAATTTTCTATTGGAAAGACTTTTGGAAAGAATTTTATATTGGGTTTTGCATTAGAAGCCTTAACTAAAAGTGGTAGAATAGTTTGATAGGATCAGTTCAGTGTACATGAAGAATTTGGCAAAATGAAGAAAATTAAACACTAAAAGAATAAAATGTTTTTTAAATAGTAATTCTCCAAAGTAGTTTCATTTTGACTAAAAAGTTGTTCTGAAAATTGATTTAAAGATTGTTGTTAAATCTTATAATGCAGGATTCTTAAATCTTTGTTGCTTAAAGGAAAAATTGGAGAAAATTTAGGGCCATTTACCAAAATTGTGATAAATGAGAAAGCTTTAATATTGCTAAATTATCTGTACATAACATTATGATATGATGTCTTGTCTCTTTTGTGAACAATGTTATTTGTAAGATTCATGCTTATAATCTTAATTGAAATCTAGAGTTCTTTAAAACCTTGACAAAAGTTTGAAAGTGTCTCTCTGTGAAATTCTTTCTTAAGTCAAGTCTAGAGAAACATACTTTCTAGAAACAGTTTTTAATCCTTGCATTAGAATATTTCAGGTTTTACTAAATATATTTTAAGTACTATGCACCCATAATGAGGATTTAAGTGCTCCATCTTTTATGAGATTTTAAGTGCACCAAAATGTCTGAAAATTAAATTCCTTTTTTATAAATTATACACCATGTCAGCTCAGTGACTTAAATATAAAAAATTATGTAATTGAATACATAATTTTTTTTGTTGAAAACAGATCCATTTGTTTCTTTCTTTTCAAATTTGTGTTCAAATTGTCTTCCAGGTAATGGGGGCTCTCGGAACAGAAACAGGACTGTCATCTGCTGCTCAGGTAAGATCTTTAGAAATGTCCTCTTTTGGTATATAATCTTCATACTTCAAACTGATTGTTTATTTATTTTCTTGCTTTTGTTTATTTGCTTTAATTGCATCAATAGTTATGCTACATTTATATTGTAGTGTGTGTTTATTTTATTTTTACCAACACTAACACTTACTACCTCAAAGTATAAATTTTTTTGTAGCTATATGTTTGATTTTAATTTTTCTAATTGGCCATAATATTAATGACTACAGAATTGTCATTGTATCCTGTACTTTAAAGTATTCATCTTGTAGCATAGTCAAGTAGACTGTATTTGTAAAATTTTATATTCAATATTGGAAAATGAATAAAAAATCACCAAGTGATAACCAAGGTTTATACATATTCATGGGCTCAGAATTTCTTTGACAAAAGATGTAATGTGCTTTACTAGTTATTCTTTGATTAGTTGCAGCCATACACAAAAGCATATGATCACAGTTTGTTGACAGTTATTGATGTATCACATGTCTAAACATGTGATGATAAGTGTCATATTGCATGCCATGTGGTTAAGGAGCCTGAAATAAGGGGAAAATAATTGATGCTGTAAAATTCTTGACAGTAAATTTTTCTTTGGTGTGTAAACACAAAGATTTAAGAAAAAATAGATTTGCTTGCATATAAATTTAACAATTGCTACTTTGTTTTTAAGTATAGTAGATTTTTGACCAGAAGTTCTTGAAGAATCAAACTATTTTTCTGGAGCATTAAGATGTTGCTGGATGCAATTCTTCCTGGTCATTTGGTGTCCCCTACATCAAATTTCTGGGATCATGGCACCATGCTCTGGGACAACTACTTTAAGATCATTGTCACAAAATTGATTAAATTTTTGGGAATCCCTCATTACATTATTCTTGTCATATCAATCTTGTTATAATAGCATGTTTAGGACTCAAATTTATTTTAAACCATCTAAGGCAGACATTAATCATGGCTTTATTCATGTTTTTACGGTATTAACTAGTGATATTTTAAGAATTCTTTCAGCTTGAAAACAATAATTACTTATTTGCACAGCACATGACATCGTAAATAGACCAAGATATAACATTGTGGCCATCAAATGTGACAGAGACTATTGTTATCTTGCAGTGTGTTGCCAGCATTGCCTCAGCTGAGTTGCCTCAAAATAAATGGCTTGATTTGTTACCAAGTCTTGTTCTGAATATCGAAAATGCACAAAGCTCATTCCAATTGAAGGAAGCATCTCTTGAGGCAATAGGCTACATGTGCCAAGATATTGTAAGTATTTTCATGTTAAACTTTGTATAAATGATTTATCTATTTTATTTGAGTTTGCCAAGCCTTTTGCTTATTTCCAAAATTAAATATTTGTTTGATTTTTTTATTTTTGGTGGTTTTGATCCCCCTATGTATTCTTTCCCCACTTTTAGGCCCTAGCATAACTTTTGAGTATCCACTGTGTTGTTTGGTAATTTAGGTTAATATGCTCAAAAGCTATAATGGTTCAGTAACAGAAAACTGTGAGGCAGCTTGCATTGAAGTTGCAATACTACACTGAGGCAATGTCATATTTCAAATGTTTATAAATGATTAGCCATTAAACTGAATTTACTTTGATTTTGTTCAATTTTTTTTGAATTTGCTTGAAGGATTCTCAATATCTTGAAAAGTTTTCCGGAAGTATTTTGCAAGCAATTGTTCATGGCATGAAGGATGAAACAAGGTATGTATTTTACTTTGTTCAGATTGCATTCAATGGCAACCATTTTCTCACTCTCAAATGCCACACAGTTGCTTGTTGGAAATCATAGGTTATTCGCATCCTAGAAGTAGTAGCCCAGAGAAAGTGTAGTTTTTTATTACATCATGACCAATCAGATAATTGGTAAATTCTACTTCCCATCATTCTTAAACACTGTGTAATTTTTTTGTTAAAGCCCAGTTTGCATGAGTAAAAGCAAACCCCAGACCATGCTCTGATCAGGCTAGTTAGGACATTTCTATTTATCTTTTTAACAAATGTTTTTGCATAATGTTTTCCCCTATTTACAAAATTTTTAGCACAGACTTCATATAAATATTTATATATAAATATTAATTATTAAATCAATTAAGCAATGGCTGACATGGAGTATATATACTAACTATAAGGGTACTACCCAATCATAAATGTTAAGTCTTGGCTTTGGGATTGAACCCACGCTCGCCACATTCAGAGTCACACAACCAATCTATTGGGCCAACCCGGTGCAAGTGATTATATATTGATTATATATGATCTCAAAAGGTAGCGAGCCACCAGGATTTCTCCTTTTTTTGGTCAAAACAGGAACATTTTGGTTTATCAAATTAATCAGGAAAATCAAAATCTTGAAATTGAAATATTGAGTATATAGATATTCAGAAAAAACTTCAACTTTTAAACGTTTCGTCTTTCCTCTTCATCAGTAATAAACTTTTCAGAAACATACAGCACTTATCTTCTGATCATTTTCTGATGTATTTAATATTTGAAAATTTCTAAGCTTATGAATGTTTTATCAATTATGTTTATATGTATATTATATCGATACATAAAAAATGAACCTCTGTTTTACACAATCTCATTGTGTAAAATAAAAGATGAAGGCTCTAATTAAAAATGCTTTTACTGATTGTTTCAAGTTTTAGGTTGTTTATGGTTTTTGGTTTGACAGTAATTGGCAAAAAAATTGATTTAATTGAAAAGTCTTTGCTTGTCATAACCACACATTAAAAAAAATGCCTGGTACATCATAAGTTCTTAATCATATGATCAGCATATCATGATCAACATTTTATGACATGATTTAAATATCATAAATATATTAATATATATATATTATTTATTTTAGCACAAATGTAAAGTTTCATGCTACAAATGCCTTACTGAACTCCTTGGAATTCACAAGAGCAAATTTTGAAAAAGCTGTGAGTACCCCTTTCCTGCACCATATTATACAATATCTTCCTGAAAAGTATACACAGTGTGTAGGTAGATATATTATTTCTGTGCCTCTAGCTGGATATTTCCTTCAGGGTCAATAATTTTGCAGATTATTACACCTTTTTGAATGCTACCATCCACCAAGCTATACAGTAGGATCCATGATATACTGCTAAATCAAATATCTTAATTCAAGATGGTCTGGCCTAGTGTTGACAATTGTAAAATTTTACTAGCTTCAAAACTTTACTACTTAACGAATTTTAGGAGCATACAATTAGTCTATATTGCTTATTGATAATACAATAAGCATTTCATTTTATCACAAAGTATGCACAGCAAACTAAATCATATTGAAATCACAGCAGCAACAACTGCAATAGAGATGTGACTAACTCCAGTTGAAATGATAGTGAGTCTCAGGGAAGCTGCTGTAGTTGGTTAAAAGAAAGAGGTTATTTTTGACATTGTTTGGTCTGTTTGTCGTTTTTCATTTGTTGAAATTTTGTTGGTATTTAAATGAATATTTTAGCAAGATCTATGTGCAAGGTGCTTTTAATAGGGAAGGCCATTTTTAAACAGTTTATATGGATTAAAATGCTTTTCAGTATGTTTATCTATTAATCTGCTTTTTGTGTAATTGAAACATTTTGCAATATAAACAAATATTCATTCTTCTCTTTTCGCAATTTATACTAGGAACAACGAAATGTCATAATGGAGGTTGTTTGCAATGCCACTCAGAGTCATCAGAAAAAAGTAAGTGAACAAAATGTAACTTCAATTTATAATTATAGAACTTTTGTACTTCAATTCAATTCAATTCGGTCATCTTGATTTAGAGTTTAAAAATTGTTCTGAAATACTTGGGGTTAATGAATCCTGAGATGATTTCAACATTCCTTTTACAGCGCATCAAAAGTAACTGTCATCAAGTCATTTCTTTTCTTTAATTCGTAATTTACTTGTTGAAAGATGCACGTACATTTTTACGTCATGAAAAACATGGTCACAATTCTTTGCTTGATTAGAAGTTTTTAAAGCCAGGTTCCCACTTGTCGTAATTTGCGTAAGAATCAGGGAAGTCGGCGACTATCCTGCTTCTTATGTTTCTGCATTCATTGTGTCCGCATGCTTACATGCTGCATGGCGCGCCAACTAAAGCTTAAAGTAGCGCGGCAATCAAAAATCATTTAAAAACTTCAAAATTGCGGCTGGAAACAATAGAATGCGGCGACTTCAGGAACAGCTTATAAGAACACGTTCACACAGCAAGATAGTCGCCGACATCCCCGATTCTTACGCAAATTACAACAAGTTGGAACCAGGCTTTAGCATCAAAGACGTGGGATAGAAAATTGAAGAATCAAAGTTATGAGAATGTGAATGAGTAAATGAGAAGTGTGCTAATCAATGCCGTAAGCGAAAACGAAATGGAGTGTTCGTGGGAACCTTCCAATGAATTACCAAATACTTTTTAATTATGAAGCAGATATTCTTACGCTTTTCATTGAAATATGATTTAAACGTTGATGTACTATCATGTTGTTATTGTCGCATTTCTCGTTTTTTAACCAGGTCAAAGTTGCTGCACTTCAGTGTCTTGTCAAGATAATCTCACTGTATTACGATTTTATGGACACCTACATGGGACCAGCTTTATTTACTGTAAGGTTTTCCTTTTTTCACTTGTTCACAGTCGTCGTGGTCACTACCTATAAGCACTTGGATGGCTTTGTGCTCTCGCAACTCTGCAATTAAGCATGAACCTGATAATTAATCTGATTATTACAGTTAAAAAATGTTTCCAAAATAAAAAGCTTGCATTTGTATCCGATTCCCTTGCATGTTGTCAGAGAACGACGCCTAAAGTTTTACTTGCCAACAACTTGTACTTTAAATGTTTCTAATCTGATTCAGTCAATCAAAGCTACACCCTGTTAATATCTGAATAGGATCGACGTCTACCGTTTATAATCAGTCATTTTCATTTACAATGTACAAAATTTTCATGTCAGTTGAATACGAGAGAAAGGTTCAAGACCTAGGCCTCTGAGATCAAGTCATTATAGCTCATCTTAGGTGCTGTTTATAAGGAGAAAATAGTTCCGGCTAACCGAGGTTAAATTTGGTGCCACAATCCAACATGGCCCCACGCAGTATTGTATCGAATTCTTTCGCATGCGCAGAATGCAAAAATAGTCTCGGATAACCGAGATTCCACCTATTAAATCCGGGATTCTGGCATCTGAAAATTGTCTTTTTTCTACTATTTTAATTCCCATATTAACGCAAAGTTTAAATTACAAGTGTTTGTATACGATGGTGGAATCCCGGTAACAAAAATAGTCTGGGCTAGCCGGGACTATTTTCTCCATATAAACAGCCTCTTAGTTCCCTTAGTTCAAGTGAGGGTTTATCAAAAACAACCTAGAGAATACATTTGTCAACGATCAGACAAAGTGTAATCTAAGATTTGATAAGATTCAATGTGATCTTTGTTTTTATGCTTTCTACCATGACGGCTGTTTTTTTTAGAAGAACGTTCTTGGGCAACATGCAACAAGAACTTTTTAAAAATCTGATTAAAACACACTATAAAAACAGCTTCTGTTCTACTTTGATGGCTTTGGATAGATAATGTCGTTTACATTGAAAGCCCGGGTTTGTTCAAGCGTTTCACAGAATGGCTGCATCCCTGAAGAAGTCTAACCTTTTGGAGATGATTGGCAGCTATTTTCTACTTTTTTTTCTGTTAAGATTGACCAACTATGTTGTATGATGGGTTGTTATTCTTAGATCACTGTAGATGCAATGAAATCAGAAGAAGACGAAATTTCTTTACAAGGAATCGAGTTTTGGTCTTCAGTATGTGAGGAGGAAGTTGATCTAGCACTTGAAGCTGCTGAGGTAAGCTGGTTTGAACAAGTTGAAAAATGCAGTGGCTGCAAGAAGTAGCTTAACTTTCTGACAGAAGGCATTTCAGCAAGTATTACTGCGGGAAAAGACTCTACTGTTATCAGTTTACTGGATGGCCAAGTATTTTTGATTTTGTTGTCACCTGGAATCTGATCAATGCAGGGAGAGTGAGTACTAGAATGAGAATGTCTAGTTTCTTTACCTCAAGCAGAGAAGAATCTAAACATTTTCGTTTAAATATGGAAGTGTTTGTTTATATTATATTTTAAAGGATAATGACATACGGGCTAAAAGAGCCAATTTGAAATTACATGGAGGCTGGATTTCAATTGGAGCCAACTCCAGTCATTTAGATACAATGATAATAAGGGATATATGCATTAGGGTTTAACATTTTTATGTATGCAAAAGCAACTTAATGAACTTTAACTTTCGTACGAGTTGAAATATTTAACATTGCTTTACAGCTTTTTCATCAGAATCTTGCATTGCTTTTTCACAATTTAAGCATTCATATGCTCAAACGGTTGCTATATTTTGCAGGCTGCAGAGACCAATTCCCAACCTGAAAGGTACAGTCGCTTTTATGCAAAAGGAGCTGTGAGCTATCTCGTACCAATTCTACTTAAGTGTCTTACAAAGCAGGTCAGTTTTCAATATTGGTACTGTCCCGGTTTAGACCCGACTTTTTGTTGCATTGACAATTCAGTTTTAAATTTGATGAATTTTTAAATTAGACACTGATGCACTCAAGCAGGCCTTCCTCTAGTGATCATCATTTATAGCTCAACTAAGGATGTATGTTATTTTTGAAAAGCGTATTTTTTTTTTGAATACTGGATTAACCGAAAGTCATGACAATGTTAAATTTAAAATATCTATTCAAATAATAGTAACAAGAATTTTTTACTCTGTTATGCAAGGTTGTTATATGAATTCATATTTTTTCAATTCGAAATGTTATGCCCTTTTTGACATCTTTATTTTGGATAAATATTTTTTAAGAAGGATAACTATTTTCGTTATATTTAAGTTTGTGAAAACAACCTTTACGGAAATAGTTCGTTATAATAAAATAGGTTTATTATTTAAGTTTGTAAAAACAAAGATTTTTGTTTGATCAAGGAATAAAAAGTGTTTAAAGACCCCGAACATTGATTCCTTGTGGCTTAATGATTTTTCGTATGCTATAAACAAGATAAAGAAATTAAGATAAAAGGCTTTTTCACAGGAAGAGTTTGATGATGAAGATGATTGGAATCCATCAAAAGCTGCTGGGGTTTGTTTGATGTTGATGGCAACATGCGCAACAAACGATATAGTAAACCATGTTCTGCCTTTTGTCAGAGAGACCATTGGAAGCACAGATTGGAAATTCAGAGATGCGGCTGTTATGGCATTCGGTATAATGATAATTCGTCATTCATACATTGATATTTTTATTTATTGCGTGGCAAGTTTTTGCCTGTTGTAAACGTTGTATTGCTTTAGTGCATAGATGAAGCCGTAAACTCGGGAAGGAATTTTCTACGAGGGCGGATTGTTTGTTAACAATATGATCAGGGCCAGTACCACGATTCTTTTGATGGTAAAGTGCTAGATTTTGATACATTACATACATCACAATATATTCAACTGAACAGGAGCAGCATTGGCCCTTGGAAATGTTTATATATTTATACAAGTTGTTTCATAATTCAAGTTTGAGGTTTTCTAAAACGAACTATCCATTGTCGAAGTGAAATCTCTCCAATCCTGTTGAACTAGAGACTTCGCGTGTATATCGCTGTTATTGTACAGCTTAGCCAGGAAAAATGCAAGAGAAATGATTGTATACATGCTCTACTCCCTATTTTAATCCCTAACCATGTTCACTGCAAAACATTATATGATTATTGCTCGATTATTTTGAAAAGGAGAGGTTATGTTGTGTTGAGGGGAGGGGGCATGAAGAATGTGTTTTAATCAGAATGTAGGCCTTAGCAATGGTTTTTCACATTAAGAGGTTGTTTGTGTAAGAATATGCGAATGAAGTCTTGGTATGGGTTGCTAGGAAAGAAAGGCGAATGATGGACTGAACAGGCGTGAAGACAAAAAGCGATGAATAATAAGACAAAAGTACTACAAATGTATTGAAAATATAACACATGTATATAATTTTGCCAATGAATTTAAATTAGTGGAATTATATATTTGTTGAACAGGTTGTATACTGGAAGGTCCAGACACTGATGCACTCAAACCAGTCGTTTTGCAGGTAGGCCCAAATTTTCGAGCACTGTCTAGTATTAATATCAGGTGCACATACAAGTCACCTAGTAGTTCTGTTTGTTTCCTGTTTACCTAACGGTATATTCACTTTGCCATCCTATCCGAATGTCAAGAAGCTGATGAAGATAAAGTCGAGCTAAATTATATAACAGTAGAGAGCATCCGAACTATCAAAATCATCGAAAAATGATACTTCACCATGGCTTACTAAACGCTCTACATTGCATACTCAGAAGAAAAATCATGCCGTTGATTTCACTCGTAAACCTCACTTTTATTGAAATGTGGAGGGGGATAGGAGATTGATCATACGCAAATTTAACGGTAACGTATTTGCACCAGTGGGTACAAAGGCAGCAGTATAGTCAATATGGCTCCTCTCAAAAGACATGGACGATGTCGTTCTTCTTTCTATTCAGAATATGTTTTGTCTATTTCCCACAAATATAATTAAATTCTATACATCATAGGCCATGCCAGTTCTGCTAGGATTAATGAAGGATTCAAGTGTCATTGTGCGTGACTCAGTTGCTTGGACATTGAGCAAAATTTGCGAACAGGTTCCTGAAGCAGCATTAGATGTTACAAATTTGGACAGCTTATTGAATGCTTTAATGGAGAACATAGACAGCGAGCCAAGAGTTTCAACTAATGTCTGTTGGGTATGTTATGAGCCTACTACAATATATATATATACATAGCTTATTTGTTGTTTTAGACGATACCTGTGCAATACATTTGTCTTGATTATGATAAGTTTATATGCATATACTTACATGCATTTTTGGTTACATCACATAAACACAACCAGTGGAAAAAACGAGAGTTCAAATTAGTTATATTTGACCCTGACAATTATAAAGCTTAGAATTGCTATTGCCTGATTTAGCTTGATATGCAGCATGCAATTTTTCAAATAGACCTCAATACCTAGGCCTGTTTCTTTTATTCAAAATTTCTTAACTGATTTACATTGCCAATAGCGATGTATCTTCCTTAATGAAGCTCCGCATCATTGGTCCTGTCATTAAAAGACCAATGACATTTGGGGAATGATTTGGCTCACCTCCAATTTTAAATTCATTTCACGGCAGCGTTCTTGCTCTCTTTCTTATATCTGTCCCGCCTTTTCTGAAGGTTTCATGTATTTGTTACTCAGTCTTATGTTGTTGAGCCTAAGTAAACGAATTTGGTCTTCTATTTCAAATTGTTAGATTTCATGATTAGAAATTACAGGTGCACATGACGTATTTTGCTTAATAAAGCTCCGCATTAGCTCTAAAATGAGAAGCAGTTCTGGTTATATCTACACGCTTTTTGACTTGGATGCGACAGTGTCAGTTTACTCTTAAAGTGTGTTTGCAGGCCTTCTCATCCTTGGCTGAGGCTGCTTATGAAAATGCTCCATCATCAGAAGACGAAGAACCATTGACTTACATTTTGTCCGGAAAATTTAACATTATTGTGGAGAAACTGATTGCAACCGCTGAAAGGTTAGTTTCTTATTGTATGAAACAACAATTTTTTTTATTCTTATACTGCTAACCAAGTTATAGTAAAAAGCCTTGTTTAATAAACAAATGCAGATTGATGGGCAGTAACCTAATTAAGCAAATTTCAAGTTGTTAGGTACATAATTGGTACTGGAAACTATTGTTTGGAAACTGTTTCAAAGTCTTGGTTTACGTGTAGAATCATCGCCATTTTAACACATTGGATTTATTGAGGCAATATTATTTATAAGAAATAATTGAATTTAAAACCATTATGAATCTTGCTGAATTCTATTTCATCTCTGCATTTTTACATATTTTCCCGAAAACCCCCAGGAAAGTTCTGTGGTATGTGAAGAAAACTTTTTTCTTTGTGCACCCGAGGAATCTCGGAAAGCTGTTCCTACGTTTTATCTGTCAACCTTTTTTGCGATTTTTATAGACCCGATGCCAGTCAAAGCAACCTTCGAAGTTCGGCATATGAGGCTGTCATGGAATTAATCAAAAACAGTCCAAAGGTAGGGCGATAATTTTATCTGTTTTGTTCGTAGGAGAAAATGATGAAACTGTAGTTTACATATTTGCTTATATTTTGTCTCCTGTGCTTGTATGGGAAGTATTTTATCTGGAATGTCCTTACGTCATACAGGATTGCTATGAGACAGTGAAATGTACAGTTGATGCGGTCTTGGCTAGAATTACAAGGATATTGCAAATGGAGGTACGTTTAATATTTTGCAGTGTTATCAATGTATTAAGCCATATTTTGAGAATATTTTAATAGGTATTACCTTGAAAATTGATACTCTTTTAAATAGGATATGTAATTGGACCTTGGTATTATCGATTGATCTTTAATAATGAAACTTGAACTTGAGCGTCACCTTTAACAACAATTTGCTGAAATATTGATTTAGCAGACTAGACATAGTGAGGATGCAGAGTGCTTGCTATGCCTTCCAGATTTTGCCATGTAGCTAGAGTTTTGTTTAGATAACTTTAAGTTAAAAGAATGATGGAATAGTATTGAAACATGTTGAGATACTAGGCTCTTGTAAGTGTCAGGTGTTGCAAAGATAGGAATTGCATTTTTCTACCAATTTGTCCCAATACGCAGTGATATATTTATGATATATAGCCACTTAGCTTAGAAATGCAGTCTTGCTTAAACCACGTTTCATGACTAAATTTTGACTGAAATAAATTGTAAACGTAAAGGTTGTTGCTCTATCAAACCAATTTTGTTTTATTGTGGGAAAGGGCCGGAAACCACAAAGATATTAGTAATGCATCATTTCCCATAAATGGCCCAACGATTTTAGGCCGATGTTCTAGGTTCACCGAACCTTGTCATACCAAGAAGGAAGGAATCATTCAAAACAGGCTGGTTTTAAACTGCTTAATGTTGGCGCAGCGGAAGATTACAGAGGATTTTTTGTACGAATTCCGTGATACTCCGTTGCTTTACTCCGCACCCCTGGCTCTGCATTGATTCTTTTCGATGGCACCAAACAAATACAAAATATCCTGCGCATTTTGTCGCATTACAGACTAATTTGATGTGATTTAATTCACGACGGCGATAATTAGCAGTATAGGGTAGGCCTAACCATTAAAAACATCCAGTTAATGTCACCCTAGTCAGTGTCATTCGCAATGGTAAAACTAGTTGATACACTAAAACACAATGATGTAATATTCATGTGACTGGCTGTTTGTTACTCTCGTTCACAAGGTGCAATAAACTAACTGAGCAAAGATTGGCCGGGTAATTGATTCTGACTAAGGAAGATTGAAAAGATTGGAACCAAAACAGTTTAACATTGAATGTACCCAAATTGAGTGTTGTATAACAATGTTGCATTTCTCGCCTGAGTAAACTTTGCAGCTAAAAAAGATGTAACTTTATGATATATTTGATATAATGATTTTATAAAACTTTGAAAATAGATAGTCAGTTGCGGATCTAAAAACACCGTAGGGGAAGAAATAGCGGGCGTGATTGGTCACTTATTTTTGGCCAACCAGGTCTTATCTACAAGGTCATTAATCATATTATATATTTGTCAGATCTATGCTGATATCTGAGGATGGAAGTATAACCTGTTAGTTCGTATTTAAAAAAAAAATCCGCCTCCTTTCTTTAGAGTGCTGGTGCAAATCTTGGAGACCATAGTCAACATAATGACTTCAAATCACTTCTTTGTGCCGTACTACAGGTAAAAATCGTCTTTTCTTATATATTAAACTGAAACTTATTGTTTTGTGCTATTTTTGAAGCTAGGACTTCTGTCTTAAATTATTTGTGAGGTGTAAAATGTAAGGTGTAAAATTCAATGCAATTTTTTATTAATTTTGCAGAGTGGGCTACGAAAGCTAAATCCAGAGGACACAAAACAGGTTGGTGATGCTGTGATGCAGGCTCTGTTGCAGATGTTGAGTGCTACAAAAGCCGGTGGTGTACAAGAGGATGCTTTTATGGCGTTGGGAACGCTTATAGAAGGTTATTAAAATCTATATTCTGGATTATGTATGATTCATAAAACCTTGCTATTTGATTTCACAAACAGTTATTTTAAGATATTGGTTAAAATTTAAAATCATGAACAGCTGGTGTATATAACACTTAATTTATGCTAAGAATTAAAGCATCTTAGTGTTATTGTTTTTTTAATTAATTCTTAAAACTTGAAGGATTTCAAACTGCGGGTTTCAGCTAAATTTTATATAAACAGCAAAACAAAAGGCAATAAGTTTGTATTAAGTGTAAAATATTTTACCTAGAATGTTATACGCGTATCTCTAGCGCCTATCAATGGTATGCGCTCACTGGCTTCTGATGATTCTGATGGCTCTCAGTTTTTTGTATTTTAATTAAGCATTCATATGAAATAGGTTGACTCATATCTTGCCTTCTAATATATATTTGGTGTACAGTTAAATTGTTTTTACTCCATGAAGTATATCTGTTCCAGGTGTCGATGATAAAGTTTTTATTTTGCAATAAAAGCCTCAATCTAATATTTCCTTATAGTTCCTGCATTGGGAACAAGCTAAGCCAAGCAGCAATATTATGATAACTTTTATTTATTGTATCTTTCATCTTTCTCAGGTCTTGGTGGTAATTTTGGAAAATACTTGCCAGCTTTCAAACCATTCCTAATTGAAGGGTTAGGAAATAGATTAGAGTATCAAGTAAGTTTGTGAATTATTATCTACTTATGACTAAATGACTAAAACGATAAAACTGTTATAACGCTGACATAGGCGGTGACAAAATTGACTCTAGTGTGACATTGTTGAATGTTTCGACTCTTGCTAGGGTTATTATCAGCAATATATTCTGAATGCATGAGGCTTTTTGATATGCTACGAAGACAATTTACCAGAAAAAGCATGACCTTTCAAGTATATATATATATGTATACTCTGTTATTCAAGATCATTGTAAATCAAGGTATCTTAATGGTTTAAGATATATTGTTGCTTTTAAGCACTTGCTGCTATTGCTTAAGAGAAGAATCCGAATAATCTGACCCACTGTATTAAAATGATTAAAAAGTTGAATAGAAATGATGTCCCGGTGCGTGGATGTTGCTTGTATTAATTGACTTTTGTTGATTCGTGACCACAAAGGTGTTGGTGATAATGCAGGTGAAATGCGTTGAGATTGATTAGTTAACGACTTGTTTATAGCGTGCATCATGCAATGTGATGGATTGTAACTTAGCCCGATGTCTGTTGTAGAAACATTATTGTAATCTTATAGTAATTCTTTTTATCCCAATGTACCTGAAGGCGTGTTTAAGAAACCTTGATTTGGCATTTTTGATAAAAGTAAATTATTGTTTTGTTATGCCGGTGCCGTCGAATTTTGAAATTGCAAACAAGACACAAATCTGTATTTCATCATCTAAAAATTTTTCTGAAGTTAATGTTGAATTATGAGGATCAGTGTCGTTGCTGTTAACTATTATTTTTATTTAAAGTCACCCACATATTCATCCTCAATTAAAATTTTACTAATCACAAAGTTATTTTTATGCAAACTTTTTAAAGTTTTTGACGTCTTAAATTGTTTTCATTAATTCAACAGTTATGTGACTAAAATTTGATTGGTTTTTGCTTAGGTATGCATTGCAGCTACTGGCGCCGTTGGAGATTTGTGTCGTGGTCTTGGTTCACATATTCTTCCTCTCTGTGACGACATAATGACAAAGTTTGCAGAAGGATTAGCCGTATGCCAATTTCGCATTCATTTGTTTAACTTGTTCTTTAATACTTCAGTGGTGTTAGAACAGCACCAATCATTTCAAACACAAGATATGAAGCACATTTGAAACCATATCCTTGAAGAAGATCTATTAAACAAATAGTGTACACAAACAGGCTAAAATTATACTTCGAGATTTTAAATACGCATAATCGAGAGAGTATTTCAAACATCTTGTGATCATCAAACATTTCCAGATCACGCTGGAGATCTCCCAAACTGAATGCCGGGAATGACGCAAACAGGGTCTAAACATGGCGCGAGTTGCCGAGCATCTCTTACGTCACGAATGACATGTTTTCTGTTTTGTCTACTTCAGTAAAATGACGCCAGTGAAAGATTCTTTCAATACAAACTTGTTGCATTCTAGAAAAATTTTTCCGTTTTTTAGTGTACTCTATTTTATTCGATTGCTGAATCGTGCCTCGCTTTACAAATTATTCTACCTTGTGCGTGTGCATTTTAATCACAACGATAAAATCTATAATAGTTTCTACTAAAACAAATTACATAGCTGGAGATAGGTGAAATTTCAAGTATTTGATGCTGAAGAAATACTTACGCTAAATAAAGAAGTTATATCCCAGTCCTAAAACAGCAACAGAAAACGAAATACAAGTGTTGAATGAATTGGAAATTGCCCATTGTGGTTATATTTCATAAATATATCACTGTGTTTTGGAACAAATAAGTAGATTAATGAATTCCTCTCGTATTAACACCTGAAAGCCACAACAGCCTAGTATCTCAAGTATTCCATTATCATTTTAATTTAAAGTTATGTAAACAAAACTACATGATAAAATCTGGAAGGCATAGCAATCGTTTTCTTGTTTTCTGTTCCACTGGTTTTAATAAATTGCACGAGAAAAGTAAGATGTCCTTATGTCAGCTGACAGCGAATTTGTTTTAGGAAAACGTATAACATTATTAAAAGCGAAAAGCCTGGTGCAAGCGTATAGATAAGAACTTTAAGCCGTTAAATATCTCCAGCTTTTGGTGGTTATATTAATTTTGAAAATAGAACAATGCACGTAGACTTTCCATGTAATCCACATACGTAAAGGTGAAAATCCATAAGAAGCTCTCAAGTTAGTCTTGCTCGGCGCGAAATGGATCAGAAGTGTATATTTTAAATTATAGATGTAACACCAAAGACAGTTTTTTGTGTATGTTTTGGCTTCCTTGTTTTATTTGATTCTGAAAATTGTTTCTTATAGGACCAAACAGTTCATCGTTCTGTTAAACCACACATACTTTCTGCCTTTGGTGATATTGCTCTTGCAATTGGTATCGAATTTAGGAAATATGCTGGACCAGTTTTGACCATGTTGGAACAAGCTGCTGCTTATCCTGTTGACAAGGTAATTATACTTGTGTTGTATGCGGTGATATCTAATTATTCTATGGCTTGTTTTTTTGTGCATATCCATGCAAGTCTGCATAATATTTTTACATCTTATTATTGATTCAGTAAATATTCAGTGTGCACTGGCTTGCAATAATGGACGTCGAACATAAGGAAGACAACGGTTTTCACTTTGCTTCCAGAGAAACGAAACCCTACCGAGCTTTTGGCCTCATTGTATATCACCTAATGGTATTTTGTAATATCTATTGCTCACTAGATATAAGCTTGTTATTGCCACAACATGTTAGTATTTTACTCCTTACCGAAGTGATGTGGGAATGAAATTTTAGAATGCAACTTTGTAGATGACTCTGTAACACCAAGACCCCATTTGATGATAGCAAACTTATGATGACGAGTTACGCGTTCCCAGTTAGGAAGATTGAAAAATTGTCGACTAGAGCACTTTGCGAATTCTGATCAGGTTTTGGAAAAATTATACATTTCATTATACCATCTTCGCGGTTTTATTTCAAGTCAATCTTTGATTTTAGAATGATTATGATATGATTGATTTTGTCAACGAATTGAGGGAATCGTGTTTAGAAGCTTTCACTGGTATTGTTCAAGGTCTTAAAGGAGAGGATGAGAAAAATATCAGCCGTAAGTATAACGTAGTTTCATGTGATTTGGGAAGGTGGGTTTTCCTTTTGTGAAATTCCAATTTATCTAGGCTCATTTGCCCAATGCAGAGTTATGCTTTTTATATATACATTTGCAACACGACAATTTCACAGACGAGTTTTGTATGCTGCAGTTATCACTATACTAAGTGGAATACTATACTCGGGGCTTGATATTGATGCTTTTGTATGTTTCGTATAACAGATACTGCGATTTTCATGTTATAATGCTAACCTCAATTGATATCTATTCATACTAATAATCTACCCAATTTTTCTATTTTAGCTGACGTGAAAATAGTTGAATCTCACGTGGGAAATATTTTAAAGTTTATTGAAATAATTGCACAAGACCCAGACAGAACTGACTCACTTGTTGGCTCTTGTTGTGGCCTAATTGGAGACCTGTGTAGTGCATTTGGCTCTGCAATGGTACCAGTAGTTGATAATCAAATATACCAAGATCTGATGCAAGAAGCTAGGCGATCTAAAGTTCAGAAGACAAAGACGCTGGGTATCTGGGCTTCGAGAACATTGAGAAACCTTAAAAAATGATTAGGTAAGTACCCTCATTGGTTTCTTTATAATCATACTGTCCTTTTATTTCAGTAAATTAGTTCTGTTTTGTAGTCTGATGTTTTAAAAATAGATTTTTAAATGACCTATAGACACGCCTGCTTTCAAGGGTTTTGTCTAAATTCACGGTACACTGTTATTGCAGTGACTTTGGTAGGATTTTTTGCTCTTGTTTTTAGTTGAAAATCCTTTTGCTCTTTCCTGCATTGCTATCAGCGTAGAACTCTTGTTTTTGTCAAATTGCCTCTCACCTTTTTTCATAGCGCTCTCCAATAATCATTTTAACATATCCCTTCCGATTGGCTTTGTATCTTAGACACAGAAAATGCTTTACGATGAGAATGAATGTCATAGTATTTTAATCATCTGTATCCCACCTAAGTTCTAATGTTAATAAGATTAATTTAATAGATTTAACGGACTTAGACTCAGTTTCTTGGAATATTCATTGTTTCTGGCGATGACTCACGAATTTCATATCTTCATGGATATTGGATTACAGGCGATTAGGAGATAGTGGACACAAATGTCTCTTCTTTTTCTTGTTAGTGTGCTGCTAAAACGATGTCACCTGATAGATTCTTTTCTCTGGTTTCCTGTTACGAAAAGCAACAATGAATTACGTTTTAATAATACGAAACAACACTTAACGTTTATTGTATTTGTGTTGAGTTCAGAAATCTCCCAACTTTTCCCCTGCCTGAAGTGCAATATGATGACCTTCTCCAATATTAATGAAGTTACGTTAGTTCTTCATGGGGATGAACATTAATAAGTAGAAGGTAAATTTATCATTATGTTGTAAGATTTCAGACCCCAACAATGTTTACTGCAGCCATTTTTATCATCTTCGAAACTGAAGATATTTTTATCATCTTTTGCAAAAGAAAATAGTAGCTACGTAATATTGTCATTAGTTAGTTCCAAATTCCATGTTGTGGTTTTCTTGCAACACGATGCAGGATGCAGAATTGAGCCGTCTCTCCCAAAGCAACCTCGCCCTGCTTCGTTTCTGGAATATAAAGAATTAATAGTGGTCTGTGCTTGGCTATATAAATTTTGTTTTCAGCAAACTTTTCGCTATTATATTTTATAGCTTTAGACTTTAGTAGCGAGGTAAAACAAGGATGTTCGGTATTTGCCTAAGGCTAACAGGGATCACTAATGAACGTCGGTAAATGTTGGTTTGTGCCACAATTGAAGAATGCAAATAGTTTGCCTATTTCTGTTTAGTGGGCTGTGCCTTGTCGAAAAAAGCAACACGTATATTGTAACATAATGGTTGCAGTTTGGTTAATGAACCACTGTTAATGCAGCACAACATAGGAAATAAAAGATAAGGAGAATGCGACGCGGCGAACGCAACGCGGTGAATGCAACATACGGTCAGTGCCACTTCAATTTCATGTGTACTTTTGCATCGAAGGCAGCGCTTGGTAAAGCTTCTTCACAGACCTGGCTTAGCTTTGAGAGAGTTGCACTATCGATGCTGGTACGTTTTTCTTAAATCTGACTGTAGCGGGTATAACCGCTTCCAAAAACTGGACTCAAAATTTTTTGACTTTCGAATCAATATGGTTGATCATGACGTATTCGCGCTACAGTTTGCCACTCGATCATCTCACAATGGAAACCTATCAGCTAGGGTACGACAAGAGCCCACAAAGAAGGAGTTATCAATCGGAAGTCAGCCTCATCGAAGAAAAAATCTGTCATTATCATGTAATGACCTTACTGATAGGTGAGAGGAAGTAATCCTAAGTTACTTACAGAGTGATTTCCATATCGGATAAAGACGCTAAGGAAAGCCATTTTTCTGTTTTAACATCATAAACATTTCAGGTGTTTCAATTGTGGTTTGGGTGATATCCATGCAACACGTGGTTTCAAGTAGTTCACGTCATTTCACACTGCTGCATCAGCAAGTTGATTCTTGCAATGAGTTTTTGAAATTTTTATAATTGCAAAAAAGGCAAAGCCAAATTTTGGATTTCTTCTCTTTTTGAATGGAACACAGCCAGTGAATACCACAGTCTATGTTAGGAGTTCATACTCGATGACAGCAGTTAAAGGAAATATTTTATCGAGAATAATTTTGCTGTTTGCCGTGTCATATCGCTAGCTATTATTTAAAAAATGCCTAGGCTGATAAGTCAGTGCTCTAGGTAACAATTTGCATCTCTTGCTGGGTTCACAGTTATAAGCAGGTTTTATGATTGTTTGCCGTCAAGTTTGAGGGTTTTTGTAGGAATTATTGGACGCTACGGGGCGCATCCGGGACTTTTTAGGAACACGAAGGAGATGAAGGAGAAGATACTGAACTCTAACGAACTTTTGATACTTTGTAAATTAAATGTGATTTGTTTTGTTTTGTTCAAAGAAAATGCAAAAACGTCAGAAATGGAGTTTTATTAATGGTAGATGCTTCACGTGGCCAGGAGACGATTTACTATATTTTGCAATAATAATCTTTTTTCCCTTAAGGTCTCATCGTTGAAAAGGTGCCTGCATTTTAGGAAAGCTGCCCTGTTGCAGCAATTTATTCCCTGCAAAAAGGCTTTGCTGTAGAACAGAAAACAGTGTTTTTTTGTTGAGAAAGGTTAAAAAGATAAGAAATGATGTTTAGGTTAGGTTTTTGTACGATAACTATGCCCTCGTTTGTAATTATGTATGATTATTGCGACTGATTGGAATTGAAGCAAATGCTAGATAAGCCATCTTCTCCGTTATTCAGCTACGGCCTTCGTCAATTTTTTTAATAGGATTATTTACACTGAATTGTGCGCCGTTTTAATACTGCCATGGGAATCTGCGTCATTTATTGTTGTTTTTTTCTAGGTGTATTGTTATGCATTTCGTTGTCATCCTATTAATCCTCACCTAATCCCCATCATTTTAGCCGTATTTGGTAGTCAATTCTCATTTTAGTCAACCAGTTAATCTCACTCCACACTGCTAAATAATAGTCAAATAATAATAGAAAATCATAACCGCTCAGCTTTTTCTTCAGATCTGATCTCCATTGAAACCATGATCATTCTATTCAAAATATTTTTTGTTGCTTATTGTCAGAGGGTCTTTCATTTTTTAAACAAGTTTTTTTTAAAGTCCGGCAATTGTACTAAGTAAGTTATTGAAGGCCTTGATCTTCTCTTGCCAGGAGCGAATCCAGAACTTTTCTGAAGGTGGGCAGTTGACAAAAGGGGACATTTATAAACGTAATTGATCGATGTTGTACTAGCACTAGATAACTGTAGAAAGTCAGTTTGGACATAATGTCGTTTGTTCAAATTACTAATAGAACAATTTTTCTCCATAGAGCAATGTACCTTCCTAGAGCAAATAACTTTCAGCTTTGATATAAAGTCTTGTTCATCAAGTGGAAATTTAGTAGAATACAGAATCTATTACGACAATCTCTATACCTCTATACAAGCTACCTGAATATAACGTAAAGGACAGCAGAAGTGAACAGTTATGAACAGGGTGTGTGGGTATGGGAACCCTCAAGGTCTGAAATTGTCGATTTACTCAGCAGATCTGAGTCTTTCAGTAGCTTTCTCGCGGAGGTGGCAATTTGTTAAAATGGATAATTTTGTAGCGTTTATACCCTTCTTAATTTGCTATCTGATTTTTTTGAATTTGTTAACAAGCAATTATCTTTTAGTAAGGCATTTTCCGATGTTCTGAGGGGCATAACTGACATTTATCTGCAGTGGAACTGCCTTTTCCTTTAAGTCATTCTTTATCGCAGCCTTAAATGAGTTTTTAATACTGATATAATGGAGTTATGATACAATGATAAATACTAACTTCAAGCTCTTAATAATCAAGAGTGAATAAATTCTTCTCTGACAGAACTGAAGCAATCTTGGCATGGTTCCTATTTGAAAAACATGTCCAGTTTTATCATGGTTAGACAATGAGAAGGGGTGCCAGTCCATTTACGGAGTAGCGAACTGGTGTAGGTTAGGGTAATCCATTTTCATTTGGTCAAAGTTAACAAAAGGCCTACTCTTCGAAATAGGATTGCATTCAAATTTAGAATAGATGTTTTTTTGTCTAGTCATCAACCTTGTTTCCAATTGTTAATATCTTTCAGCCTTTCTTTTAAATTTTGCTTATGTTTTTATGATGATAAGTAAAGGTTAAGATTTGGTTCAGGACTGGAATACGTTTTATTGTTATGGTTCTATACAGTAATGCTAGTATACAGTATTGTTATGCGTCCCCGATTCAAGATACAGTTTCCTTACACGTGTTTTTAATACGAAAGTCTGGGATGACTCCAGTATTCAAACTTCTGTAGCAATGGTACGGTTTCAGAAATAAAAATTCTTATCTTAATAAAAAGACTAACTACTTGAGCTTTAGGTAGCTGGAAAATACTGTAGCATCTAATTGTAGTTTAATTCGCTGCGGTAGAAATGCGACGTACAAACTGGGCCTAAAATATATCATTTACGCTAAATTGAAAGAGTTTCGATGTCCTTCTCAGTTCTATCCAGCCCACCCTTATCCGTCAGTCTCTTATGTCTGTGAGTTTTGCTACTGTAGATCTGTAACCCTATTCATGTTTGTTAGCATTTGGGTGTATTTCATATGTAAATTTGCTCTTTTCGTCTATCGGTTTTTATAGTTTAAATCGCAGTCTGAGCTATGCTAGCCAAAGTGATACTTTCTGCGAACGAATTTTCCTCTTATAGCTCGGAAATATAATTGTGTAGAATACCGACGCTGCAAAATATACGGAAGAAATGATGTATTGAAATGATAGTTTCCCAATCGTTTCCCAGCTGTTTTCAGCACGTCTGTGATAGCAAGAGCATGTGGCTCCGAAGATCGTTTTCTAACTTGTGTGAGATCTAGGTACTTGTGCAAAGGAAAGAGTGACTTTGAATCTGCTAAAAATGGAAACATCGGAGATTGACGGGTGGGAATAGAATTATAAATAATGGTTTTGATGTATTAATTTTTTACTTTAAAGTAGAGAAAATTTCCACAAAACGGGATAGATAACTGACATGATTGATAAAGATAGTTAAGTGATCGTAATCTTCTGCTGTTGGCACCTTCCACAAAAACGTTTCCACTAGTGTTATAACAAGATGCAGCTAAAGTGAAGCAATGAAGCTGCGAAGTTAATAAGTCGGTCTTTTGAGATGAGAGTTTCATGTGCCAGTAATACGTTTATGTAGTTTTGTGGCAATGTGGTTGCAAGTGCAGTAATTAATGCTACTATGTTAATGACAGCAGCTCTCCTTTTCAATTATGCATACGCATTATGCACTTTTAATACCTACAACGTCGGCAGCAAACATCATGCGTAACATGATTGCGCCTCTATCATTTTATCCTTTGGTATTATTTTCTTACCATCTAATTTTATTATCCTACCCTCACATCTCAGTAGTTTTCGCTTCATCCCATGCTTTCTTGTTCTGCCTTTCCCATCGTTAAGTACTTGTTTTGAAAGACTGACCGAAGCAACCATTGACAATAACCTCACGACATATTTCATTGAAATTCTTTGATACTATCTCATTTCAATATAACGAACTTATCTAAATATAATCGCTTTGCAAGTGGAGCCTTTCCATCTTTTATTCATAAGAATTGGATGAGTTCAAAGCGGCTCCCCACATACTGATCCTAACGGATAAAAGTGTCGTTGACTTTGCAGCAATTGTCATTGAACATAGAAACATGTAATGTAACTAAACAACGAATATTTACAAAATTCTCTTATCTAAGTTTACTTTCCAATTAAAACTCGACTCTTCTGCAATAGACTCGCTTCATATTTTGATTTTCTTCATTAGTGATACTTGACATAGGTCTTTGAAAAAGCAGCGATGTTTTCGAAAAAATATACAGTGAAAGAACCGACGAGTAGTAGAGGCGGATTTAGAGGGGGCTGAGGGGGCCGCGACCCTCCTATTTTAGGACAACAAAAAATCGTCAATTTTCAGTTCATTGAAATACCCTAAAATAAATTTGAATTTGGTACTCTTACTGTCACACTACGACGTTCAGCCTTTCCTTTCCGAAAGTGCTGGTGTCCAAGTAATTCTAAACAGTTACTGAGAAGCGAGACGCTATCAGGGAAAGGTGACACTGAATTTTCGCGGCTTTTTGCAACGTTGCAAAGCAAGTCTAAAATTGGCGTCAAAAAAATTTCGAACCCACGAGTTGTGGGACTGGGGTATGGGATTATAAAACGAATGATTATCAAGTCTTGATTATTTTCGGAATCACTCAATGGTACGGTGAATTGTATCTGTAATTGACTTATCTTATTGGAATATCATGTACCACGGAGTCTATACTACTAACAAAGAGAAGATATCAAATAAGTAGCCCCCGGAGGGTACTTGACCTAAAATAGTACGGGGGCGTGCACTCCTAGAAAAAGTTTATTGACCCGGCCTAAGAATTTTCTCCCACCAATGGTATCCGGCTTTAGAAAAAATCAGCGAAAAGTATACGCCAAAACGTAAAAAACGCCCCCATTCTTGCAATATTTCCCTTTTGGCAACCGGCTCTAGTTTTATACCCGGTGTTTGAAAAAAGAGGCGAAATCGACACCCGTAAAGGAGTGCACATCCCTTCAGCAAAATATACTAAGTCCCCCCCCCCTGTGAGCAGCCCTTGTTGTTCCTTCTGTCTAGTAGTTTTATGCTCGTCCACCAAACGTGGTTGTCAGGCACTTAATTACAGTCAATTTTGTGGGGAAAAACCCTGCATTTGCCGTCTGATTGAAATAGCAGAAATTGTTTACTTTCAGGACGGTCATTTAACCACACTTACAGCATTCTATTTGGTTAAGGTGTTCAGACGTCTAAGTGGATATTCCTACTCTCAAAAAATGACTGATTATACTTGGAAATTATGCCCCCAAATGTATGGAAATCGCACCTCATTCCATCTGAAATTCAAAATAATGGGAGTCCCCCAGACCCCAACTAGGGTTACGCCTTCGGCCAACTTATCGTCCCCCCCCCCACTCTACAATCCTGGGTCCGCCCCCGAGTAGTAGGAATTGACAAGTGTTCATTGAAACTGTTTTGGGCCTTATAACAAAACTAAACCGACTTTCACCAAGCTAGTCTGCTGTCCCTTGAATTCACCTTTATCTCGTCAATCCGCTGATCGAAATCATCTCGACCTGATGTTTATGATAAACTGGAAGGAGCAGGAGCGTGGGAATAGCTTTGCGGTGTGGCACCCCTTTGTCGCACTATCTGGTTCCTATTAATGTCCAGCAGTGTGTGACTCAAAACGCGCGGGAGATTAAGATTGCATGTAGATAACATGCCGGAATGTGATTTTTGACCATTAAAATTTTTGCATTTTCAACCCACACCCATACCACCTATCCAAAACCTTGAAGCACTTAGCTTTATAATTGTGGAATTTCAACATTTCAAGAGGAGGAGGGAGGGGAGGGGGCAGAAAATGTGATTGGCTATACAGGAGAAAGAAGTCAATTGGCCTAACCTGAAGTTTGTAGATATAACCCCTTCTCAGAATCATATGCCTTGGCCTCAAATAAGATCTCACTTTGGAATTTAACTAGAGGTTCCTTTCAGCTATTTGGTTGGCCGCTCCTACAACGATTTTGACAGGGTCTTAGCCCCCTTGCTCTTTACTTTGCGCCTTCTGATTAATTGCACTCCCTGCAATTATCTACACTCACATCTTTCCATATAGCAATCTAGCGCAGTGCTGAATTCATTAGCTTATATCAGGAAAATAGCTAAATCAGCCGTCCCTTACTTTAAAAAAACGAGTTGCATTTTTTTGGTTTACTTAATGTTGCATTTTCATTTTTCATGTTCCATATTCATTTTCACTAGAATCCATAGCTAGACAGTTTAAATAGGCCCCAAAGACAAGTCTATCCATAAAACGTGCCTGATTACCCTTGGATGTTATTGGACAATATTTCATGACACATTAGCGTAGTGCTGCCTACCTTTCTATAGCCTGGATTCAGTAGCCCATTTGTTATGAAGTACTGCTTTGGTTCTGTTGCACTATTTGTTATTTTTCGTGAACATGGTTTTGTTGTTCTTCGCCATCATTATCAGTTCGTTATCATCGCTGTTACTGACTTCATAATATGTTGTAATTAGACACAATTGAGAGTGCTCCTACTGTGAAAACTTTTTAGCTCAATTTTGTTCTTATCAATTATCTAAATGCATTTGGAGGCCGTTGTTAGCCAATGAATTAAATATATGGAATTTCTGTGACTCCTAAAACATCCGCCAACCTGTAGGGTAGAATGCGGCCTAGATCACTCTGGAGTAAGCAACGATGTATATAACACATTCGGCTTTTAGTGAAATCAAAGATTAAACTATAGCAACAATCGAATACATGTAATTAGGGTCCGTTTCTATTACATAGCTACTTTCTTGCCATTCCATAGAAAACGAGCCCAGAGAGAGGGTCATACCAAAATATAAAAGGACAGAAGAGGCCAACAGATTGCTCTAAGTCGCTCTGATCGAGCAAAAGTAGAAAGACGTACTGTACAAACTCTCATTAAACAGGGGGTTTTATTCTGCTTGCAAGGTAAACATACCAGCCGTGAAGATCCGTGTAAACTGCTCACAGCTATGAAGATCACTAATCAAGACAAAGAATTATTGAAATGTCCATTGTTTACCCCATTCGGCCTTTAAACCATAAAATAACTATTTTCTCCATCTTTTTATAGTCCAATCTGATACAATCTGCTGCTCTATTTTTAGAGCCTTGAAAAGTTCTTCTGCGGTTTTTCTTTTATTGACATCTGAGAAATTTCTCCAGCTTCTTTGTTTTTTGATATTCCATATCGTTATGTGGCTTATCTCATCTTTTGTTGATTGAACTATTCCAAGCAGCATGCTGTTTACGTAAGTTTCCCATAGTATTATCTGGTGTATTGTTGATGCAAGTACAGTCTCATATCTGATCTGATGTACTTGTTTTTCAATGCCGCACTTGCTTTTTATATGATTCAAATAGGGCGTGAACCAAGGGTAGTAATGGCCCTTACCTCGAACGTTTTCACTTTGTACAAACTGCAGTTATCATGTAACATCAAGTATTTTCATTTTAATAGTTACTTGTTTAAAAACTTCGCGCAGGCTCGTCCCTTGACTTTAGGAAGATAGAAGAGACATTCTATGATATTGATAGCTAATATCTTTGGCCTTCCACTCACAGGAATCATTTTATAGTTCGCATGTATTTGCTGCCAACTATCTAACTAACTTTTTAACTTGTCATTTCTCTTTCAATATAAGTGGTGGCGGATCTGGGCAATATAGCAGGAACTCTAGAAATCACTCATACTGTACCCAATGTTTTGTTTCGATTTTTCTACGCAGTGATCTGTGCAGCACAGCGCATCAGAACAATAGCCAAGACACTGATAATAAAAACTGTGATTTTTTTAACACAGTTCACCATGCTTTGTATTTCTCATACTAATTCATTATCAATAGAATATTTGTTTTGTTTAAGATTTTGTATAACTTCTAAGGCAGCCCCGCGCATAGCCATACAAAAATGATCGCATTTCTCCTGAAGTTTCCTTAAGCATTTGAATGTAATGAGCGAAGTCAGCTGATCTGCACAGAGACAAGGACTGCAAAGCAATTTATAAATCTAAAGCAATCAAAAGAATTTTTTATTAGTGTACGTTTCCTAGTTTTATTTAGAGAATCCATTTGTAAACCAGAACAAAGGAATCCATCTTCATTCACAATTTGACTATATGATTTGTCTGGATGAGGTCTTAGTATGTAGAAAGTGTACATTGACTCATACTGTAAGCGCCTGCTTAAATGCTCACAACCATCTGTTCTATGCATTAAAGTCCTGGGCAATTTACAATAAATATCTATACCAAAGAGGCTTAATTTTAGAAGCTTCCCAAGCAATTCTCGGTATTAATCTGGTTCTACTAAGTAATTCTTAACCTGAAACTGTTTCTGCTGATAAACCAGTATACACAATCATATTCCTAAAGATAATATTTATGTTTTTATATATATACCTATCTTTACTGTGTACTTGACATGACATAAGATTTGTCGAATAAGATGTGACGTATTTGAAAAAAGTAGTTACCCGGATATTTTCCCATACTGAATCTTAAGCAATTTTTAGCTTAAAACAACATTAACCTTCTTCGTTGTTTTTACTTTATGCATCTCACCCCTTCGACTGGTTCCTAACTCAAGCCACTTTTACTTTCCCATATTTGCACGTTTACTGAAATGATCTATTAGGCAACCTCCTATTGCCTTTCTTTTCTTAACTTAAGGATTGATTTTCTTTCTTTTTTCCAGGTTTTAGTTGTACAGACCCGACAAGACTGACAATTCGACGCTTTGACAGCAACAACAACACGTGAGCGCGGGAGTTGCGAAGAGTGGAACGCCGGGAAGACTTCGATGAAGAGGAGCGAACGTAGAACGTCCCCATGGAAACACAGGATTTTCTTTGGCGGAGAGGGAGAGAGTGTGTGTGAGTTAGCACCTAGCCTGCTTTGGACTTTTCTCAAATTTGATTCTCCTTCTTGTTGCATTTTTGTATGTTCCATAGTTGTACGAACGATGCGCAGTAAAATTGAATAATATTAAAATGTTAATTTGATTACATTTGTGAAGCTCTTTTGTGTATCTGAAATGTAATTATTCAGTAATCAGAGAGGAGGCTAATCTTAAAGAAGGGCGCCATCTTTGCAAGCCAATTGGAGGTACTTTATGTATGATCGGTTTTGCCCAATCATATGAAAAATGTTTTTAATACCTTGAGAATGCTCAAACGATTTATTTTCAAGAAAATGAAAGGAGCTAGAATTTAATTTTGGGCAATTTCATAGATGTAAGTTTAATTTGGTATTATTCTAAACCAGGAACAAGCACCTTTTTGACAGTTCACCTTGGGCTATGCATACCTGTTGACAGTATAAGTACAAACAATACATTCGTGTTCCCTTCCATTCTACTCTGGTCATTTTGCCCAGAGCTGAAAACAATTTATAACAGCTTCAGATCAAATATTCTGCGATAAAACTATGGCAAATATCTTTAACAAGGGTGTTTTGATGACAAACCTGAGAATTACAAATATTATAAATGAACAGTGAATCAATGCCCTCGTCATATAAATACACTCATTTACTTTTATAAGAAACTGCTCTTCAAACCCTGATATGCTCTAGGAAATTTAGAAACTTCATTAAAAGGCAGGGAATATTATCTAAAATTTTTGAAATTTTAAGTTCTATTTAGCCAGCATTCTTGCTAAGATGTGGTTTTCGAATGTGTACGGAAGAATATGAAACTATTCAGAATTATACATGATGATAAAGCATATGATTACGGGCCTTTTAAAATACATGAGGTTTTAGGATAACAAGGTGTCCAAAATACGCTCACTTTATTACAACACGCATAGAATTGTTTGACTTGTCTCATAGCCAACCACTTTGATTCTCATGGCCCCAATCTTGTGTACATTAGTTGCCAGGTTACCCCATTGGAAGTTTAAGAGCATTGTTTCTTATAAAAGCTGAGTGTATTAGATCGTTTAGCATGTCAAAAACCATGAAATTGAAAATAATCTATTTTGGTAATGTTATGACTTGTACTTTGTCTATCCACTATTCTTTTTCAATGTAAAATTAGTTTTGTGTGAGAGAGGAAATTCGACATCAACGCATTATTATTCTTTTTGTCATTTTTTTTTATCTGTTGCATTCTCTCACCAGGTTCTTCTAATATTCATGAACTTATTCCTATAAAATTTAAAATTCGAAGATAATTAAGTTATTTTTGATGCAACTTGTCAAATCGCAAGCAATGCAAGGACTCCCTGTGTTGACTAGGCATTTAGTTTGTTTTGAGTTATGCTCCCCATTTCCAGACACTTGATACTGAATGTGGTTGGTCAATTCTATTGTCCTTGCCTTGCACATATCATGGCAGATGGTCTTCTGTTGGATGTTTTGCAGGACTCCCCCCCCCCCTTGATCTATTGTTGTTACTTAGGGAAGAACCAACAGAAAGTGACCATTGTCATTTCCAAGGCGACTATAAACATGACCAATCATAGAAATATGTGACCAATCAATTTCAGTACCATTTTGGTATTCTCATTTAAAAGTGAGTTTTTTTCTATTTTAGATTGCTATAAGTTTTAAAAGAGCTTTTGATCTATGATTTTGGCTTAATGAGGGGCGAAATGCCAAAGTCAATAAAGTTCGAACTGGAACTCGTTCTTTTAAACTTTTAAACCCATGTTTGTTCAGGAAACGTGTTCAAGGTCATTCACTACTGAAAAATTAAGAAAAATTAAGTTATTTCACTCGTCTATGTCCAAAACATTTTCAAAAAGAAATTTGCAAAAGTGAAGAACTCAGGAATTATATTGTCATACATGTGATTGGCTGGTCAATACACAAATTTAAGCCGAATTCGTCGAGTAATTATATATCTATATACAGCCAATGCCGAACTGCTTTAATGTATTTACAGTTAAATGTGTATGCAAGAACTGCAATTTTGTCCTTTGAATGCGCCGTAGATTCAACAAAGAGACGCCTGCTGCACTGAGAATAAGGGGGTTGCACCATGAATTATGGGCAGAAAAATAGAGAAAAAAAGTTTTTAGACTTTGTCTTGGGGCCAGAACTGTTTCCGATGCCCCTTCCCTCCATTGCTGTGGGGATCCCTGATCCAAATGAAAACTAAATCTCTTGAAATGACTTCACGAAGGTTCCCTGTCATTTCAAATTTTTTTACTCACAGTTTCTTATGTGTTTCGTCAATTTAATCTCAGATCAAGTCTGCGAATAAGGGCCTTGTCAACTTTATGTTAATGAAAACAAATTTAGAAACTTATTCAGAATTTTTCAATCAGTGAAATCCTGCGATTCTGAGAGTTTTTTTAGCATTCAAGAGATCAATCCGACCTTTGTTTTAAAAACTAGCACCAGTATTTCTATATTTTCAATTCATGATGTTTTGAATATCCATACTAATTTTGTCTCATTTCCAGCCTCTTGTGTGTCGTGTGACCCACATCCAAAACTTTTTTAAGTCTTATCTCAGTCATTTTGACTGAGCAATTGTTGTGAGTCATAACTGTTCTTGGATTTGTGGTTTGACTAGATTCGCTCCATAATCTAACACTTCTTGGCGCGCCATCGCTTCAAATTTTTCATCTCTCCCCCCTTCTCGTCCGGCTGGTGTGCTGCTAAATGCATAAAGGAAAAAATGGACATCTTTACCGCTCCTGCCCCCCATGAAACGGTCTTTCATGCTTGAACTGGTATCACCTCTTTGTTACGTTGAGCTTCTGCCAGAGCCCCCTGGAGTACCGATTTCTTTTTGAACGCCACGAATATCGTTATGGATCCAGTGTGGCACCCCTTTCTTCTAAAATTTTCGTCACAACTTGTCACGAAAAGGGGCGGGCAACGGGCGGGCAACCCCCCCACCGCTATGCACATTTTAACGACCCCTTACTAATTGTTTATCAAAATTGGCCTTTGGTAAACTGCCAATTTGTTTCGATTTACATGGAAAACTCCTGTTAAGCATATGGCAAGATCACCTTTAAATAAGGCCTTTAAATCACTAGTTGCGATTAAAAGATATCTTTGCCTCAGAGCTTGTTTGGTCACAGAGAAAAATCAGAAAAAAGTTATTTATCGACATAACTCCAAAATGTTTTCCCGTACTCTTTCGCTCGTGTTGTTCACCTGCATGTCTTCACCAGAATGAGCGTTTTCGCGTTTATATACAAGTTATTTCTGTCCGCACCATATATGGAATATTCTATTTGATGTCTCAAACGAACCAATCATAGCGATTCAAATCTCTATGACTAATTTCATTGGTTAGGGTTGTTTTCCCCTTTACAAAGGCATCCCCTTCTTTTTGTATTGTTTTCAATCGGTTTCCCATGAATGCACTTCCTCTGATTGGCTAAATCAAACAGGTTCAACAATACCATGACTAATGCTTCATCAGTTGCTGCATAGTTTAGTAGAGTGTTCACAATTTCACTATCGCAGTTGACCGTTTAAATGCTGCTTTGGCAAGATTTCGCCTAATAACTACGGTTGCACAGGATCTTTTATGATGAATTCCACGCTGCCATCAGGAAGCATTTTTCAGGAGCTTCAGTCCATTCATGATACTGGTTGTTTTTCACCTTCCTCGTCGGTTGAGGAAGACTGGCAACAGGTAAATTGCTTTATACTTCTCCCCTATTTAGTAGCATTCCGTTATTTTATTAAACGCCAACCTATAATTTTTACCCAGAAAACAATAAGATGTTGAAATCTATTATTTCTATTAAAATCCGCTTCCCGAGTCTCGCTCAACGAGGACCTTTGAAATGGCCTAAGCAAAGATCCCGCTTCCTTGTCATGAACTGTTGCACTTAACTGCAGCTATCTTGCACTATATTACAGCTGGATCAGAAATACTAGAAAGTTGTTCAACTACTCCATGAATAGCGATAAAAGTATCGCTTCATTTTACGAAAGAGAGCTTCTAAATATTTAGCATTTCTGTGGCTTTATCGATCCAAAATAGCCTACCCAGTCCTGTACTTCTTCAAAACAAACAGATCCAGGATTTACCGTATTCTTTTAAAAAGTAAATAATTCCTTTTCAGACTCGAATGGAATTGAACAAATACTTATGCAGAGAACCAATAACCATAGGATGTAAGGATCTAGACAGTGTTGTGCCTAGCCCTTGGAATGAGTTCTTTTTTACTGAAGATCTTGAAAGTCCTATTATGGGAATCACCACCTTTACGAAACCTTTGTCGGATCACAGTTCAAACAACCAAACGACTCATATTACTGTAGTTCTACCTGAAACTCCTACAGAACCGAAATTCAGAGATGCTCCAGATTTCTCTGTTTTGAAATCACCGACGAGGATAACCATTTTTAGTCGTCAAAGTCAGCATGCTGAGTCAATAACGCGGCAAGATGTATCACAGCAGATTTTGTTAACGCCCCCTAGTTCACCTGAGTCGGTCTCAAGCGGAGGTAGCGGAGTGGATTCGCCAAGGACAGTAAAATTGATATCAAAACGTGGGAGAAACAGTATCGAATCTAAGAAATCAAGTAATATTGACTCGAAAAAGAGAGTACACAAATGTTTCTTCTCTGGATGTAAAAAAGTTTATACAAAAAGTTCGCATTTGAAAGCTCACCAAAGGACTCATACGGGCGAGAAGCCTTACAAGTGTAGTTGGGAAGGTTGTTGTTGGCGATTTGCTAGATCTGACGAGTTAACCAGACACTATAGAAAACACACAGGTGCTAAGCCTTTCAAATGCTTACAATGTGATCGCTGTTTTTCAAGATCAGATCACTTGGCATTACATATGAAACGCCACCAGTGATAAAACGTTAAATTATTTAGCTAAAAATGAAATAAATTATAAATGCATAGTATTTTGTCGTAATATCAAGTCACACTTTTGAAACTGCTCATTCTGAGAAAACCCTGCTATTGCTAGGACCCTCAACCTCACGTGAAAATCAGAAAGTCCAGCCTGCGAATTTCGCAAGATGTGACAAAGTAGCAGTGACGGTTGAGGGGAGTGATCTTTGATATTACGCTTAGTATGTAGAATAGAATATCTGTAACAAAGGCTCACGTAACGTTGCCTAGGAATTGAATGATGAATCATGCATGAATTATTGATTACAATACTCGTGGTCTGCCACAACAATATGCAGATGGCAACCGTCTGTGATAAATATGTTTGGGATGCGCATATCCAAGACACTAGCCTAGCTTGTGCATGGCAGCAAGGGATAAAGTGTGTTTGACATTCTGAGCCTAATATAAACGGAAGTAGGACTCGTCATTACTTGCTGTTTGATTGTATTGAGCAACACTGAGTTGTGATCTTTGACACTCAATGATATCATCAAACAGTTGAAATTGGAGGAAGACCCACAGACGTCCTTCCAGTAAAGGAGCATAGTTATACTTCCCGTAGTATTCTAATGAAATACGCAGAAATAGAATTATTTTTTAATTTAATCTTTCAGATGTCTAGTTTTTTAGTAAAGTAAACATAATCTTGGTAGGTAGGAACATCAATACACCTTATCATTAGTAGCAACACTGTGTAAAATTTATGTATATATACTAGTAAATTGGAAAAAATTTCATCATGTAGAAAGAAGCCCTTTTTCTGCAGATGCCTGGAATGCCCCCATCGCCTGCTATAGTCCAAACAAGAAAATTAATTAAAAAAAGACTTTCTTGGGTAGAGGGTGATGCTGCTTAATCAATCTTTACATGCTGCAAATGCTAAGGGCACTCCATAAAAACAATTTAGTATGATTAATGATGATCCCTCTACAAATAGAAGCAAGATATGAAAAAGAACCATTTTCCATGTTACTTTTTTGATTTTATTGGCTTTTTTGGATCATCATTGATCATATGAAAATTTTCCTGTAAATGAACTAATCTAATGTAGAGAAACATTTAATTTTTGAAATTGAAGAATTAATGACTAATGTTTCTGTTAATATAAAATGAAATTCTTGGTTTTTTGAAGTCTTCTGATAGGATTTGCCATAAATGTGATGGTTTCACAGCACCCACCAGGTACCATCTATTTAGGGAAGAAGAAACAGTGACCACTGAAAGTTACCAAACTTTGAGTAAGCTTTTTCTGACAATTCTGCTGGTACCCAAAATATCAAGTCAATGCAAATTATAACACCTTACAAGGATGAAGTGTCTCATTGGGAATTTAAGAACTTATTCCTGGCCATTGGCATACCTAAGGACATCTCTTTACAAAGGGCAAAGAGATGATGAAGCAAAAGTCCAACATGCTCACTGCAGGAAAATTTTTATGACCTTGCAGATTTGTATATTTTGGGTACTAAACTTTTTACCACAAAAGGGGAGGCGTCCAATGCCCCCTTGCAACGCTATTGTTTCTGGTGTAGCAAGGGCGCTCCAACAAACCACCCCAATTTCCGTCACTAGTCTTGACATTTTAGCACGAAATTTCCGTTTCTTTACTGGGGGAAGCTTTTATTTGCAATTTTCAATTTCACTCTGGTGGTTTGTTGAGAGTTTTGCTTTTTGAGTTTCAAGCAGAGATAATTTCTTCGGCAAGGGAATATCTTCCAATTTTCGTCGAAAATCCTATTATTTAGAAGATGAATGGGATGCTTTGAAGTTGTGAAAAATTTTAATTGCATTTTTGTTCACCGTTAATTGCCGAGAGTGAAATTCCCTACTGCTAAATTATCATAAAGACCTGCAAAATCTAACCTTGGTGCGCGCCGCAAATTGCAAACTAATTGTTTTAGCAAATCGACAAGAGACCCAGGTTATTGTCTGACACAACAAAACACTGGCCTAGCTACTTCAATGGTTTGCTTGTTATTTGGGTTGGAATGTTACCCCAGATATTATGGCATATTCATGATACCCATGATGAGTACTATAATATGGTATATATATTATATGCTTATCACATGGTCCGGATTCTTGGAATCCGCCCGAATCTCATTTGGAATGTGAGACACACTGAATTTTAAGAGTTTTAAGGGGGTTTCGATAATTGATAAGTATTTTAGTTTCTTATAAAAAGGATGTTTTGACAGTCGAGGGTTACCCACCATATACCGAAGAATGAAGCTCAAAGTGAGGCAAACGTCACACCCCTTATCTTTTTCAAATTAGATGACACTTTGTTTTTCTGTTATTCTCCCCAATGTATAGAATAGTTTCTCGAAAAGCACGCGAATCTCAGATTAATTGGAATTTTATCGTTAAAATCTTATTGCTGTGTAAAATTTCTAATTATCTTTATAAACATTTCATTGATACTAAATCTTGTTAAAAATTGCTGAATATAATTTGAATTTGAGCTTTAAATGTCTTGGTTCATCAGTAAAGGATCAAAAGTACCGAGGAAACATTAGCGGAGGGAATAGAGCTGGGGCCTGAAATTAATTTTTGAAGCAAAACACGGTTGAATAGTGGAGTCATAGTGGAGTACTAATTTCTTTCATGCGACCCGCTCCAACTGGGCATCAAGTCTCAGTGGGTCCACTGTTCAAGTCAAATATTTGTTTTATGTATCTGCCTAGCCTGTGGTCTGTGACGCAAGCCCCCATCAACACCAACAATGGAGCTACAGAGGGCACAGATTTAGCCAGAGGGGGTAGGTGGCAACAATAGGCTAAAAATTCACTAATTTGGTGTAGGAAATTAATTAGGATTAAGCAAGAATAGTTCAAATAAAGGCAAACGGTTAGCTTTCACTGTGAATATCATATTAATGCCTATTTTCAGTTTAAGTAAAAAAAATCGACCAAAATTGTAGGCAAAGTCTCGATTGCCCATCGAACATTAAATGCAATCAAATAGAAGAACGAACAACAAGTCATGGGAAAAACCCCTGAAGAGAATTCTTGATTTTCGAAGTCAGAAGGCGCGCTCTCCCTGTCCCCGTTGCGAATGCTCCTTCATTGATGTGTGCGAGTTCGGGTTCCCATCCATAATTCATAACTCGTATAAGCCTGTTTTTGTTTTCAAATTTCCACTTTGCAGGTGCCCATTCAATTCATTTATCTCTATTATACTGGTAATAGTCCCTCAATAGAAATCTTTATTGTTGTTTATGAAAAAGATTTCTGCCTGTGAGAATGTTTGAATGTTTACTCGAGTGTTGACGTTTTAGGCTTTGTTAGCAGTCCTTTGCTTGCCGCAAACGTACAGCGATGTTGCCTCCTTGTCTGTTGTCAACTTTCGGCAGAATCTCTTAATATGTTCTGCTTAATTTTTATTTCCTAATATGTTTTGTTTTTTGAAGTATCGCTTCATAAAAAACGCTTCATAGTGATGGTATAAACAACTCTAGTTACTTTTGACTAGCTAAGAATTCAGAAAAACGAAAATATTGCATCTAATGCCGGATATTAGGGCCTGAATTGAGTTGGCCGTTTTTTAATTAACCGATTAGCACAGTTTGATCAAGGGTAGGCAAATTTCCCCTCAAATGTATTTATGACATGAAATAGTTAAATAGGCTGCCATTGGTGACGTCCTAATTTTGTAGTTTATGGAAAATTTGATTCTTTTCAGAAAAACTCTTTCACAGGAATTCCCCTAGAATCCCTTATTTCATTTTTTTTTTCCCAATGATGTACTCTGTATTTCATTTTCGATTTTGAAGAGCGGAGTTTTAATAGTGTTGCCACGCTCAAGTGATCGTTTTTCCCTACTGCGCAGGCGATTTCTACCTACTTCCACCAACGCATGTCAACGGCGATTCTACCCATTAATTCCTACATTTATCAAAACATGCCTACGTTTCTACTCATGTTGTATTGATTGTTTGTGGGGCAAATTCTATTACATACAGAGGCAGCTACCGCTGGAATAGCATACCTGATGTGGTAAAGAGCTTTGATAGTGTCCTTTCTTTCAAAACAAATCAGAGAGTGGAGTGGTAATACCTGTGTCTGCAGAGCTTGTAAATAGACATGTATTTAAAGAGTAGAGATATTGTAATTACCGTATTTACCCGTGTATAAGTCGACTCGGTGTATAAGTCGACCCCCGAAAATCCGAGAGAAATTGCCAATTTTATCGTATATCCTTTGTATCAGTCGACCCTAGTTTCTTTGAATTATCAAGTATCTTTTAGGATGAAATGTGAGCGAAAGTCAAGGCTGAGAGTGGAAAAAACCGCAAAGATTCTTCACTTGTTATCGAGCGTGCCGCCATTTTGTTTGCTGAGCAACCTCCCCTGCTTCTCATTCCAGGCACTGGTAACAAGCAACAACAATTTTCTTTAAAAACTTTTAGAGTTTATTTCTAAGTAAAATATGCATATATTATATGAGTTTTCTTTTGTTTTAATTGAAGTTGGTTTTTATACCCGGTGTATAAGTCGAGGTCGAATTTTTAGGGTGTAAATTTGGTCAAAAAAGGTCGACTCAAGCCTTTTGGTATGGTCCCAAGTGCTCCTATAACGATTGGTATAACCTTGGCCTTAACTTTCCATAATGCACGAATTTCTCTGGCTAGATCCTGGTATTTGTCTATCTTCTCCTCTTGCTTTGTCTTAATCCTTGCATCTCTTGGTATTGCTACATCAATTATGTGACAGCTCTTTGTATGTTGGTTAATCACAACTATGTCGGGTCTTCTGGCTGTGTTTTCACGATCTGTTTGTATGGTAAAATCCCACAAGATCTTGCAATGATCATCCTCAACAACCGCTTCTGGTTCATGCTGATACGATTTATCTGAATGATGAAAGCCATTTTGACTTAACAGGTCCCAGTGCAAAGCTTTTGCCGCACAATCTTGTCTTCGCTTATATTCTTTCATGGCCAACTTAGCACTTAATTGTTTCGTCTTTCGTCTTACACATGCGACAAGCAGAATCAGTTTGGCTTATACCAATCTTTGTTTTGAGCACATTTGTTCTCAAAGATTGCATTTGAGCTGCCATAATTAATCCTTCTGTTTCTTTTTTCTGTTGACCCTTCTCAAGCCATGTCCACGATTCTTTGTTTCCTATTCCCTCTATCTCTTTAAAGCGTTGACCATGTAGTGGTTTTTCTTTCAGTTCAGTTTTTATTTCTTACAAACGCCTTGTTTTGTAGCTTGCTACACTTTCTATTTCCTTTCCATCATTTCTTTGTGCAGCATTTATCAATCTTGCGGTGCTTTAATTTATGTATTTTTCAAGACTAAGTACTGCCATATCCACACAATCTTCGACTGCCATAAGGCCTCTACCTCCTTCCTTCCTCGGCATATAAAGTCTTGCTACGCTATCCCTAGGATGTAGTGCTCCGTTCATGTTCATGATCTTACGAGTCTATCTATCAATCTCTTTCACTTCGTCTCTAGTCAAGCCAATAAATGCTGCTGAATATCTCAACAGAGATACAGCCTAAGTATTCACTGACTTGATGGAATTTCCTCCGTTTAACTTTGACTGGAAAACTTTTCGAGTTCTCCTGTAGTACTCTTTGCGTACACAATCTTTCATTTCTTTGTGCATTATTTGGTCTGCCTGCAAGATTCCTAGATATTTGTAACTTCCATCTTCTTCCAATGATTTAATAACAAGATTATCTCGAAGGCTTGTTCCTTCGCAAACCGTTCTTGTAGATTATTATTATATCCGAGTTGGAATGCAACGAATAATAACACGTGTGTTTCTCAGCAAGATTAGCAATTAATATTATATGAGTATTCTTACATGGAGTATTAACTAAACACTACAATGCTCCCCTTTTTTTTTTGAAATAAACTAAGCGACGCGTCCAAGTTTTTAGTCAATTTCTTTTTTTAGTTTATCAAGTTTGATGGTATGACAAATCCATATCTTCTAACTGGTATCCTTGACCGTTTAGGCCTTACATTTTGATTGTTCTCCATCTCATTGGTTTCTGTCTCTGGTTCATCTGTGTCTCTGCCTGTGTAGCTCTTCTCAATGTCGCTATCACTATAATCATCATCTTCTTCTCTTGTTGTTTCAAAGCGTGGAACTTTCTTGAAATGGGATATGTTTCGAGTTATAATATGTCTTTTGTTCTTTGCTATTATTCTAGTTCCTTTGCGATTTATAACAGTGAATCTTTCTGGGCTAAATCGTGAGGTTAACTTATTTCTTTTCCTTTGTAAGCAAATTACAATGTCTCCTTCTTTGATGTCTGATTCTTTGACATTGTGTCGTTTGTCGTAATATTCTTTGTTTTTTTCTTTTCTTTGTTCAATGTTCTCTTTGGCTTCTTTCTGTCTGTTTATTACTTTCTTGGCTGGTAGTTGGGGTAAGTGTCCTCTGATCTTTCGATTATACAGCAGTTCGCATGGTGCTATCTTTGTCGTTGAATGAGGAGTCGTCCTATACGAAAGTAGGAATCTTTGGAGTTCTTGTTTCCAGTTTTTGCCTTCTAGATGAGCTGCTTGTAACAATGTTGTGAGTGGTTTGTTGAAATTCTCGACATTTGCATTTCCTTGTGGCCACAGTGGAGTGCTTGGTTTCCACTTAATGCCCAGTAATTTTACATATTATTCGAATTCTTCTCCATTGAAAGGTGGTCCATTGTCACTTGAAAGCTTGACAGGTATACCGTGAGTGGCAAATATTCGATCTAGTTTTGGAATTACTGCAGGGGCTGAGGTAGAGTGTACGATTTCTACTTCTGGGAACTTTGAGTATTTATCAATTGCTACTAATAAATACTGTTGAGTATTTGGTATTGCTCCAAGGAAGTCTATAGCTACATCATACCACGGTATGTCCTCTGTGGGTGTTATTTGCATTGGCTCCACTGGCATACTTGTACCAACTGCTTGACAGGAGCTGCATTCTTCAACCAATTCTTTGACTTTTTGATTCATATTTGGATACCAAATCTTTTCTCTCATTAGACTCTTCGTTTTCTCGAGGCCTTGATGGCCTATATGTGCTAATTTTGTTGCCCTCTCTTGTAAAACTTCTGGTATTATGATTCTGCTACCTTTCATTAAAATATCTTTTGTTTTGTTAATTGTAATCTCTGTGGCACACCTTTTATATGGTTGTATTTCTTTGTCTTGCGGATTCCATTGCCCTGTTTCTAAGGCTTGCTTAACTTTTTGAAGTACACGGTCTTTGGTGGCTTCTTCTTTTATCTCTTCTAATGTCATTGACTTCGGAACTGTGTGTCTAATGACGTAATTAACATACTGTTCAGCAATACGTTCCTGTGAACTCTGTTTTACTGCAACATCGATTGGATGTCGACTGAGGTAATCGGCTTCATTTGTTTGGCCACTCTTGTAAATAACATGAAAATTATAAGGCTGTAATCTCATGATCCATCGCTCTATCCGAGCTGGAGGTTTTGATCTTGGATTATTAAATATAGCCTCTAGTGCCTTATGATCTGTGATAATATCAAATTCGGCACCTAATAAGAACAATCTAAAATGTTCTACGCCCCATACGAGTGCTAGCCCTTCAATGTCGGTTTGTGAATAACGACTTTCAACTGGGCTAAGAGCTCTGCTTGCGTATGAAATAATTTGATAACCACCATTTGTGTTTGTTCTCTGTGCTAAAATACAACTGATTCCTTTAGGAGAACCATCAACAATCAGAACACTTCGTTTCTTGGTATCAAAGTAAGCTATCACTGGTGCTTGTGTCAGTTTTTGTTTTAACTGATTAAAAGCTCTCTGTTCTGCAAGTGTCCACTTGAACTTTACATTTTTCTTTGTTAACTCTCGTAGTGGCAGGGTAATGGTTGCGTAGTTGGGAATGTAATCACTGCACGTGTTGGCCATTCCCAGGAAGCTACGTACTTCTGAAGGGTTCTGCGGAGGCGCAACCTTTTGAAGCTTTGTCACTCTTTCAGGATCAGGTTTGGTACCTTTTTCAGTAAAGATTAGACCATAGAATTTAATTTCTGGCTGTAGAAAATGACATTTTGGTCCCTTTGCTTTGATGTTCAAATCAGATAATCTTTGAAGACAACTCGCCAGTGCTGCATCGTGTTCTTTACGATCTTTGCCAAAAATGATGATATCATCGGCAATATTTTTCACTCCTTTTATGTCAGTAAGATTACGTTGTAAAATATTTTGGAATAATTCAGCACTACTGGAAGTACCATACGAAAGTCTTGTGTATTGGAAAAGACCTTCATGTATTGAAAATGTTGTTATAAAACGGCTTTCTGGGTCTAATTCGACTTGATGAAAGGCCTGTTTTAAATCAATCTTTGAAAAATATCTAGCGCCATTTACTTCAGCTTTAAAGTCGTCCAAAGTAGGCATGATATGTCTCTCTCTAATAATTGCCTTGTTAGCTTCACGCATATCAACGCAAATTCGTGTTCCTCCATCTTTCTTTGGAACGCATACAATGGGTGAAACCCAGGGGGTTGGCTGGTCTACGACTTTCTCAATGATTCCTTGCTGTGTCAGTTTCTCTAGTTCTTTAGAAACGGCTTTCCTCATGTGATATGGTATTCTTCTTTGCGGTTGTAGTAATGGTGTTACATCATCTTTGATAAGTAATTTTACACTCTGTCCTTTAAGTTTTCCTTCTCCTATGAACACATTTCTATATTGATCTAGCAGACTCTGAATACTTTTGTCGTTACTTGTTGGCACTAATAGCTTCTTGTCAGCGTTATTTTCGTGAAAGGTTCCCTGCTTGTCGTCTGGAACAATTTCCTTTTGCGCTGTCATCCCTGTTACTTTGTGTATTAATTGAATAAGTGCTAGATCTTGTGCTGTTTTCGCACTGAGTAAGTTACCCCCGTTTCCTTCAACAACGTAGAAATTTGAAATTGTGTAGCGGGACTTCGACTCTACGGATGCTTGAAAGCAGCCTTTTAGCTTCAAAGGTGTTGAGGAACCATAAGCAAATATTTTTGTGTTGGTTGGTGCCAAAGTGACTTTATCCATAATGTTTTTATAGGTCAGACCATCCACTACATCTACAGTAGCCCCCGTATCGACAAGAAATTTTATCGGTTCGGATTCATTTACCCGAAGGGAGGCCTTGTGATTAGACTGTTTTCCCTTGTTAATAGTGTAGGCATATTCGTCCTCTGAAGAACCGTTTTCTCCTGCGTAATTTGTTGAAACTGCTCTTGCTTTGTGTATTTTGTGGCTCTTTTGACCGTAGTTTTGTTTTGATTTTTCAAAATTGCTACCTTGTGTAGTTTTCCTTGGCTGGGGTTTCCTCTGTGTACGATAAACATCTTTTTGTTTTCTACACATTTTTGCGAAATGTCCTTTAAGACCACAATGTGAGCAATTCGCGTTTTTAGCCGGACATGGTTGTTTGGAGTGTGGATACGAGAAGCCACACCTGTAGCATGTCTTTTCTGCCCGTATTTCGTTGACCTGTAAATCTTGGAAAGTTTCTTCGATTCCTGAAGCTTGAGCAGAACTGACTTCCGCTTTTCTTCCCTCGATCAACATGTCTGTCAGTTTATATTCAGGGTCTCGGAGTGCTTTTCTCCGTAGACGGTTAGACGTTCCATTGCAAACTATTTGCATCTTGATTTCGAAATCAGTATCGCTGAATTTACAATGCGTTGCAAGGGTACGCAGTCGTGTGTGGAACTCATCTATCGATTCATCTGCCCTCTGCTTCGCTTGGCGAAAATTGTAGATTTCGAAAATTGGGTTTTTGGCTGGTTCGAAGTGCTTAGTTAACGCTTCTTTCGCTGTCTCATACTCTTCACCAGTATCAGTTAAAGTTTTAAAAATTTCATGCACTTCTGGCCCCGCTTGGTATAATAATAAGGCACGTTTTCGTTTGTCATCCGTTATGTCCGCCGCAATGAGATATGTCTCAAATCGTTCGATCCAGTTCGTCCATCGTGCTCCAGTGTTTGTGGGGTCCGATTTTGGATGGAATTGTGGCATTGGCGAAACATTATTTGCAGTAGCCATTCTAGCAGTGAATCTATTTCATTTTATTATCCTCGTCGCCATTGTAGATTATTATTATATCCGAGTTGGAATGCAACGAATAATAACACGTGTGTTTCTCAGCAAGATTAGCAATTAATATTATATGAGTATTCTTACATGGAGTATTAACTAAACACTACAGTTCTCTTTCCTCTTTTGAGTATTATCAATGCACACTTGTCTATCCCAAATTGCATACCAATATAATCACTAAAAGTCCTGACTGTTTGTACCAGTGAGTCTAATTGTTGTTCATTCTTAGCATATAGCTTCAGATCGTCCATATATAAAAGATGATTGGTCTTTTCTCCGCCATTGAACTGAGAGCCTGCCTTTGCTTTTCTTAGCACCATTGTCAAAGGTATGAGGGACATTACAAATAAAAGTGGTGAGAGTGAATCTCCTTGAATGCCTCTTCTTATCCTAAATTCTGTTAATACCTCTCCACATGATGTTAACTCTGTCTTCCAACTTTTCATACTCGTCATCAGCAGACGCTTGATGTTTTCTGCTATTCCGAATAACTCCAGACATTCTAAAATCCAGGAGTGTGGTACCACGTCGAAGGCCTTTTATAATCTATCCAGGCCATTGCTAGATTTTTGTTTCTGTTTTTTGCCTCTTTGAGGGTCATCTTTTCTATGAAAAGGAGATCGTTGGTTCCTCTTGTGCTTTTCCTAACAGCCCTTCTGCTCTTCTGGTAATAGCCCCTTATGTTCTAGAAATCCATTCATGTCTTCTGCAATCACCCCTGTCAGTAACTTCCATATCATTGGCAAGCAAGTATTGGGTTGATAGTTGTTAGCGTTGTTACCCCTTTTCAAATCCTTGATGATGAGCACTGTGGGTCCCTTTGTCATCCAGGCAGGCACATATCCACTGCTGAGACATCCCTCTAACTGTTCTGTCAGTCTGCCATGCAAACTTGATAGATTTTTCAACCAAAAACCTTGCACCAAGTCGGGTCACGGCGCTTTCCAGTTAGGCATTCTTTTCAATACCTTTCTTACTTTATCTATCAAGCCCTTCACCGGTTCTTGCTTTTCTACAGATATCTCTTCTTTTAACTTGTTCAGCCACTGAGCATTTCTGTTGTGTTGTGATGGTTTACTCCAGATCTCGCTCCAAAATTCTTTCGTCTCTTCACCGTTAGGTTTCAAGTCGGACCTCTCTTTCCCATCAAGTTCTTCAAAGAGTCGGCTCTGATCTTTGTGAAATTGTTTGATCCTGGACTGATATCTTTTCATTTTACTTGTCTTTGATATCAATCGTTGTTTTATTTCCTCTGCAACTCTCTTAAATCCTTTTTGCTTTAGCCAGTATTTTCTCTGTAATGCCTCTTTATGCTTTGCTTTCAGTTTTTCCCACCAAGCAGATGTTCTACGCGTGCCAGATCTTTACGCAAACTGCTTAATTTGCCTATCTATTCTGCTTTTCCACATTGGTTCTTTCCAACTCTTCTGTCTATCAATCTTTACACCTAACCTTTCTGTGACAACTATCGCAGCAGCATAGATCAATTTATTGGTGTATGAAATATTTTGAGACTGGATTTTGTTTAAGAGATCATCCATCTTCTTCACTTCTGGCATTCATTTTTGTCTCTGTACACTCCTCAGACTCGGTATCCACTTTCTTTCCTCGTCATTCATCACATCTTGTAGTCTTGTGGCTATTTCTAGCTCTTCATCAGTAAACTCGAGGTCTTCAATTAGAACTCACTTGGTCCGCCAATCTTTGCTCTGACACCACAACCATACTTTTTCCCTTCCAAATTTCAAGCATCCGTTTTCTGTAACCTCTTCGTACTGGCTCAATCCTTAAATAACATTCCATTACAGCTCTGTTTGTTTCTTTATTCCAAGTCATCTTAATAATTCTGCTAGCAGTCGTAGGTTGACGAGCGGGCCCGCGCTGCTGCGCCAGCCTCATTAACGCCGTTAATGTTTATTCCATTTTTTGACATTACACTCGTAATGAGAGTAGTGGTGATAAGGTGACACAACCACCGGTATTATTTTTGTGACAACATCACTAGGGGACCTGCCAACCAGGGCTGAAGAGTCCCCCCTACCAATGAGACAGACTAGCCCCCACCGGATGCCAACCCGGTATTTCAAGGCCTCGGGGAGAGCCATCAGGTACTACACCTTGCTCAAGGGTTATCTGGAGGTAATTGCGGCAAAGGGTAACCTCATTACCCAACTTCGAAACTCCGCAACCGGATGCAGTTTAAAGTCGTACCCAGGACATATTATTACTATAATAATTATTTTTTCTTGTGTATCTCAGCTACAAAGATGTAAAATACTGGTTTATTCTACTGAACATCAGGTTGCTACCCACAACCTCAGATATCCAGAGCATATCTTAGGGTTCTCGCTGTTCCAAGAAGACATGCCTTTTGCAAGGTTCCGAAGTAGATGTTAGGATCGATTTTATTTATCCATTGATGGAAGTTCTTTGAGATGGCACCCAAAGCACCAATAACTGCGGGTATCACTGTCACTTCACTGCAGTTCCAAATCCTCTTCAATTAATACTTAAGTTCCTGGTATTTGTCCACTTTTCCCCTCTCTTTTTCAACAACTCTAGTGTCAAAAGGGCACGCCACGTCCACAATCTTGCATGTTCTTTTCTCCTTCTCAAAGAATACAGTGTCTGGTCTCGAGTGCTCCTGGATCTTATCAGTCTGTATCTTCATATCCCAAAGGATTTTGACTTTTTCGTTTTCTGTTACCTTTTCTGGATGATGATCGTACCACTTTTCCATGTGTTCTAGGTCATGAGCTTTGCATAGCTGCCAATGAATAACCTGGGCAATTCTATCATGACGCCTTTTCTTGTACTGTGTCTGACAAAGGGTCTTGCACTCAGAGACCAAATGCGCTACCATTTCATCTCTCTCCACAGAGCCTGCACAATGGGGAGATGTTCTATTTGTCGATGCAATATATGATAAACCTTGTTCTGATGGCTTGCTCTTGTGCTGCCATAATAGTTCCCTCTGTGGCTTTCTTCAAATCTCCTTTCCTCAACCAATTCCACGTCTGCTCATCCCTAAACTCAGTATTTTTGAAAAACACGCTATGTAGGTTTTTGCGTTTCAGGTTTTCTCTTCTGATTTCCAATATGTCCTTTTTCGTTTTTCCTATTTCAACGGTCCCCTCGTTCTTAACCACTTTGAGCACCTTTCCTTGCTTTCTGAAACATATACATGCAAGCAGTTTTTTTCAATCAAAACACAGTCTTCTACACTGATCAGTTCTTGTCCACCTTCTGCTCTTTTTAGATACAGTCTGTCACATCACCTTTTTTGTGGAACATACAACTTTCTTGTTTTTCTGTCCAGATCTTTCAGTTCCTTCGCAGTGCATCCAATGATTCCAGCACTGTACCTTATAATCGATACTGCTCGGGAATTGATAGCAGTTACCACATTTCTACTATTAAGATGGAATTTCAAGATCTTCTTTACTCGCCGTACATATTCTGATCTTATTGTTTCTTTCATTTCGGTGTCTTCTATGTCATCTGCTTCCCGAATACCTAAGTATTTGTACCCGTTATCTGCATCAATCTCCTTTATTCTGTCACCTGATGGAATCTCAATACCTTCACTGTGGATCAATTTTCCTTTCTTCATAACTAAAACCCCGCATTTACTTATACAAAACTCCATTCTTATATCCTCACTGAAGATACGAACTGTATTCATTAGGGTATCAAGTTGCTTCTCGGTTTTTCCGAAAAATTTCAGATCATCTATGTGGAGAAGATGATTTATTGCTGGACCGACTTTTCTAACTTCATATCCAGCTTTTACTTTACGTAGGATAAATGTCATAGGAATCAAGCTGATAACAAACAAAAGAGGGGATAGGCTGTTCCCTTGGAAAATTCCCCGTTTGATTCTCACTTTTCTCCCCCAGCTGTCAGCTGTGTTTCCCAATATTCATGCTATTCTTCAGAAATATTTTGATGTTATCAGCGATTTTGAAGATATCAAGGCACTTTAAAATCCAAGAATGGAGAACCATGTCAAAAGCTTTCTTGTAATCGATCCAGCCCATTGCCAAACCGATTTGCCGTTTCTTGCAGTTGCTTATGATAGTCTTGTCAATCAACAGTTGGTCTTTAGTTCCTCTTGATCGCTTTTTGCAGCCTTTTTGTTCTTCTGGCAACAATCCGTTCGTGTCCAGATGCTGATAGATTTCTTCCGAGATTATGCTGGTAAACAGTTTCCACATAACCGATAAACATGTAATGGGTCTATAGTTTGTAACCTCATTTCTTTTGGCCTGGCCTTTGATAATAAGGACAGTTTTTCATTTCGTCATCCGGGGAGGAACATCACCTGAGGTGAGACATTCATTTAACATTGCTGACATTTTCACATGAAGGGACTTAATGTTCTTAATCCAGTAACCTTGTACTCCCTCCGGGCCTGGTGACTTCCAGTTCGAGAGCTTATTAGCTTGTTTCCTTAATCTTTCTGTCGTTACACTAAGATTAGCCTGCTTGCTAGCAGCTCTTCCTGCTTCTGTCTCAACTTTCTTAATCCAGTCAGCTCCTTCATTATGTTTGATGTTTCTCCCATATCCCTTTCCAAAAATTTCTTGATGCCTCTGCCTCAGTTATCTCATCTCCACCTCTCTATACCTTCTAAGCGTTCAAACAATCTCTTCTGGTTATTTTCAAGGAGTCTGTTTTGTTGCTATTGGTCTATTCTATTCTCGTACCTTTTTATTTTCTCACCCTTTGCGGTCACCCTTTGTTTCAACTCCTCGATTACGACTTTGTATCCCCTTTGTTAGATTTTATACTTTACACTTAACCTTACTCTTGACTCTTCATTTTTCATGGTGTTGTTCTTGCAAGATTCAAGTTTCCCGATCTCTTTTCTCAGTTCATTTATTTGGATTGTGAGTCGCTTTTTCCACCAAGGTTCTGTCTTTCCTCTGGCATTCCTCTTCTTCTTCACACCTACCAGTCGTTCAACCATACATCCAGCCGCCTTCAAGATCTTGTTACATTGAAAGAGACTATTTGTTTCTAGATAGGGAATGATGTTATCAACTTGTTTCTTCCTTCAGTTTCTTCCTATCAATAAACCGAAGACTCATTGGTTGCTGCATTTATTCTTTTGATAGCTCCTCTTGCATCATTCTCATAACTTTTATTTCTTCCTCACCCAATCCGTCCGCTCTCATCTTTTCCTCGATGTTTTGTAGATTGTTATCCAAAGTGATTTCCACATTACATTCAACAGGAAGTCTGCTAAGTATAACTCTCTTATTAAAGAACATAATTCTCAATTTTCTGCTGTCCATTTTATAAATCTTTCTATGGGTGCTCTGGGTATTCTTGGAACTTCTTCTCTTACCTTTCCTACAATGCTCGAGGAAACTGGCATGGACAAGGCAATTCAAAGAAGACTTATGATGAAAATATCCAATATCACCATCCGATGTACCTATTATATATTTTGTAGGCGGAATAAAGAATGGACCAATCCAGATTTACTAGACTTTTTATTAGCCAATCTATGTAATAAACAGACAAGCCAATTGTACACTGCCTTCTATTAGTGAGGTGTATGATTGTAGTATTAATTTGATATGAAATAACATGAGAGTTAAAAAAAAATTATTATTATTATTATTATTATTATTATTATTATTATTATCATTATTATTATTATTATTATTATTATCATTATTATCATTATAATTATTATTATCATTATTATCATTATTATCATTATTACTATTATTATCATGCAGGCTATCCATTCTCATGCATGTTTCTAAATACAACATTCGAGATACTTGAAAAAAACAGCACATCTGCTAAATGTTAAAACACAATTTTTCGCACTTTGTCTGAAAATTTTGTCATTTTTTTGGCAAATTTATTTGCCTTCAGAGGTTTTGCTTTGCACCAGGGATGACTTCCATAGGCACCTCCCGTATTAAGTAACTTGAAGTACCCCGCTCTCCCCCTCCCCAACGAGAATAATGAATTTCCATCTTTGAGCGTGAAGACCGAGGAACAAAAAATATTTGTCAAGGAATATAGACATATGAACCACTCAGTCTGGTATGTATGATTGACGCCTGTAGCATTAAATATAAAAAAATATTTGTTGTGTTTGGAAAGGAAAACGAAAAGAAACGGACACAATAGGACGTTTAAACTCCCCCCCCCTGTAGAAGGTTCGAGTTATATTTTCTTTATGCCCTTTTTGGGACTGCCCTGGGGTAGTCGGTGATAATTGATTTTCAAAACTGGAAAGACATAGAATTTGATTGTTTGGGCTCAAGTATACTCAGAGGAATAAAATTTCCAGGTATAACCATAGAAACAATAGAAATCTCGAAATTCCAAAGTTTATTTCAACTGAGCGTAAAAAGATAGGTTTCAACCTCTCCGGGTCGAAAGCCTGGAATAAAATTCCTTCAGAAATAAGGGAAACCTCGTCCATCTATCAGTTAAAAAGAAAACTGAAAACGCATTTAAAGAGCTCAGCAAACCCTAGTTGTAACATGACTCCCAGAAGGATCAGACCTTAGATTAAACCCAATCCAATCTTTTTGTTTTGTTTTATCTTATATCATTTTGCCTTTTTATTAACTTATGAAACTTAATTAATGTGATTTAGACCTGATGAGACATCGTGTAAAAAATATGCTTTCAAAAAACGTGCCGTGGTCAGGGGTGGACTAGCCCGGATGACAATTTGGCGAACGCCTCCCGGGTCTTCTTATTGTTTCGAAATCTTTTTAAGCACCCTGACCTGATAACGCAAATGCTCCGTTACTATTTATTACACATTGTTTCACTTAATATTTGAAGTAAATTCTATGCTTAGGTAGGTACATAGGTAATTTTAAGATACTTTTTGATCTGTCCTTTTTTCCAGTAGGCACAGGCAGGCCGACCTGAAGTTATAAGTTATTTGTTATTATAAGTTATTATTTGAAAGGAAACCAAAATTTTGCGACAAGAACATCAAGTTGGTGGATGACAAAAATTAACGAAAAACAGAAAACCTGTTTTTTAGGAGAGAGCTAGATCTTGCACGGATTGTGAGAGAAAAATGCAGAATTCGGGAAAAAGCTGAACCGCATCTTTGCGATCTTCATTTCTCATATCATGGGCTGGTATGGTAGATGAAATTTCCCACTTTAACTACAAAGGTAATTATCAGGCAGTGTAGATTACTTGTGAAGGGAAGGTGGTATGAATATGAAATCTTAATAATTTGATGAGACAAATTTTCAAAAAATTTTGAAGTTTTCATTTTTTCAAATTTTTGCATAAATTAAGGCGGGCACGCTCTTCATTGTTCAAAATGAAACAATTATTATAAAATCAAAGAAAAGACCAAATTGCATGAAATTTTGCATACAGTTGGATATCAAGCCTATGCACCCACTGAACTAAAATTGTGTTTATGTATAATATATTTGAGGAGTTATCAGCAGCAAAATTTTATGTATAATGACGTCAGTGCATGCTAACTTGCATAATTCTATTTTTAGACTGAAAAGTTTTAAAATTTTAGTTCAGTGGATTAGGGTATTCATGAGGAGTATTCATGCCAAATTTCTTTTCAAAGAGTCATTCCCAAGCCATTTTATCTATGTTTTAGTTTAGTTTTAAAATGATGCCAATTTGATAAGTGTCAGAAAATGCCTTTAAAGTTTTTAGGCCTAAATATCTTACAAGAAACCTATAAAGAACTGGATTGATATCTGTCTTGATCTTTATCTGCATCCTAAAAGCCTTGTTATATTGCCCTTGGCTATTTCCTTCTTATCTTTCCCTCTTCACTTGACCTTCTCATGCTCTCATTGAGTCTTTTTCTATCTTTACGGATTCCCTTCAACAGTTTCATGACATCTTCTCTTCCGTGGATGTTGGGCCTAAATTAATCGACACATTTCCTCGTTTGTTTCAAGGCTGCCAGTTTACTTATTTCCATGAAAGTTCTTTGTCCTTGAGAATCTTTTCGTTTTGTTGTCCTTATTTTCCAAAATTATAACGGGTCAAATTAAAAAAGCTTGAAAAGCTCAGAGATTGAAGTGTGAACTGATCAACAGTCTTTCAAGCACTCAAAGCACAAGTTTAACCACGTGGCCTCGTTTTCCACACATTATTTACCTCGTCATGGCAATGAAAATTGAAAAGAGATGTCTCAAAGAGTCTGGAAGCACTGCATCTCTGAGAAACTGATTAAAATACAAACTTTATTCCGTTGCTAAGGTGTTGCTAAGGACAGAAAACATGACATCGTTGGAGAAAGATGCTAATTTCTCGGAGATAATGTTTTTTGGGTTAAATCAAACAATTTTTCTGGCTTCTTTATAGGATATTAATTCTAAAAAAGCAAACTTTAAATAGTTACATTTTTGGTCCTGAATTACCTATGTAATACCTTTATCTCTTAAGATATTTTTTACGATTTAGGGCGGAATGTTTATCATCGAGAAGGGAAGAACATGATCTCTTCATATGCAGGCGATGTTTAATTCATCTGCATGAAAGTATGCCTTTTCAAAACTGTGCTCCCGTAAGATTCATGAAATATTCAATAAACTTAATGAGTATGTTGTTCTCATTGTAATCGATGAGCATAAAACCAAAGGAAGGAAAAGAGCCAGTGAAAATGCTATAAATATAAGATAAGTGGAGCAAAGAATAACAGTAGATTAAATGTATTCCTTTGTAACGGTGAGATAGTTATCATATTAAAATTGCAATCTTTAAAAATTTTACATGATAATTTAGCACAGTTATTGCTTATATAGAACATTTCGCCTCATCATATAGGGCTTCATCAAAGTAATGTGACTCTAAAATTTATAATGAATATATATTTATAAAGAAATTTTTAAAATGTAATGCTGGAATATGATTGCCAGAGGGGAAGAAGTAAATATCGCTTTATTGTTGCAAGATAATTATAATGACAACAATGGCTTATTGCATCAAAAGGTAAGATAAAAAGTTGAATTATACAATGCAATGGTGCTTATCCCTAGGGGGTATTGTGTAACAGGTCCGATGACCTTCTATAATCAACAAAAAATCGAACCTTTTCACCCCCGGACGGGCCATTTGGCCAAATGACAAACACCGTAAAGGGTAATTTTTAGGGGGATAAAGTACAAAATACAGTAGATATTCTGACGGCAGTTTTCTATAGTAGTTTACGCTTTCACCTACCTTATTTGACTATGCTACCCCTGAAAGGGGTTGATTTATATGGGCTATAAGAGTTAAATGAAAATAAATCCGGTGCAAAAGGGTTAACACTTATTCCAGGCAAACGGACCTAATGAAACGTTTTACGTACATTTAATATAGCGACATTTTTCAGTTGAATTAAAGTGTTAAACGATAAAAATTTACTGTCCAACTTTAGCTAATTATACAATCAAGTCCACGAACTAACGAAAATTCAAATCGCAACAAAGTTTAATACTATTTATAATGAACTACTAAAAGTGCTAAAGCAACAAAGATCATTCGAACTTTAGGCAGTTGTGCTAGGTTCCCTCATCAGAAAAAAATAAAGCATTTGAGCTGAAAGAAAGTGGATAGCATGCTTATGTGTAAATTGGGTGTTAAGTAGTGGATCTTTCTTTTTATGTATCGCCTTTGAAATGGTAAAAGACAGCAATTTGGAAAAGAGAGCTTACTTTTTGTAGCACAGAATTGTTTGATATACAACAAAAGAATCAGGGAAGCAAACAGTCTTTGCACGTAACTGAAATATTCTATGACAAGACATCTCATGCCTGCGTAGTGATTTCTCTCTGCGAAAGATGAGTCAATATTTTTGCCTTAATCAAAAAAATTCTATTTTGCTGTTTTTTGGTTTCTTACCGCCTCATACTGATGTCCGAGGCTTAGAAACATGGCAGAAAAGTTACTACCAATGGAATGATACATGTCTTTGTTGCCATGAAGAGAATCCCATTTTCCCTATTAGATGGTACTTTGTCGTTATTCAAAGCATTTGAAAGAATTGAAGCAGGATCAACTCTGGCCCCTAGAGAACCATGGTGCACAATAATATAACTGAATGGCACAACTCTTTTTAGCACTATAAAAACAGAATAATTCAGATTCAAAGCCAGATCGTAACTGATTTTATCGTCGTCAAAAAATAGCACTTGGAACCGGACTGTAAAATTACTTTGAATTTGTACCCCTCATTTGCATCCCAAACTAATTGAGAACATAGGCAAACTTATCACCTGAGTATGATTGCTTTAGCTCAATTATATTACTTCAATTTGCAGATAAAAAATAGCGTTCTTTCACAAGTGTAATCGAAGAGACTCATTGTGCCAAGTCGTATGAACACACAATTCTCATTGCTGCCACCATTAGGTTCTCTTGTCTCCCACCCAACTACACTGGTCTGAGTTCCGTCACTCCAAACGAAATTACCTTCTGTTTCTTTATCATTATAGCCAACCCACCACCACCAATCTGGATTAGCTGAAGCAAACGAAATCTTGACCAATTCTTGATCTGTTTTGTTTCCTATGCTCGCTAAATCACCACCCATATCGATGCACTTTAGGATAATGCTTCATATACAAGAAAAAACCGATCTAAAAATGAAAAAGGCATTTAAAGTCCAGTCCACAAATGCAAAAAAACATCTCTCGAACACACCTTGATCATTGCAGCTGCTCAATTAGGAAATGCACACAGTCACTTAAACAGTGTCACTTAATCAGAGGCGGAATATGTGGGGGGTTGGGAAGGCAATCGCCCCCGATTCTATATGACTCGGGAAACGCTCATAAAAATCGGATATTTTAACCGGGGAAGTGGAGAAAGAAATCTGATTCAATATCTGATGCGGTTTCTATTTATGAAAAGTTTTGCAACAAAAGATCTCAAACAAAGGACATTGATTCTTCTACAATGGACAAAAATCAATTAGTTACGGGTAGACCAATTACTTTCTTAGGATTTTCTTAGAGTTTAAGATTTGGATTTAGGGTAAATGTTTATAACCCCTTCTAAGGGTTGAAGCATTAGAAGTCACAAATTGTTGTTTTGTCTGTATTTCAGAAAGGGCCTGGTCATTCAAGGGAGTGGCTACAATAAGGTGTGGTCGATAAATTGTTGGGAGGACCACGCCCCTTATTCACGGATAATTCACTGCTCTTGCCCCTCCATTCCAAATCTCAATTTTTACAACTGCCTCTCATAATCATTCTCACATTAAATTGCTTAAGTAGGGGTATCTGCAATCAAATCTTGTCGCAAATTCACTGTTGACGAAATACAATCTACAAGCATGCAATTGATCTCAGTTGTAATGGTCAAATTTTGCGGAACTCAGATATATGGTGGGTAGGTAGTAGGGAAAGTAGTATGCCATTTTGCTTTGTTTCAAGATCACTTTTCATTACTCACAAGTTCAAGTGTCATTATTTGTTATACTGAGCAACGCCAATTGTAACTAAATTGTACCTTTATCACAGTTCTTTCCAACAAATCCAGGGACACACTTGCAAGTATAATTTGCAATTTCATTCATGCAAGTTCCACCATTGACGCAAGGGAGACTCAAACATTCATCAATATCTAATCAAAGTTGAAAATCAACAATATATATGAAAAGAAACATAATAATATTAATAATCAAACTCATCATAACAGGGTTCACAACTTTCTATTATGATATAAAATTGTGTCAATGTACAACATGATACTTTCCCCCTGGGTAGCAGTGTTTGTAATGTAAACTGTTGTAAACTAACAGAAAAAATCTGAAAAATGCTCAGATATTATTATAGTATTGAGATTAAATAGACAGTAGAGTCATAACAAGAAAAAGATCATCCAGTTATTGGCGAATAGAAAAGTAAGGAGCTAGAGAAAAAAAGTCAACTACGGAAAGAAAAACCAAATCAGTTACCTGCAACACATCACTCACTCACTCACTCACTCACTCACTCACTCACTCACTCACTCACTCACTCACTCACTCACTCACTCACTCACTCACTCACTCACTCACTCACTCACTCACTCACTCACTCACTCACTCACTCACTCACTCACTCACTCACTCACTCACTCACTCACTCACTCACTCACTCACTCACTCACTCACTCACTCACTCACTCACTCACTCACTCACTCACTCACTCACTCACTCACTCACTCACTCACTCACTCACTCATTGGGATTACTAATATCTTTGTGTAAGCAATCGAATTTACCTACCATTTTCGCAATTCCTCCCTGTGTAACCATCTTTACAGAGGCAGCTATAATCAGCAAATTTATCGACACATTTTCCAGAGTTTTTACATGGATTGCTGGCACATTCATTACGATCTAAAAAAGAGCGACGATTTCTTGACAATGAAAACATTGGAGATCTATTGCTTCATATTTGAGTATCCTTATTAATGTGTGGGCCTACATAAGGTGTTAATTGAGGGATTGATTGATAATAACATTACTTACCAATGGGTACATCACAGTGAAGTCCTTTGTGATTGGCATCACAGTAAATACATCTGTAATAAGGTGGCTTACAAGTATCTTGGCATAGTATCTTGTCTTCACAAGGCTTCAGACTTTTACACACAGATCCGACCTGTTATCGAGAAATTTTTAGTTACTATTTGTTAACGTCGTTTTAGTAAGGAATAACAAGAATTTGAGGAAAAAATTAAAAAAGTTTAAAATTGACTATAAAGAAGAAAAGTAATCCACAAATGTAATAAAAATGCAAACCAAGGTCGAACTGTAATCCGTAGATTTATAAACCCAATCTGAATCTGTTGTCAATGAAGTGCCATTATCAACCAATGCTTTTTTGTTAATTTCACATTTTCCATTTGTATTCGTGTTGTAAGATCGGCATTTGCTATTCTCAATGCATTTAATCATACATTGCACATCCATAAGGCCATGAAATGACATCAAAACATGACCCATCAGACGCTTGCTAAGGTGAAAAATGTCAAAATCTGCGACTGTTTTGCATGGCAGACGTAGAATCGTCCCGTTTATAGAAACAATAGCCAAACCAACACAGATGTTTGTCCTGAAAAAAATTATTGGATGGCAACTTTAGGCAAACGTTTCAGAAGAGAGCAATTAGCGAGCGATTGAAACGTCGGTTGAGAAGTCCATTAAATACATCAGATCGACGGTAGCAGAAAAGCCATTTCACTCAATAACTTGCTCTGTCAAGTGAAATTATGATCATTCGGCACCACTGCAAAGGGTGGTTACAATTCAGCCCTTACTATAGAAGATACTCGAATAGAAGGAGTTGTAATATTGCAACAACCCGTTAGTTTATGCTAAGAATCATTTAGAAAAGTACTTGGTTGCCTAATAAACCATATATTTGACAAGTTAACCAGAATTTTGAATAATACAATAGACTGTTTGGATTCAGGGTACTAAATTGATATTAACAGATTAGCTGGATTAAGTGTTCTATGTTCAAAAAATATTCTATGTTCAAGGAGTTTGGGAAACGTGACATTACTATAGAGAGAGGATTGGAACGTAAGGTCGTTGACTATTGGACAAATGCAAAGATAATGTAGCTTTGAATTTAACAAAATTGAAAATTTGCAACAAACCATAAGAGAAATCTCATTTTCGATCTAAATTTGTGACATCAAACTTTTGAATTAAATCAACTGCTCCTGAGGACAATGATCTCTGTTCCTTTGCTTCCTGTCCGTCAACCACTTTCTTCTTGTCTCTAATCTCTCCTTTCACTTCTTGGTTTGCTCCTCTCCTCTCTAAATATCTTTGCTCATGCCTTAAAACATATCTTTTGTTCGTCGATTTCTCTCTTCTTCCACTCTGCGCCTTCCAAGCTCTTAATTGTCTTCTCTTTTACCTAAATCTCTCAGCATCTGGCAATAAATGCGAGACAAGATAACAAATAATGTTCAAGCACTGCGGAACAGGGGGGTTGGGGCGCTATAGCCCCCCCCCCAATTTTTTCAAAAGCAGGAAAGATTTTTTTCAAAAATATGAAATGTCTTCGTCTTTGATGAAATAAGCCCGATCAGTTTCAGATCGCTCCGCGGTCCCTCATATTAAATCATATTTTTCTTATATTCTATTTAAGTGAACTGAGGTATTTTAGAGTTGTATTTCTAATTGTTTATCCAACGTAAGATCCTAATGGCTTATGCGATCGAAGAAGGTATCGGTTGTTGAGGTCTTGATTTAGGAATGATTTGCAACCTGTTGCAAAATGAAAAAAAAATTATGCAGGGACACATTTTATCATCATTTTGTAATATTGCCTAAGTTTTCTGTAGTTTTGTATTGTTTCTGTCTACACAAAAACTTTAATCCACTATTTTAATGATTGCATTTTTACTTCATAATCGTTTGAGGTTATTTTTGATTATCTTAAAAAAGAATTAGATACTGAGTTCTTGACAAGGAACTGCCATTTTCACTAAAGCCAGAAATCCTCCTTAAAATTTCCAGGCCATTTACCTTGGCAATTTCGTTTGGTTGCTGCAATAACTGATAGCAAAAGTAGGCTAAATAACATGAAATGCAAAGGAATATCCTAGCACGTTGCAAAATCTTCTTCGATGTTCTGCAAGCAGGGATGGTCTGCCAAGACGCGTTCTTATTCAAAACATCAATCTCCTGCAAATGCTTGTTTTTAATGACACGATGAGATCTCTTGATGAATTCACTATAAACTCAAATTGTTTAATTGAATAAGACAGTAACGGGTGGCAGTATGTATCGGTCTATATCATGTGTGTTTTATGTAAAACCACGTAGAAAAATACAATCTTGCGCAAATAGAAGGAATATATTTAGAATTCAACCAAAGTTCAGAGACCATGATAATAATCTCATAATTTTTCGCTTTCAACAAAAATAGTGAAAGTAGTCAAAAATATAAGAAAAGTTCGTTATTCTGATTTATTCCTATTGCAAAATATGTAATAATTAAAGTAAATATTGTAGTACATTAGAGAATAGCATAACGTCTATGTTGGTTTTGGATACAGAATAGAGCCGCACAGTTCAGGAAATGAAAGGCATGAATTAAAAATGATACAAATAGAGCTTATAAATAGATTTATTTTACCTTGATTCTATTCGCCGGTATTGAAAGTTTATTCTCTAGAACATAGGGTGGCATATTTGAGAGTTTAGAGGCAAAAGTCATTATCAAAATGGAAATCAATTCTAATCGATATTACACCTTTGTTTTCATTCACGTTAAAATTCAATTAAACTCTGAGTTAATCCATTTCTTTCTTTTAATGTTAAAAATGATATAATGATTGTAAAAATTCATTATGAGCCAGCATCGTGGATGATCAGATTTTACAACATATTCTGATATTTGTGCAACAATGCTTACATTTAAATACCATAATTGTCAAATCACAAGAATAGTCTTCCGCACTACCTATTACATGTATAAAAATTGTGGATATTGATTTAACATTTCTGTATGCTAATGTGTGTTAGTGTTTTGTCGCAGTTCAGTCTAATGTTCTAGTAATATATCAATGTTGGATTGCACGTATGATAGATACAATCAGTGTATTGTTGTATCTTGTGACCAATCATTGTATTTGTAAGTTGCTATGGTACACAATGGTCAGTTTACGATTTTTGCTATCAATTATACGTTCTGCTTTGCTGATATATTCTCTTTGTGCTAGTGTACCTGTGTGTGTGTTTGCATGTTTCTATGTTGGAGGGGGGGGGGGGGGGGTTGCACTCAAAGCGTTACGTAACGACATGGGATATCGAAATTAAACGTTATGTGGCGCGACATGGGGGTGTGGGGGTTAAAATGGCGATTTTCAGCGTTATGTACTTATATAACGTTTCCTAACATAAAATGTAAAGAAATTACCTAGCTCATCGCAAAATCTTCTTCGATGTTCTGCAAGCAGGGATGGTCTGCCAAGACGCGCTCTTATTCAAAACATCAATCTCCTGCAAATGCTTGTTTTTAATGACACGATGAGATCTCTTGATGAATTCACTATAAACTCAAATTGTTTAATTGAATAAGACAGTAACGGGTGGCAGTATGTATCGGTCTATATCATGTGTGTTTTATGTAAAACCACGTAGGAAAATACAATCTTGCGCAAATAGAAGGAATATATTTAGAATTCAACCAAAGTTCAGAGACCATGATAATAATCTCATAATTTTTCGCTTTCAACAAAAATAGTGAAAGTAGTTAAAAATATAAGAAAAGTTCGTTATTCTGATTTATTCCTATTGCAAAATATGTAATAATTAAAGTAAATATAGTAGTACATTAGAGAATAGCATAACGTCTATGTTGGTTTTGGATACAGAATAGAGTCGCACAGTTCAGGAAATGAATAGGAAGGAATTAAAAATGATACAAGCAGAGCTTATAAATAGATTTATTGTACTTTTATTCTATTCGCCGGTATTGTAAGTTTATTCTCTAGAACATAAGGTGGCATATTTGAGAGTTTAGAGGCAAAAGTCATTATCAAAATGGAAATCAATTCTAATCGATATTACACCTTTGTTTTCATTCACGTTAAAATTCAATTAAACTCTGAGTTAATCCATTTCTTTCTTTTAATGTTAAAAATGATATAATGATTGTAAAAATTCATTATGAGCCAGCATCGTGGATGATCAGATTTTACAACATATTCTGATATTTGTGCAACAATGCTTACATTTAAATACCATAATTGTCAAATCACAAGAATAGTCTTCCGCACTACCTATTACATGTATAAAAATTGTGGATATTGATTTAATATTACTGTATGCTAATGTGTGTTAGTGTGTTGTCGCAGCTCTGTCTAATGTTCTAGTAGCATATCAATGTTGGATTACACATATGATATATGCAATCAGTGTATTGTTGTATCTTGTGACCAATCATTGTATTTGTAAGTTGCTATGGTACACAATGGTCAGTTTACGATTTTAGCTGTCAATTATACGTTCTGCCTTTCTCAAATTACGTTATCTTCCTCCGTGATAATTCTGCCGGACCAATTTTCCCTGCACATACCAATACGAAATTAACAACGGATAAATCCTGCACATAAATCTTGTCTAGCTTGTTCGTATGTTAGCATTGTAACTCTATTTCTATTTGTTTCTTTTTTATTTCATTGTAAGGTAGTCGTTATTATTCAGTAGTCACCAAACCGTTACTTCAGATTCCCTAATTCTACAAATCACTGGGCTATTTTGAGTAGCGAAGCAGTTGTAAAAATGAAAGGAGAAACAATGAGGAGCAAACCTTTGTGAGATTAGATTAGATATGGATTGATTGATTCGATTAAAGTTGGAAATTTACAATAAATGTATTAACATAACTAGCATGAATTAGAGAATGAATATTTGTTCCTGTCTTATTTAGAATGTCTGTAAAAGGGGCCAAGAAAAGCCAAATTAATGCATACCTTAAAGCAAGATGAGATGATTGCTGCATTCTTATTCATAGTGGATGCATTTTTTGCTTGCTATGACTACAGTTTTCATCTTAAAAAATTGATCCATCGGCAGCAAATTGTAACATCGAAATGAAACGATGCACGAGCATGGGTTAGTAAATGTGCAATAAATGTTTCAGTTAGTTACCCCAATGATAATGGCTGAGCACTGGCCTAAACGACACTGCCTTTACAAGGATGAACTCATGGTTGGAGAATACAACAGAAGAACCGACCCTGGCTCGATCCATCTTCTTTTAAATTCTTTCTAATTGCAGCCAAATTGACGTGATTGGATAATAATGGTTCTGGAATGTACATTGCTTACTTTTCCAAGGCCTTACCTCTGCTAAGCCATGTAAGACAGCTGAGATAAGGTATGTGGCAGAAGGAGGTGAGGGATTTAGCAGGATTTTGAATTCCAGGAGAGATCTTTAGGGTACCAACCAGTTTCAGCTGTAACAATATCGGGTGTCCTCGTCGTATCAAAGGCATAAACGCAAGAAAACTGCAGATATTTATTTCTCTGTTGCATATAATCTACGATCACTTTAATGCTCAAAACTAACAAGAAGTACGCTGCTTTTTTGACCCCATTGCATCGTGGGTACCGTGCTGCGCAGCGGACAATTCAGCACACCTGTAACTTTATATCATCAAAGCTTAAACCTTTCTAATCCAAACAAAATAATGATAAATACCAATACGATGAAATTAATAAATGAACGGTGAGTATGAATATGAACCAATCTACAAAGGATTAAATAAATGGCATAATACTGTGTTGACATCTTGCGCAAGAGTGCTATCCTCTTAAGTGGTGAGGACGTGGTTTCGAACCGGGGACAGCCTGGTCATTTGCTATACACTTTCACGACTGCACCACAGAGGCTATATGTCACATGTCACAATTTACTCATTACTCTAAAGCTGCTTTCTTACTTCAGATATAAGAACGTGGGAGCTCTAGCTGTGGTCTGATTCGCACAAATAAGTATGTAAAATCATCAATTTCAAATTAGATCAAAAGGTCATACTATGATGGATTTGTTTAGAGAAATGCAATGTGGTTGAGTCCCATTTACTGTCTTTACCAATTCACTACTAGTCTGATCAATAGCCAACATTATTTGTCATTACCAATCCAAGACGGGTTGCCTTTACAGTTTACGGCTTTGATCTTTTAAATTCGGCTGCCTCAGTTAGTGAATACGCGAAACATATGTGTCCCTAATGTACTGTGAAATACCGGCGAAAGATCGCTTAAAACAAAACAGAAATATCATAAGGGGCGGTATGGCCCTGGTGGCAGAGAGGGTACCGCAACCTGGGCGCTGCAAAAATACAATGTAAAAATAATTACAAGCCGTGCTTACGTTTGAGAAAACGCCCTAAACCTGGCCCTTTGAGCTTGCTAGCCAATCTGCGATAATGTCCAATTGACTCACTTCAATTTGCAGGCGTAATACATTGCCAAGTTGCAGCCGGCATCGAAGATCGTTATTGTACCAGCGTTTACGAACACACAATTCTCACTGCTGCCACCATTCGGTTCTTTTACATGCCATCCAAGTTCACTGGTCTGAGTTCCGTCACTCCATACAAAATCCCCTTCTGATTCTTTATCATTATAACCAACCCAAATCCACCAATTTGGTTGAGCTGTAGCCAGCATTTTTTTGAAAAGCTCCAAATCTGTTTTGCTTCCTATACTCGCTAAATCACCACCCAGCTCAATGCATTTTGTCCTTGAATTATTCCAGGTTGAGTCTTCGCGAAAATAGACAAACTGATCTGAAAATTCAAAAAAGAGAATTGTGACCCAGACCATGCTTAAAACGAAGCATTCAGTGAACCAGCGTCAAAACTAGCACTCAAATCAAATAAAGTATCACAATATGTACGGTCATAGAAGTATGACACAACCACCTCCATCCGTACTTATAAATCAAGTATATTTTGCAACACAGCCGTTGTTATTCTGTGTGTATCCTATCATTACGTCATTACTGTCTCCCTTATTATCTCTCGCGTGATACGTTGCCAAAATCGAAGCACTTAGAATCAACCTACCCAAGTCCACTTATGAAGAACTCGGTTAAATGGCAGTGAAAAACATGAGATCACTGCTTCTTATGTATTCTCCTGACAATGGTAGCCATTATACGGAATTGGTGTTTATATTGGAAAAGATACTTATCTAGTGTTTAGATCGCGGCTAGTTTTTCATTGCAAAAAAAGGATATACATGTTTTTGAGAGCGGAACCATTCCTTCTCAATTAATTCCAAAATGAGATGTTCCATACATTGTCTAAAAGTTATACTAATCAATATTTATTAACAGGATCAATGCTAAAAATTAAAATATGTTTAGAAGGACAGCTAGAAAAAAAAAACGCTTTTCAGCTTTGAAAGCCACCGTCCTCATTATCACTTTTACATTTTTACATTAATACTCATTTAATTCTCATTTCTGATTTGAAATAGATTTTTCTAGTAAATGAAACAAGAAAAGTAAGAATGAAAATGAAAAAGAATGAAAAACAGATCCCAGGAACATTTTTTGCCAATTAATTTACGGAGGCAAAACTGACAGATACCTTCCAAGGTGAATGTTAGTTTCAAAAATGGCCTAAGATAGTTTTTCTTTCCAGATTTAAAAGACTAGGCAACATTTTCTCGAAAAGATAATTTGTCTGCGTTGCAAAAATATGGCCGGGATTTTTCGCCGAAAATTATTGTCCGAAATTTTATCCACAAAAAACTTTTGTACTTAATGTACTACACTAAATGCTCCGTTCAATCAAGATTATAAGAGAACCTTTTAAAGAAAACCCATAGATCCAGGAGCGAATCCAGGGTAAAATTTGACTGTAGCAAAAGGGTGTGGCTTTGTCTAAAAAAAGGTGTGGTCAGATTAGCCGGTCATATCTCTGCTATTAGGGGGAAATTTGAAAATGCCCACGGTAGAAATTTAGGATAACCCTTAATCTTTGAAAAAACGGCGCGGCACTTTCATCGCAGCTCGAGGGCTCCATAGCTGCCATGACCTGCTCGGACGAAGGTTTCTATTGTCTTTTAGGCATTTCGATTGGCTTATGCACTATATAAACAGAACCGCTGATTGGCTGATAACATTATTTGCCCTTGCTCAGTATACCAGTATATTGTACTAAAAGTTGGATATATAATCTCTGAACAACAGTTCCTTCCAATACTTAGCACTTTATTTTTCTCTTTGAGAAGGTAACTCTCATGCAATGGCTGTGACTAAAAACACAACTATATCTTGAATGTTTTTGACTGAAACCCTTGAGCAGATCGCTTGCATTTTATACTGAGAATCATCGAGAATTCAATTTTACTCTCCATTCTATCCAAAGCCTTCCCCTTCTTAACAAAATAGCGGTAGTAACACCGGTTGTGATATCAGTGGCTAGGCCTTCCGGCAAAGCCATGTTTCACTGCTCTCTCCCTAGTGATTGGCCTGCGTCAACCTACGTCATAGAATGTCTTTTTCTATTGGCCTGCGTCATTTCAGGCCCATCCTCATTGGTTTGCGTCATTCGTTTCAAATTGACTGACGCTGCCGCCAACTTCTTGCAGCTCAGAAGAAAAGCATTTTTATTGGCCGATTTATGCTTCGATTCTGGGCGTTTCGAAATAGCTACAGGAGGCTGCGCTTCAAATAAAGTTGAGAATGACGGACTAAAATCAAATAATAAAGTTCTCGTCAAGAAGTCACAAAAAGAGCTTTAATAAATTGAAATTTTAGACGGTTATTTCTAAACCTGACTGTAGCAACTGCAACAGTTGTGTCACCCTGGATCCGCCTCTGAACTTGGGGAAACATTAAATAATAAGATCAAAAGAAAAAATACCAAAATTATAGATATACTTCTGCACCTTTGTCACAGTTCTTTCCAACAAATCCAGGGACACACTTGCAAGTATAAATTGCAATTTCATTGATGCAAGTTCCACCATTGACACAAGGGAGACTCAAACATTCATCAATATCTAATCAAAGTTGAAAATCAACAATATATATGAAAAGAAACATAATAATATTAATAATCAAACTCATTTATAATCAAGTAACAGGGTTCAGAACATCTAATATGAAATGAAATTGTGTAAATGAACAACATGATATTTCCCCCCAGGGGAGCAGTGTTCATGCTATAAACAAGGGTTCTCTTAGTCTTATGCTATATCAATTGCAACAGCCTTTCTCTCTAAAAATGGGTAAGTCTTCAAGTCCAAGGCTTTATCAAGAATTTTTCCAGTAAAAACAGTTAACAGCGATAATCTGAAAATGCTCTGCTATTATGATCATATTGAGACTACGTAGCCCGTAGAGGCGTAATAATACAAATATCATCAAGTTAGTACCCAGAGGAAAATTAAGGTGCTAGAGATGTATAGCCAATTACGGCAAGGAAAGCAAATCAGTTACCTGCAACTAATCCATTGAATTAGCGATAGTACTAAACACCCCATGGAAGAAAGAAAGTGTATATGATTTTGAATTTACAGAAAGTTAAGCATTATCTTACTCATCCACTCACTCACTCACTCACTCACTCACTCACTCACTCACTCACTCACTCACTCACTCACTCACTCACTCACTCACTCACTCACTCACTCACTCACTCACTCACTCACTCACTCACTCACTCACTCACTCACTCACTCACTCACTCACTCACTCACTCACTCACTCACTCACTCACTCACTCACTCACTCATTGGGATTACTAATATCTTAATATCTTTGTGTAAGCAATCGAATTTACCTACCATTTTCGCAATTCCTCCCTGTGTAACCATCTTTACAGAGGCAGCTATAATCAGCAAATTTATCGACACATTTTCCAGAGTTTTGACATGGATTGCTGGCACATTCATTACGATCTGAAAAAGAGCGATGATTTCTTGAGACTGAAACATTTGAAATCTGTTGCCTCATATTTGAGTTTACTTGTTAAAGTGTGGGCCTACATAAAGTTTTAATAATGGGATTGATTGAGAAGAACATTACTTACCAATGGGTACATCACAATGAAGTCCTTTATGATTGGCATCACAGTAGATACATCGGTAATAAGGTGGCTTACAAGTATCTTGGCATAGTATCTTGTCTTCACAAGGCTTCAGACTTTTACACACAGATCCGACCTGTTATCGAGAAATTTTTAGTTACTATGTGTTAACGTCGTTTTAATAAAAAAAGACAAGGGCTTGAGGAAATTGACTATAGAAGAAGAAGATTAATCCACAAATGCAATAAAAATACAAACCAAGGTCGAACTGTAATCCGTAGATTTATAAACCCAATCTGAATCTGTTGTCAATGAAGTGCCATTATCAACCAACGCTTTTTTGTTAATTTCACATTTTCCATTTGTATTCGTGTTGTAAGATCGGCATTTGCTATTCTCAATGCATTTAATCATACATTGCACATCCATAAGACCATTAAATGACATCAAAACATGACCCATTAGACGCTTGCCAAGGTGAAAAATGTTAAAATCTGCGACTGTTTTGCATGGCAGACGTAGAATCGTCCCGTTTATAGAAACAATAGCCAAACCAACACAGATATTTATCCTGAAATGAAATCATAAAGGCCTGAATAGCAACTATAGGCAAACGTTGCGACTAGAGAAAAATTAAGTAACAGTTGAAAGTTCTCAAATTGCAAGAAGATGGTTGGAAATTTTGCGCGATGTCCGTTCATGGCTACTTTTTGAGCTGCATTATGCATGGTGTTTGATTCCATTTAACCTTCTCACCCCTGGAAGGACAATAAGGCTCATCGAATTTCAGCTAGAATTGCTAATTTCTCCGAGGCAGGGACTCAACTACAATTACAAATTAGTATTGCTTTTGTACTTCCACGTCATCTGTTTACAAACCCTCTAGCAGTCTGACCAAACGTATGGTATTGCTGTAGACATCAGCATTATCATCAGTTGCGTAATGGTTAAAAATTGTCATATCCCTCTATCGTTGCTTAGGGGAAGAATGATTTTTTATTATTCCACAACTTAGAAATCAATCGAAAGTAGCATAGAAAAATCCATGTCATTCAATTTATGAAAAAATGTCTGGAGGGAAATGATGGAAACACAAAGGTCAAAGTAATTTTTATTGCTTCTATCGATCCTGGGGCAAATCCATATATAATGTAGATATTAATTTAAACGATTTAAATTATTAGGCAACAAACCATAACAGCAATCTCATTTTGTCTCTTGAATCCTGTATTAAACTTTTCCGTAAACTGTGTGATTTCTGTCTCCTTGTCGGGTAAATATCTATCCACGTCGTTCTTCTTGCAAATTATGCTTAATGTCCGTAACCCTCTTTTTTTGTCTTAACCTCCCCCTTTTCTCTTTAACTTCTTTCCATTCTTCCTTAAATAGAACTTGTGTATCTGCTTTCTCTCTCTCTTTTCAAACTCTGCTATCTGTCCTTTGACCTTCTCAACCTCTCTTCCTAGCTTGTTCCTTTTTTTCTTGTTGTGACGATGATAAATAAGACGTTTGCGGAATGCTATGCAAAAATGCGAGTGATATAAAGTCAATTAATGTCTTTTATAACCTAATGTGCCGGTAGACCGGGTATTTACATGTTAGAAATAGTATGTCGAGTGTTGTATGCGAGGACCTGTACAAACAATAGCGGGTTCAATTCATATTGGATTACTTTCTATACCAAATAGGGATTCTGTTCATACGGTACCGATTGAATACAGTACGCTCTTCATTGGTTTTTGCGAAGCGCAATCGCTCTCCTTTCAAAGTGATGCGTAACGAACCACTTTCATGTGGGCTCACTTTGAAGGTTGTGTTACCACATCAGGTCCGAATTCAGGCATCATCGAACAGGGGGCAAGAAAGACAAAGTTTCCGACAATAATTCCGACAATCTTTTTATCTATTGTTAAAATTGGGACAAATTTCCAACAAAATGACAATTTTTGGTCCTTAAGGGCTCTCCTCCCCCAGTCTGCCATTGGCTACGGCCTTGGAACATATGAATCCGATACGTTAATGCTCCGGAACCTCTGTTTGAAGTAGCAAACGTTGTCGGTACTTATGAAAGTTCCCTATAACAATAGGCTTAGTGACATGATTTGAAGCAAATCGCAAGCAACCCGACTAAATCTAACTTTACGACACTTTGTGAACAAACCATTACTTTTTAATAGTGAAACTAAACGACAGCTCACAATTTTCAGACAACTGCCAACAAGCGAATCGCCTGGGAGTGTCACATCTGCTTGAAATAAGCCTGTATACAAAGTAATCATAGCAGTAATCTTTTATTCTCATCAAAGACCTTTAGAGATGCCTGTAAAGGGTGTGTAAAGGGTTTGTGAAGTGTGTGTAAAAAGTAGAAGGAATGGGATTCTGCCCAAATCTCTCGTTTGCTGTGTCTACAGAAAGTGAAGTATCTATGAGTCGAGGTACTTGAAGAATACACGATAAGCAATGGAAAGAAGACTCACACTCACAAATAGAATATTGCTACAAGCTGATTGACAAACATTTAGCAAACCAGCAGTGATCAGTTAGCTCAAGATCATTGATACAAGACTGAAAAACATTTGTGTCGCGCGGAGAACGCTACTTCTTCACATGCGCTGAATATTTCGTTTTCTTTTTAATTTGTGAAGAATTTCAAAACATGTTAAGCGACTCTGTTTCAATCTTTACCTTGATGCCATGATAGTCAGTTTGCAGATACGTTGAAAGCGGACTTCATCTAGGCAATATTCACAGCCTGCTACAAAATGCAGGAGAGATTTGGCAAATGACTACAAAGACTGTCATTTCCTTTTCACAGTTTTGACCAAATTCGTTGTATCTTTCTATTAATTATGTTTCTACAATTGTTGTAGATAGCAACTAGCCTGCGCCTGGCATAGTAATCTTTTCTTCTAGCAGAAATCTTCTTCATGATTTCCAGTCGCCCCTGTCACGTACCCCTTAGGCCCTCTCCTGTAGACCCGTTCATATAGTAATATTTGCTTTTCGCTCTGTTTTGCATATCGTTAGTAGGTAATCCCCTTTGTCGTGCACGTCACTAGGTCAGCATCACGGTGATGCAGCGTAGTTAGAAAATCCCCTTCTTTTGTTTAGGTTTTTAGGTGCGGGATTTTCCCAGCATTATTCAGGCTAAGTCATAGTTACTTCCAAGTTTTTTTTTGTAATTTACTTTGTTTTACAGTGTTTTATTTTATCATGTATCTTGGTAGTCATCGTAACTTAGCCAGGCCCTTCCTTTCCCATGTTTGCATCCCACTATATTTACGTATTTTTATTGTTATACTTGTTAGTCACTTTAATCTATTCTAAGTTACCTAAATTCACATTATATATAAAAGAAACGTTTTATGGATTCGTAATGATAAGTTGAGCCGAGAAGGTTAAAGAGAAGAACATGAACTCTCGTTATCTTCCTTGCTATAAAGTGTCCTAAATTCAGTGGAGATTGTGTTTCTCTCTCGTTTCACTATTTGGGTTTGTGACACCCATTTAAAGTGCAATGTTTTCCCGATTCTTTTTTAAGGTGCACTAATATAAAAGCGTCTTGAAGTAAAGCATAATTAAATAAAATTACCTAGTTGATCAAGGAGCTCCTTGGCTGGTCTATGAAGGACAATCAACCAGTACTTTGACGTGCAGTCTGCAAGGAACAGTTTGCTTTCAAAACAGTTTTCTACGACTGGATATGACGGTGACTTCAGTTAAAATTAAACCCAGGCAATAAACAAGGAATTTGATAAACAACAGGTGACTGTACTTCTACTAATATCATGTATATGTTCCACAACCTGCTAAAATCTATTTATGTACACAGCAAGACATAATTCTAAAATTCTATTGATAAATAGACTATTCACTTCGCCAAGAAAACAAGTATTTGACGCGCAACTATCGAGGCAACTTTTGACGATTACACTAATTTTCCTACCAGCGTGGTACAAAAAATGCTTTCTTTAAGATCCGTTACTTATACACTCAATGCCAGTTGGGTGTTAGCTCAAGCAGGGGCGGATCCAGGGAAAAAACTGACCGTAGCATTTTTGCAATTTTCTGCCATGCCCTTTTATGCCAGGGAAACGCCCCAACTATTAAAATGGAAATATCGGCCCCCTTTTTTTCAAAACGTGTTTACTAAGGGGCATATAACAAATATTCTTAGTTTCTTTATTCATAAACAACTATTCAAAAGCAAAACAATTGAAAGACAAAATATGGCTCTTCCTCTTAAATTTTAATATATATAAACAATTGTAATTGTAATTTTTTTAATTGCGGAATTTCCAAGCTAAACAGTTTCAAGTTTTACCTAGCGGGATTTCATGATCTTGATATAGCCTATTGGAGGCCTAATGGCAATCGTCGGGAGGTAGAAGTACTTACTACCAGTGGCGTAGCGTCCGGGTATGCAAGGTATTCAGTGCATACCCTGAGCTCACGAGGCAAAAAAATTTATTTGTTCAAAATAATTTCTTTTAGCAAATTCTAAACAAAAAGTCCATTATCATTCAATTAAAACCGCTTTCAAACATTCATTAAGTATCGGTAATGTCTGCAGTTTATTTCCGTTTTTCTGTTCGCTTTGAATTCTCGTGCATTGAGTTACGTTTGAGTGGGCTACGAAGGAGAATAAGCTGGCGTATTTTCCTTTTGTTTTCTCATTCAGCTACGTCACCAAATAAGCAGTGAATCCCTTCCGGCGGATTTTAACCAATCAGCGCACTGAATTTAATGAACAAATTCCTTCAAAATTGGCTGAAACAATTGAAAAATAAGCGGTAGATTTTCTGCTTCCAGCCTCGTAGCAGGCAACAAGTAAATCTCGTTTGGGGGGCCTGATTGAGCATAGTTCATGTTGTGGAAGGAAAACAGTGTCTTCATCGAAGGAGTGCAAGATTCCGATGTTTTGAAAAAAAAGCCGAAAGAAATTCACATGATGAAGGTTTGAGAAGAAAACTTATGTTCTGATACTTTGGAATGGCCATTCGATAAATTTCTTGTTTTAAGCCGAAAATTTGAAGGTACGATCGTCAATGTATTTGAATTTTTTCGTTCTTTAGGCCGCATCTTCACGGCAAACCAGGCTATCCTGCTGACTGCTTGCAAAGTTAGAATCAGTAGTATAAATGTCTAATGCTACTTCCGTTTTCAATCAAAACACTTCACAGTCTAGGCATCTTTGAAAAAGCGGAATTGCACCGACAATTGCACAACAACTTGTTTCTGCTGCAAGAAGCGGTGGTGTCAAAAAGTCATAAAATTTAACCCTTCGCAATATTTCACGGAAGTGTTAAAAATTGATCAATAACATACGTGTTTGCTTTGTTTTTATGCAGTGTAAATCGTTTCACAGCACACCATCAATTATAGATTTCACTCTTTTTCAGTGAAATTTATTATCCAAAAAGCATTTGAATGGTATACCCTGTAACTAAATTTTTATTGACCCGAGCTGAGAACCACACCATAAAATCCAGTTTCATCGAACCCCTTCCGTCCTCTCACCCTCCATGCCACGTCCAGCCACACCCTAGAGAATACCCATTATAGATATTCACGCTACGCCACTGTCTACAGCTGTTGTTTCAATACCAGTTACTCGCAAAACTGGAGTTTCACTGTACGGTCCACCTTATTAAAACACAACTGAATAGCTTCCAAGCAACGTCTTTCACGAGGCAATAATGATGTTTCGCTGTAGAAGCCCAGCAGTTCTTGCAAAGGGTCGCCGATTCGTGTCGCCATTACAATCACTGTAAAAAGTTATTTACCTCCTCCTTATCAACACGGTTTAGTGCTACCCGTGCGTTCTAACTTTCGATTGGCTTGCTACGGTTGACCTTAATTCCTATTGGCTTGCTACGGTTGGCCTCAATTGCCATTGGCTTGCTACGGTTGATTTAAAACTCAACGCTGCTCCCGCTTTTTTTTGCAACCCTCGAGAGCGCTTCTGTTGCTAACAACACATGGGGAGGTCATTGCTATGCCAACAAATGGAAGCGAGGACCAATTGGAAGCGAGGACAAGTAAGGACAGTGAGTTTTTGCTTTGTGGGCATAGAAAAACAATGTTTTGGCAGCGTTACATAAGCTTTGTAAGGTGCATTCTGATGCCTTTAACCAGTAATTCACATTTCAATTTTTATGTGGTCCATACATGGCAACTATATAAAAGTCTCTTTTCAATGATCCTTTTTTTCTGGTCAAGAAATCTGACCGGTGCAGCCGCTACGGTTGCAACGGTCTGGATCCGCCCCTAAGTCTCCAAGAAGTCTGCAGATAATTTCATAGGTCTCAGCAATTTTGCTCTAAATTTATTCATTTATTCGTAAGACTATCAATCAACTTCTAGAATGTTTGCAAAGTGAAGTTATCTGCTATCTTTTATTCTCATCAAAGGACCTTTAGAGATGCCTCGCAGACGATATAACTACTGGTATAAAAATTTTAGCAGCATTCCAGCTAATCACCTTTCAATATTTGTACCTTCTGTTTACACTCACATTCGGTACCTTTGTCGGCTTTTTGTTGATTGTACGTTTCTTCAAATACCAGAGCTGAACAAAACGTCGCAAGGCCGTCTGACGATTGCGTTATACTTCTGTTAAATTATGTTTGTGCGTTAGTTGTGTATTATGTTATGTTAAAGGTAGGCGTGCTTGTGTTTGTTGCAATTCCGTTTGATGTTTAGTAAAGTTTTAATTTTTGATGGCACACATGATTTACGTAAGCAGCTGATTTTCATGCAAGCGAAGCGAGTGCTTTCTATTAGGAAGCACCCGAGTTTCATTCCTGGTCCACGCATATTTTATTGTTATTGGTTGTTATTCTCCGCTGCTCAAAAGGTTCGCATTACAAACTTGCATAATATAACAAAAGAAATCACATTGTGCTCACATGATTTGCTGCAATGCTATAGAATGACAACATAATGGACTACATTGTTAGTGAGGAAATGCACATGATTTGTTGCAATTTTTCTTGTCACTCTGCAACTCAAAATGCAACCTTTAGATCGCAGCATTATGTTGCTAAAGGATTTCGCGCACTAACTAACTGTTGGTCACTTCTAGTTAATATCACGTGACCAATGGTAAGTTATTCTAGTTCTGTTGATCATAAGTTCTCCTTGAGTATCTGGCGGACCCAAAACTCTACAGCAGCATGGAATAAACTTTACACGAATCCCCCCCCCCATTCTCTTCAAAGACTCACTTCGTAAATTCCCCCAGAAAAGTTAATTCTCAATCATAAAATAATGGTCGGATATTACCAATGTAGCCTGGACCAATGGACCTTTGAATATTTGTCATGACCTAGTTTAGTTATTATTAATAGATTTATAACAGAATAGCTTCATGAAATTTGAATTAATTATGTTGCCGACACGCCTCCTTTCATTAATAAGCCCCCCTCTGAAAACACAAAATTGCGATGTGCCAACCAGGTGCCAACAGGGAAACTCACATAGAAGAGAGACAGGCCTTTGTGAGAAGAAGGATGAACTCGAAATCGAGGTCGGTTCTATAGCAACGAATCAACAGATTCTCAAATAAGTTACCACACTGGATGTCTTCATAGTCATTCCTAGTTGAAAACCTGAAGGAAGAATTGACAGATTTCGCAGTTTTATATTGACAAATAACCATGCTGAGCAACGAAGGAAAGTTCAAAGACAGAAACCCAGACATCGATGCAGTAAGAAATTAGCCTTGGTTGGCCTAGCAGCGGTCTAGCCAAATCATTTTTTTTAATTTAAATATCATCTCGTCACTCAACTGTTTTTGTTCAAAGCACAACCTAGTTTGGCGCTAGGTGGCTGGACTATCTGTAGCACTACAAAGCATATGCATATTTATTTATAGCAATATAACTGACTGACCAGAAGAAAACTTGAAGAAAGTTTGCTCAGTGCTAGCGTTAAAGTTTAAGTCAAACACTGAATCGTTGAAGGCTATTTCTATTTTGATTTCAGGCTGGGAAGTGCTTTACACTTGGCGATACAGCAAAAGAATGCCTGAAAATCCCTAACAAGGTAAGACTTATGATTATATCTAAATATTTTAGTTTACTTAAATGACACTGCAGCTCAGCATCTTGACCTTAAATAAATGACAGCACAATTTGCATAACTGACAGTCCATTTCAATGTATTCCATTTCAAGATTGACTATACTGGTGGTAAGTCTCTCTTGTATCTATAAATTTGACAGGAAGAGTGTTAGTTTTTTATAGAAGTAGATATCTTAATCACTAAAGCCCTGTGAATTGGAATAGTAATGTCATCTTAAAGACAATGTTTGAGACCATTTAACATCAAAGTTCATAAAAACCAAAACTGAATCATATAAACTGAATCAAAACAGGCAGCTTCTTTTTTTTTTAAAAACTAGCATTTTCCTTTCTTTAATCACAAAGATATATGATAGGTGCAGAGAAAACTTGCACCTTTTAGATGAAGATTTTTGGCTACATTTTATTTCAGTTATTCAGGTTTTTTATCCAGTTACAATGAAGTAAAATTATTTTCTGATTTATTCAGACAGTGATGCCTGAGCAAGTATACAAGTTTCATTGCACAACTAAACCTGCAGCTGGACAAAAGAGAATTTTCTACGGTCGATATAGTGATCCAGATTTGGCATCATTGCTTAACCATGGGGTTAATACCAAGCCATCAATTTTGGTAGGTGTTGATATTTTACTTGCTATTAGTATTGTTCATTATCAAAGTACCCCATGATAATTTCAAATTTACTCTAAAGCAAGGTTAAGTCTTAATCATAATTAATTTTCCCCTGTTGAACAGACCTTGCACTGATTGTGAAGTGACATTCATTGCTTAATTGGCAATAGAATCACACAAGGTATCATAGAAAGTGCCAAAAATTATGATTACCATTTTGGCTTTCATTGCCAGAAAAGAGTTGCTGTCTAAACTGCATAGATGTAATCACATTGGCTGGAAACATTGTTGTTCAAATTTATTCATGTAAACTATAAGGTACAACAGTTTAATGTAGATTGTATCTTATGTTAGCCCTTTTTTCACACAGGCGCGTGATTTAGTTATGCCAAGACCAAAAAGCAATTTTGTTCAAAGATTATGTGACAAAAAGGAAGAAATGTATCACTCTCAAAGAAGGGCTCCCCTTGGTAAGCAATTAATTAAATGTATTGTTAGTTGCAAATAGAGAATTTTAGTCATGTCACACTATTTAGAGGGTTTGACTGGGGAACAGTAATAAAATTTCTTTTGTGAAATGTTTGTCTTTTAATCATAAAGTGCAGCAAGTGGTGGAAAGAAATAAAACATTTGTTATTAAGAACATTGATTAACAAAATTGAATCCTTTTTAGGGGATTTGTTTATTTTGATGTGTTAAATTGTTTTTATTAAATATTCAGCCAATTTGTGGTGTCATAAGAAAACTGAAATTGAAAAGGACAGGGAGAAACTAACAACAAGGTATATCTATTTTAGGTAAATCTCATGACCAGAAAGTTGGTTTGCCAAAGGGTGTGGGTCCCTATGATGTGAGATACGGTGTCAAAGTGTTTAGAGATTGCACAGCTGGTGAATTAGTGAACCCTTTGAAATCAAATGATGAAATTGAAAGTGATACATTGAAAGGATTGGATCTGTATATCAAAAGTCATAGTGCTTATCGAGTTGGTTTGTACCCTTACATTTAGTTATTTTCTATTGCAACAGTACGCAAGCAATATTTAGCTAATATAATACTCTATTTACAATGCTATTATAACTGGTTCTCCTACACGACAATGTTTAAACAAATTTATTTTTCCTGTTCCTTTCCTGTTAGAGTTTATGCTTGATTGGTTTTGATATGTGACAGAAGCATTTGTTTCAATGTTACAAATATTTTCTGAAGTGCATTGAATATGGGTGATGAATTTTTGTCCTCATCCCACATCCCACATCTGCATGACTGCATTTTAAGCATGTTGCTACCAGATGTGGGGGTAGAACCAAACAAAGTTTACTAGAGATCATCCTGTCTCTTTTGTCTAAACGAGAATACATGCATTTTTAGGGGAAACCTACGATCGAAAGTATGACTGGACTCGAATTCCTAGAACAAGCCAATTTGGTAAAGAAACTCCACATGATAACAGAGGAACAAATGTGAAGAAAACACTCAAATGGCTACATGAGACGCAAAGGTAGATGCCAGTGTATTTAACAAAATTTTTTAATTCACTTGCCATAAACAGCAGTATCAAAATTTGCATTACAGTATCTAATGTTGTGAAAATAAAGAAAATGACTGAAGGAGATTTAATGATGAAACAGGCTGGCAGAGATAACAAAACAAAGTTTAACATTTCTTCTACTTGCAATAAAAATATAAATAAAAATCTAGATGGAAATAGATATAAATATAAACATCACATATTAATATAATCATAAAATTCTGTATTTATATGTTTGTATATTGATATATTAATATTTTTATTTATTTACTGGCCTACTAAATCCATGGGTTAATCACTGAATTTATGTTCGTAGCTAGCCTACCACATTGATCATACATGAATCTACAATATGCAATTATTTTTCGCTTTAATACAATTTCATACTTTCGCTCGTAAATACGCTTTCAAATACTAGAAAATACTTTCAAATTCAAATTCTAGTGCTAAATCTGCTCCAATCGTGTCACAAAGAGTGGACAACTTCAGAGAGCGAACACAGGCCCAAGTTGGTAAAGTTCATGACCCAATCAAAGACACAATGAACGCAAGAATACCAAGTCATCATACATTTGGTATTTTGGGAAAACCTGATGAGTATGGGGCCGGTGATTTAATTCATAACAGAGCGGCTGGGCATTTCTTATGTGGCAAAGATAAAGAAAGAGGTGTTCTAGCGTCAGTTCGACATCACTTGAAGAAAGCGAATTATCATAATTTTCACGATTTGACAGCAGCTTTTAAATTTTACGACAAGGTAACTTAATGTGAACTTCATTTCTCCGCCAATTATACCTCTTGAAGAAGCTAGGACATAGAAAGTTGACGCACAAAATTTTCCTCAAATTTTACGTCACCAACTACTTTTAGATCTCATGATTTATTTTATTGTGTAGATTCTCCAAAAGTGATGAAGCCACAGCCTCCACCTTCATTCAACATCATTTGGAACACTAACTGCTTCTGCTAAAATGATTGTTTTAGCTGCCTAGGAATGAACTCATACATTCATGAAATCAAGATTTTGCATTAGTTTTCAATAGGAGGCCATCATGCTATATCGTGGAAAAATTTCTCCATCAAAGTTTGTCCCGCCACTGTTTTAGTCTTGTCAGGGAGCCTTTTGTAGCTATCGCCCAGCTTATTTTGTCGGGGAAAGTAGCAACGCATATATAAAACAATAAACAAGAGTTGACAGAAATTAATGATCTATAATTAAGCTTGTAACATTATCTATGCTCGTCTTGTCAAAAGATATATAGCAATGTAATCTACTATTATGTTATATACACATTATGAAAACCCAACCTAACTTATGTAAAATAAACCTTGGAATGAACCATGTGATATGAAATATAATATCATTGATTTAAAAATTTTCCAGACTTCTTTTATCAGGTCTATACAATGCATCAGAACTTTTATCGACGATTTATTTCATTTGTTTAGGATGGTTCAGGAAAGATCGACATGAACGAATTGCGTGAAATTTGCATTCAATTCAATCTACCGGTTGAGAAAGAATTGCTAGAGGCTCTGTTTGACTATTGTGATGTTGACAATGACGGCCAAATTGATTATGTAGAATTTTCAAATTTCTTGAATTGGAAAGATAAGCTGCCTGCGGCAAGCAGAATTAAAGGCGAAGAAAACGAGAACGCAGATCTTGAAGATAAGTCTGAAAAACCGAAAGAGCTGCATAAACAAATTGACAATGCTGTTGTTGACTTTAAGACATCGTCTCAAATGATCAGTGCAACCGTTGGAGGTGTTGCTACGACAGGTAAGCAACATTCTCTTTCTCACTAGTTGTTAGGTCACAGGAGATAGTCAGTTTAAAAGATCGCACCAGATTTTGAAGGCAAGGCGTTCCTCTCCTTTGTTAATTTTCATGCTATTGAATAAGTCTATGTTCTCCTAAGCCAGTTTGACTGTCATTCAGTCGAGCAGCACCCTCCATTCCAAATCAAAACATAAATCTGAACCAAAAGAGAAATGACGTCACTCCGTTCAGAGTCATGTCCTAAGCCGATTGTCTATCTTGAACTACTTTAACTTGCACTACCTTAGATTGTGGTCTTCAAACTTGAGTTTCCTTTATTGTTGACAAAAATTGTACCAGTTTTGCTCTACATTATCAGTAAAGCGAGGTTAAACACGAGACTTTTACTCACGGGAAAGAATTTGAAGCACCATTTAATAGTATCACCTAATTGGCTGGTCACTTCATTAGCCGTCATAAATTGAAGCTCACCTGAAAGTTTCGCACTGACAATTCATTGAGGTAGCGATCCTGTATGTCATATGTTGTCTAACGTTTAAACTAACCTCCCTTCTTATGCAAATGATTTTGTGTCACTGATAAATGCTCATTTCAGTCTCGAATGCTGCAAATTGTCGAAAAACATTAAAGTATTCTAAAAAAAAATTAAAAAAGTTAAAGGACACAGGCATATGTCAAATATACCCTATCATTTTTCTAATGTTTTCAATTAATGATACTGCCATGACAGTGATCTCTTGACCTTGAAATTTAGATCATTTTATTATTAGTTATGCTTCGTGATTTTCTTCATTTTTGCAGATTGGAAAGTCAATGGTATTCCCACTGTAAGAAGTGACCTGCCAGCTCCGCGCATTAGACGAATAGGCGATTCAACGGTACGTTTTCACATAATGCACTTCTTATTGACGAAAGACCCTTTCATCATCCGCATAGACTTATATTATCAGATACCGAGGAAAAGCAATCTTGACTCTAGAAGAAAAATCAATGTTTTTCTTTGAAGCGAACCGTAAAACCTGACACATATTGTCGGTTTTTTAAAATTGGGAATAAAGACTTAATATGTAAAGCCTTTTCGTTGCTAGTTTTTCTGGCGATTAGATTCTCTTTCTTTGATGCAAGCATTGTTTATCTCTTACTCTACCATCCAATCGCCAAAGTTTTATTTCAATCTTTTTAGAATTATGGAGATGAATCTGATGCATATGGTTTGATAAATCCATCAATCTACTCAAATCATGGTGTTTACGAGCGTGACTTTTTTAAAAGCAGAAATGAGAATGAAATTCGTCAGATATTTGATAGTATTGGTTTCGCAATGACTGATAATACATTCCAAGAAGTCTGGCAGGTTGCTAGAGATCGAAGCAAATATGGCGAGGTAAGACTGCCCGAAGTTCTCTTTCAAGAATCAGTCATGATATTTGACATGCAGATTTCTGTCATAGCAATTACAGTGCTAAAGGCAGGTTTATGTAAAATAATGAGCTGACTAGTAAGAAACTATGGCTAGAATAATGTCAAGCGAAGGATCTGTAGCAGACAAGGGTCTACATGTGGGAATGGGGTCGCGACAGCCTCCAATAACTTCACCGTCCGGTCCCAGCTGCCATAAAATCGGTCACAATCTGGTTCTAACGTGACTGTTTTCGGTTTTTATAGTCCTTCCCAGAGTTGTATAACCATGCTATGTTACAAAGGGCCAACAAACTAATGCTTCTAAGGGAAGAGTCAGCCCTGAAAAGTTCTTTTTCTTTTATTGGCAGCAAAGTAAAGTCGGTCCCATGTGACAAAAACTTAGCTCATTGTAACAAAAATTCAGTAATTTTAACGTACACTCCACTAAAATTGGTACGCATTTGTGACCCTGGTAGAAGTGGATATTTTGAAGTTGCTAAGAAGCCAGCTGGCATTTTCTTCTGCTATTTCAATAAGTGGCCTTTTATGTTCATTTGTTTCTTATATACTCCTTTTTTTGTTCGCTTTCTGTTCTCTATTCCCCATTTGCTTAGCAAATCTTAAATTAAAGATCGATTACTTTGTGTTTTCGTGGGTTTTGAGTCGTGCATTGGTAGCCTCTGGTTATGCAATATTCGTACACGCTTGAGCAGGCGTCAGAGAAGGCTGCAAGTCCCTGAAATTGAGCACATGTTTGGGCGGAGAGCTGACCCAAAGTGCTTATTAAGAAATAGACTCATAATTTCCTGTTTTACTTTCCGGTTTAAATAACCCTGTTTTTACAGATAGAAAGTGCTTTCATACCTCAACAATCACTTTTCATAGCACTCAATAAATACATCGAAAGAATTTTTGCCTCTAAATTTGTTATATTGCTATTAACTAACATAATCTGGGTATTATGAATGTCTTGGTTAAGGCAAAACTTTCTACAGTTTTATGAAAACGTTAGTTGAAGAGAAAATATAATGCAAACAGGTCAAAGTTAGATAAAAATTCTAGGTTTTGGAACATTTTACCTTTGTTTTTGAGATTATGTTATTTATGTTAATGTCATATTAGGGGTGGATTAATCATAGTAAAATAGCATCTTCCTGTAACCATCTTATTTCTTTGTGATCATAGGCGCCGACTTTTGATTTTAGAAGGGGGGGCTGAAACTAGAAATGAAAAACAATTACATACCAATTTCTCTAAATTATCAGTTATAAAGGCGCAGTTTGGTTCTTTGATTAACGATGTATTGTATCCTATTCATTAAAAATAGATGAGGATACTATGCCTATTCGGGAAATTAAGCTAAAAAGCGATAAAGAGCAAATTTTTGAACATTTCTCAGAGGGGGCTCAGCCCCCCCCCCCCCCCCCCCCGTAGCATTTTCCAGGGGTGGCTCGAGCCCCCAAGCCCCATCGTAGTCGGCGCCTATGTTTGTGATCTAATCCAGTTTGAAGGTTTGCAAATGATAACGTTACTAACATCTCTCAAAATCGCGCCTCGCCCCTAAACCCAATTAAGAAAGGTTTTCAAAATTTTTGCAATGCGGTAAAAGCAAGTTGTAGAATCACCAATTTGACGTTGAAGTGCTTCCGTATTTTTCAGGTTTCAATTGAGCTTTTCAGACAAATCTTGGATGAAAAATTAACAAATGAAAATAATCAGGTAAATATCGAGTTTGCTCCAGTAGTTCTTTTTTCTTATTTTATTTGATTTGATGTATCACAGAAAAGGATTCAATAAAACTAGATCTATCTGGTGTCAGTTGTCTTAAAGTTCAGGCCTGAAACATGATGTTTTGTTTAATCAATCATGTATTTCTTTTAGGCTAATGCTCAGAATGAAACAAAAGGTTCAGTTGAACTAGCCAATTCAAGACCAGAAATTTACAAGAATATTGACGCTAAACTTGGAAAAAGCAAGGAAAGGAAATCCGAATTGGTAGGTCTTTCATTCATTTTAGGGAACGAAGCGGGTTATCATGACTAATGTTAGTGCAAAAAGATTCAAATCCTCTGTAGAAACCTTTTAATATGATAAACAAATGAGGAACAATTGTTTGAATTAGCAAACACAGGAACAACGCAATTTGCGAAAAATAAAACAATATGTCATCAAAATTATTATAAATAAACAGAAGCATATCCGGGGGGGGGGGCAATGGTAAAAAGTTGTGTTTCAGAGATGCACAAATGCACACATCTGCGAGGTCACTTATATCTCATCGCTCTGAACTAGTTTTGAGATGCAGACTGATCGCCTCTAATGGCAGTGCATGGCACTTACATTAATCTCCAATGTGGGCTAGAAATGAAGATGAATCTGATTTATTGACAACATGGTCAAGAACCTTGTTTTAATTAATCCCGTATAAATCAAGGAGATCTGAGGACAGTAATTCGTCCGCAGCACTGGATTTTTGCTTTGCTGCTAGAAATAATCATCATCCATAAATTGGCTAACACCGAGATATAGTTCTGATTTTCTTAATGCGCAATGTTCTGCAAAGGCTGTGTAGGATTTCAGAATATAAAGCGAGAAGACGTGCTAGAAACCGATGATTAAATGAACTGTTGATAGACCATACTTTTTCTTTGTGCTACCTTTTCTTTCAAAGAGATGGAAACAAAATGTTCCGATAAAATTTCTTAAACAAGATTTTATGCAACTCTTGTCTCTTTTCTTGTGTCTTGCAGTGAGTTTAATCTCTATTTCGTGATCCACAGTTATCTTGGAGTATTTTCCCCTTATTACTCGGGGTGGGACATTTCGTTTTTAATAATGAAGGCTTGCTTAAATGACACTGGCATTTAAACTACACACCTGTTATAAATCTGCATAATTCTTTATATTATTTATAATGATAATGAAAGTACAAGTTCTACATCGATATTTTTCATTTTAGGTTGTTAGCAATTGATGATGGAAAGACGATTGTTTTAAAGGATTTTTATATGAACAGTATTGTCGTTTATTGCAGTCAGTTTTAAATATGTAAATAATATCAGTCAAAGTAATGTTTATATTGACCTAAATGTATAATCTAATGCATTTAATAATAATCAAATGATTGGCCTTTTTTGTACTTATTTATCGTGCATTTTTACAAGAGAGGTAAAACACCCGATCTTTAATTACAATTTGTGTGAATCCGGTTCAATGGCGTAACGCACAGTGTGCATCTTTAAGCACAAAATTAATGGCCTCCACAAAATTAGGCCCCTAGGGGGCCCCAAAAAAAATTGTGTGAAATTTTTTCTGGATACAAGCGTTTCTCAATAATTCTTATGTTGATGTTAGTTGATATTGTTTAATAAAAATTGCAGGTAAAAAATTTATACAGTTAAGGGTAATTTCGGGCTTAGCCAGTAAACTTGATTTGCAAAAAAAATAGGGGCCCCAAACCCCTATTTTGACTAAGGGCCCCACACGGCTCCGTTACGCCACTGACCCGGTTCATAACGTCGCATTGGTATTGTGCAATGGAGAATGCACATTTTCAAGTCCAGTTTCTGTGCTTCTGGCATGTTGCAACGGCTCGAAAATTTTCAATACCCTCTATGAATTTTGACTCCGGTTATCTACGAGAGTGGCTTGAAGGGTCCATAATGGAAAAAAGTGGACCACAGCAGAGCCATCATTTCACAGCTCTTCTTAGATAAGTTGCTCTTTAATTTTGGGGATCTGCCCCCCTGGATACATTTTGAAAGTGTCCCTGCTCCCTAGAACTCCTGCATGCCAGTAGGAGTTAAAAACCTTGTCCAAAAGGGCAAACTACTTTTTAACCTACTTGTAATAATATTTAGCGAAAGTGCTTGCATAGACAGTTTGTTCCAAGTTTTTGCCCGGTGGACAGATAAAGCTTTCAGCGCACTGCAAGTGTTTACAATGGCAAATGCATTTTAAACACAGTTTTCCGGAATATGTGAAACGGTAGTCAGGTGAAAAACAATGCTTGAACAACAGTTACAAAAGTTTGGCATGACAAATTTTGAGTATAGGTACAAAATCTTTTATATAAACCCTTTCTATAAAAACCAGTAAAACTAACGTTCTGGTTGGCTATTCTTAAAATTTTGAGACTGAATTTTTCTTAAACTGCTCCTGAATTTTTCAGGTGCAGGCAATCGAGACGTGAAAAATTTTCAAAATTCAATATGTAATTTGAAAAGGTATGAATATTTGCCAGCCTCAGAGTATATTTTATTAGCTTTTATTTTTCGATTAATTTTGAAGCCCTTGTAAAAATTTTCTTTTAAAAACAGGACACGAAATATTTTGCTTGACAATAGTTTCGTGCGCTGATGCAAAGCTGGACTTCTTAAATGTCAAATTCAGCATCATGAATGAAAATCTATGGTGCCACCTTATATGTTACTTTCTAGTTTTGGCTGTAAATCAGGGGAGTAACATAACAATTATATGATAGCGAGAATCCATTTCTAGGTGTACTTTATTTCGAAAATACGGAACTATGGGTATACAATTTCACCAAAGTGGGAAGGCACAAGGAATAAAGGGTAAACATTTCGAGACAAGAAAAATTTAGAATCATCATACGTATGAACGTGAAACAAAGTGATGACATTAGAATCTTTATAAACTACAACCTATCTATTAATTTTGTGACTATCCAATTTTCTTGTCAGTGACACGGATTTATGGGTCCTATTTTTCAAATACTGACCAGAATAATTGCCCCTTTTTTTCTCAAAAAGGCAAATTCCTCTCACTGTCTTTAAGGGTGCTTAAAGACACCCCGAGATCGAAAAGCCACAAACAGCGCCTTGCTCGCAAAACTTAATGGAAATTTGTTTACTTTGTTCAAATATTGAAAATGCGTCTATTAAATGGTCTATTTGGAATAAGATCAAATTATCGGACCAAATTTCTGTAAACTGAGCTGTATGCTCAAAGCCAAGAAGGGCGGAGGAGCGTCCATTACTGGTGATCTCACATAACGGTATCGTTTTGCGATTGTTATTTCCGATTGTATCAAATTTCTAGCACCATGCAGCAAGTCTTTCTGCGAAAGTGAATTGACTCTCCGTCGATTTTGGTTTCATTTTCCCCGAAATTAAGTAAAGAGACGAAAGCTCTTGTTCACTCGACTCAATCAATTCCGTTCAACGAATACATGCAGGAAGGAATTGAAAGCATTATTGCTGCTGCTGGAGAGATGGCCTTGTTTACGGCGGCCTCAAAACATTTCGTGAAAACTGCTGGCAACACCAGTCTCCATAGCATACCAGATTTGAATTCAGCAGAAAGGTTCAAAGTTTTATGTCTGGTTTATCGAAAGACAAGTTTTTGGCCATGGAAGAAGGCGAAAGTTAAGCCAACCCTGGTGACTTTGAACGATATTCTGGACGTGGTAAGAACCTTAATCGTACAATGCCATTTTTGCTTTTCGTCAGGGACACCAGAGAGGGGGAGAGCCGGGGAATAGGCGTCGTTCGTGCTTTTACGAAAGACGGTAGCGGGATGAGAAGGATGAGGAGAGGGGGGGGGGGGGGATAGTGCTGTCTAATAGCATATTTGCGATGTGAGCAGGATAGGGAAGGGTGGACACACACAAGCAGCGATAATTGATATATCACCAATGATAATTTAGAGCAACTGCAGCTAACGCTACAGAACCATTGGAATGTAGATGTGCGGAAGATAAGTCAAAACAGGTCGTAAAAAACATGCTTTTTCATTTAAGTATGTTTTGTAGCACTTGAAGCCAATGTAAGGGAATTATCAATATATCAGGGAGAATCCCCCAAAACTGTTCAGTTTGTTGGTTTTTTTGGCTCCCAGTTGATCTCGATGCTTTTCCGTTCCAGGTTATTGTCCTCCACTTGCTCCAGCGTCCCGGCTTTTCTTGCCTATGTTTGCCTCAGATTTCTGAAAAAGCCATCGATTTTCTTGTTTCAGTTTCCTAAAATGGAGATTTCTGACCCAAGATGTCTTGATAAAAAGGGCACACCCACGAGTGTCATGAATCAGTCCTTTGTTTATTTGTATAATTGTTTTTGTGGTAATTAGCGTTTTATATCTATAGAAAATTTATATCTAGTTGTAGTTCACTTCCGTGTTTAAACCAGGAGGTAGATGATATTGTGCTCCTCCTAGTATAGTGTTGTATAGTTGATTGTTAGTTAGTAATCTGTGAATGTTAACTATTTTATATTGGATAATGAGAAGTGGGTATAGCTTTGCCACTCAAGAAGTCATTTGGTTGAGACGCCTGCTTGAAAACATAGGAATGATGGCAGAGGGCCCATCAACTATCTTTGAAGATAACAATGGTGCAATTGAGTTAAGTAAGAACCCAAAGTTCCATGAACGCACGAAGCACAATGATGTTGCCCATCATTTTGTTAGAGAGCAAGTCACTTTGAACAATGTGTCTGTCAAGTATTGTTCAACTCAAAATATGCTGGCGGATGGAATGACAAAAGGTCTCACCAAGGACACCTTCCAAAAACTTAGAAGCTTACTTGGTGTTTAAGCTATAGTCTAACTTTATTTATTTTATTAATTAATGATGTCATCAAGTGGGAGTGTTAAGAATTATTAGTACTGATTATTATGATGAGCATCATTATCTTGTTTACGCATTGAGTTTTGCACATGGAGATGAACAATAAGCAATTAGCATGCTCCAGTAACCTTTTGTATTTAGCCCTATTGTTTTTTGGCTTATTATTGAGTTCTGTTCTTGATGAAAAGCATGCGTTTTGAGATGATGAATATTTCTCTGTACTTCTGAAATTCTAACAGTAATTAGGCTGGACTACCAAAAGATTTATGCATACCATTGAATCTTTGAAATTCTTTCATGTGATTAGAATTGTGTCAAGGCATTTTTTGACAAGTACTCCAGATAACCTTAAGCTGATGATTTTTTGGGGATGTTTTTTTATGAAAATAATGCTGTTACCTCTAGTTGGCCCATTGGCATGTGCTCCAGGCATGTGCCCCAGGCATTTGCCCCAGTTTTCCCCAGGCAGCTGTGTTATACATTGATCCTTTGCCACAAAGAGTTCTTCATTGGTACTTTCACTCTGAGTCAAAAACCTAACCTATCAACAAAAGTCTTCCTGGACCATCCTTTTTAAGGCTACAGGTGGCAGTGGTTCTGGTTTTAGGTAATCACACAGCCTTCCTATTTATGAAAATTTACCCAATTTAGGTACCCAATTTTGGGAAGAGGACTAGAAAGGTTTGATGCATAAATCAAGACAGGCATGCTTTAGCAAAGAGCTGCAGTGCCAATGCTAATAATTAATGTGAAAGGCATGCATTTCTGATCACATTACAAAATAATACGAGTAGCTGAGCGGTTTTGAGAATGTTGGATCCAGGGGTGGCGCCAGCTTCTTTGAAGTTGGAGGGTAAGATGATGATTGCCTCTAACCACGCCCTTCAGAATTTGGGAAACCCCCATTTGAACAAAAGGATACTGTTTTATAAAAGATGAAAAATGTAAGATCTCTTTTGCTATCACTTTAGAAGACAGTATTTGACTAAGACTAAGGCCTGTGCCCCCAGAATTTCTCCTGAGTACCTCCACCACAGGAGGATGGACAGGTTGATTTCACTGAACAGCTTGTGAAGGAAGGTCCTGGCTGTGGCCAAGATCAGAGTGCCTCTGAGCTCATAAGTGTGTTGACCTGTGCCTTAACCATCCATCCACACTACTGTCATGTGCCTATTGCATTTGCGTTATATTAGCTGCTATCCGCACCATCAAGTTTGGGTGTGTCTTAGAGTTTGTAATGGAAATAAGCTGTTATAGATCCATACAACCTTAAAGATGTTATAGAAGGTATAGTTGCTACCTTGGCTGGCTTTAAATTGATGTGCTGTGTGTTCACTGCAATTTTGCCTCACTCTAACTTCCATGCTTCTGAAAAATGGAGAAAATTGTCTACTTGATGATAAAAGACTGAATGATGAATGCTCAGAATTTGGTCTTGTTTTAGAATGACAAGCAACTGAATAATGTCACATCATTTTCTTTAGTTTGTCCATTTAGTCATATCTCTTAACTGTGGGTGGTCAACCCCTTGATTTTATTATGATCTCTAGTAATTTATCTGGTTTTGATAGGTATTTTTGTTTTTAGGCCATTGATGCTAAACCATTCATATCCAACCAAGTCATAGCAGAAAGTTACAAAGACACACCATCTTTTAAGGCTGATGGCAATATTGGGGCTAAAATTGCATCAGAGCTTGACTTGGACCTTACTACTACCGATAAATTCTCTCTGAACGTAAATTTTGGTGACATTTCTAAAACTGAAGTAAACTGGGAGTCACTGGAAAAAGCACTAGCAAACTCAATAGTCAACGTGAACCATGAAATCTTCAAGGAGATGCGACAGACAAAGAGAACTAGTCTGTGTGTCGTGCTTGAATCATTGGCTTGCAAGAAAGATGGAACCCTAGATGAAGAATCAGATTTGAAAGGTAGTATTCTTAAATTCGAAAAAACTATGTAATGTACCATAAATTATGATGATTGTCATGTCAGAAAAATGGTCCAAACTTTCTGACATTATATACTTGGTCACTTGTCCTAATACCTTTTGAAATAATTTTGCACTGTATATGATAACAGACGCCTTTTATTTCATAAAGTTTTTAAGATTAAATATGTAAATTTGCACAGGAGAAAAGTAAATCTATAAATTTTAGAAAATCTAGCGATCATTTAAGGACAAATAAGCTGCAAGTAATATACCAATTTTCTGATCATTCATACCCTCTGTATTTGTTTATTCTGCTTTTATTATAGATTTTAATTGCAAACAAATTGAAAATCCTTGTTGGATTTAAATAGAATTGCTGAATGTATGATTTCAGCAAGTGATTGCTTTTGCAAAAATTTCTACAGTATTTATTGATGCATGCTACATGATAATCTATTAGTCTAGATTGTAACAGATAGTGCAATCTTTGCAGAACAGCATTTGATTAGGAAGATCTTAATACAGATCAGTGTTAATTTAACTTTTCTGCAAATTTAAGGAACAGGAAAAGTGAGTGCAACAGTTCCAAAAGTAACCACGGTATCGGTTGATGTTCATATGCAAGGAGATCTTGAGAAAACAAGCCATTTTTCATACACAATCCCTTCAAACACAGTGATTGCATTTAGTTGCACAAAAATGGATGTAAACGAAGAAGGAAAAGTTGCAATGCATGTTGGGGTTGATAAAGTTGATAACATAGATGCAAACCTTGCACCAGAGCTTGACAGAAGTGCTGAGATAAGGAATGAATTAGAACCATTTCTATCTTCTAAGATTTATCAGGATATCAAAAAAGCCCTGCTAGATATACTTGAAACTCCAAGCTGTCTTGAAAACTTGCTGGAAATGGTATGTTTTTTTAAATTCAAAATTTCTTATTTCACTTTATACATAGTGCCTTTTTTGTTGTTAGTGGAATTTTCTTTAAGCTTCACTAAATAACCAAGAACTGAGTTTTGCTTGTGAGATTTTAGTATAAAAAGGGAACCATTGGTTTCTTGAAGAGTTTGTAATAAATTGTTTGATAAATATTAATGAAGTCAATTCTGCAACAGGATGTGAATAACAGTAAGGATAATGCTTATAATGCTTATTGTAAGTAGTAATCGTTCATTACTATGCACTTTTTTTTATCTGTTCCAGATATACACCTTGTATATGCTTAAATACATTTATATTGAGAGGGATGACTTTAAGATTTGGAAAAGGGTGCAGAAATAAATTTTCTTTTTCATGTTTTATGAAACAGACCTCTACTGCACATTGTTTGGTTGAAGAAAACATTTCATTTGCTTTGCCAGCAAAAAAAGTAAGGTAAGGATTGAGCACCTTTTTGAAAAAGTAGTCAAGTTACTTGAAGAAAATTTTAATCTGGATACTCTTCAAAGTTCCTTGACAAAACTATCCATGATGGTTTCCTTTTTTGTGGTTGGTTTTGCCATATTGTTCACACTGAAGGGTTATTTTGCCCAAGAATCTGTCTCTTCATTCCCATTCCTCACAATTTTCTGCTTCACATTTTTTCCATGCAACTTTCCATCTTAATCTTTTGATTCAATCACCCTGATGTGACCATAAATTAAAGTCATTTTTTGTCTTGGTGCTAACAAATTCATTGTAAACACTTCCCCATAGCTTATGGCAAAATTTAATGCAGTAATGAATAAGGAGAAGGCGAGGTGACTGACTGTAAACATCTTCAGATGTTGGAAGTGGCACTTTATTCTCAAAAGTGGGAAGCCTCATTTGGCAAACTGAAAGTACTCTCTCCTTCAGCACACCTAAGATCATGAAAAGTTGGATGATAGCCAAAAAAGTTAACAGGGATGATTAGCCAGTTGAATGCTGCATGATTATATGGAATTCTCACAGGTCTGGTTATTGGCTTTGGGCAAACAATGCCCATCGCCAACTCCTAACTAAAGAATCCATTCCCATTTACTGTTTGGTTATTATTCCAATTTTCACTCTCTGTTGAGTGTCAGATAAAAGGATTCCTTTTCAGTATTCTATAAAGGTTCGTGTATTGGGTCATCTCGCTATGTAATAGAGAATGTTAGTGCTTTTCTTGGAGATATTTCTTTTGTAATGTGTTATAAATGTGTGTGCGAGCCCCTTACGGCTTCATAAGGAGAAAAAATCGCGAGAATAGCGCTGTTTTTGCAAACAACAACATTTGAAAATTGGCAGATTGAATAATTTTTTTCAATTTTCGGATGTTTTCTTTAAAAGTTTTCGAGTGAAAGGTGTTTAAATCACTTATTTACTATAAATTTTTAATTTCTCTCATTTTAATTTATTATATTTAAGTGATCAGTTTCCTGGTGTCAAAAGCTGGAGGAAGTTTTTGGAACTGGTCGGCTTTTTAATCCCAGAAACAATTGAGAGTGGGAAGGTCGAATTTCCAAGAAGCGACCCAAACAAAGTTTTACATGGGTCTTGGGCGCTGTTGGAAGCATTATCAGGTAACGTTGTTCGATATTCATACGTATTTTCGGGTTTAGTCATACGACATGTTTTCTTAAAGTGCAGAATTCTTTTGAAGTTTGTTTTGTTTATGATAAGCACAAGCGTGTGCTGATCAGAGGAATTTAATTTCCTTGTCATTAACGTCCATTGAAGTTGTATACAAGATAAACTTATCGAGAGAGAGAGAGCCCCCCCCCCCCCTCCCCAGTTCCCTACACGAAAAGAAAACTGAAAGAACATTTATAACAAACTAAAAACTACAAATGAATCAGATTAGTTCCTAGGATTTGGTTATCAGGCATAGGGATCAATAAAGAAGGCGTTAAATCTACACCAGAAAAGTCATTGGACCAGCAACCCGTATGAAAAGGGTTTCATAAGTTAGAGCAAAATATTTTACTGTTTTGAAGCCATAGATGGTCGCCCGTTTCAAGGTAATGAGTAAATCGCCACTTTTGGCTTGATGCGTTCCAAATTTATGAACAGGAAATTCTGGCGTGAAGTAGTTTTGGAAATAGACTGGCGAGAGTTTATTTTTAGATTAAATAAAAAGGCTAGAATGTTTAAGTGTACTATATCCTAAGCTTGATTATCGATAGTGAATGAAATTGAGGTGCATATGGGGCTGATAGTTGACTGACCGACCTCAACTTACCTGACTAACAGACCTTGCTAACAGACCTGATTAACCGAACTGACCAACAGACCTGGCTAATTGACTTAAATGGCTTTTCTTAGGATCACTCTTGCTTTTCAGCCAACATTTTTTCTACTGGTTACCTGTTTCCTCTTTGTGAGGAATGCCTGATTTAGCTTAAAAGAAAACTCACTTGCAAAAGAGAATCATTGGGCAAGTTAAGTATGGCAAAAACCCGCCGTTAATAAATTCCATTCTTTAACTGAGGCCTGGCAGTTTCTTATAGAGTAGCAAAAAAGGCTGACTTAACTTAACTTAACAGAAGATTTCGAAAACAAGTTGCATAGGATTAAGTACAAATGTCTTGCGTTAGCCTCAAGGTTCTTTAGTTTTGTGCTTGATATTAATGGTATGCCTTCTGATCAAATGTCTAACGTTAATATTTTTTGTAGAGCTATCAGAGAAAGACACTTACTTGCTTTTGAAATGCAAACCGGAGTATAAAGAGAAGCTTCTCAATGCCGTAAGGGAATATTTACAAACTGTTTTGCTATATTCAGTAACTCAAATCCAAGCGATCTGGAATACTTAGCCTGCATGAGGAATACTGTTTCTGCGCGGCTTATACATATTATACTGTTTATGCACGGATTGTTGTTTCGATTTATACAAGGTTATGCTTGTGCAAAAAGATTTTCGAGCATTAAGCTGTTCTTTGCTGTTGCCACAGCGAAAGTCTCACTCAGTATAGCAGAGAATGGTTAAAATTTCACTAAACAGGAAGAACAAAACATAGTATACAGAAGTGCCAATTTCGTCCCACACTACAGAAAAAACCCTCAAAGTGCTACGCGTCAAATAACTAACGAAAGACGTATAGAGAATAAATGATGTGATATCTGGAGCCCTCTGACAATCAGCAAAAGGTTCTATGGTGTAAAACGTCTTCAAGGCAGGTTTCTGAAATTAAGAAACGGGTAAATGATAAGACTATTCTGCATGGGTAGTTCCTAAAAATCATATGTTTTAAGAAATCCGGTATATGCTGGAAGCAATGATTTGCAAGATGATGTCAAATGATAGCAATAACCTAATATTGCAGTCTTAGTCCAGTGAATTCTCCATTATACTGCACATCCCAGGATTAAAATGAGTTAAAAAATATTCAGCAGTTACGCAGCACATGTTAGAAAACTTGTCAGAGCCATCGGTTGCAGATAAAATCAGTATCTTTGTCACATGTATATTGTTCACATACACATTTTTATCATCATAGTTTTCTGACCAAACAATTGTGTTGTAGGGGTAAATTGTTTAACTTTGAAAATCTCTGCGTAGCATCATTAAATGTGGCTCACAAGACATTACTTATTACTTATGTTACTCATCATTGCAGCTTTCTAATACAATGGCTGGAAAAGACACTCCATATTCAGAGGTTGGGAAGATTTTAGAAGCAGATTCCAACGAGAAAGAATTTCTTACAAATTTAGGATTTGTAATATTGGAAGGAACCAATGGAAAATGTCTCAAGGCGAAGTGGCACTCACATCATAAAATCATTGATGCTTACATTGCTGTTTTTGCACTGCTGTAAAAAGTAAATTCTGCAGGTATATAAAATGTTGTTCTAGTGATTTTATTGAGAAATGTTCTTTTCAGAACTTATTATGTTCCAAATACGAAGGAACATTCTATATAAAAAGGGGTTTTGATTCCACGATGTGTAACTCTGCTCGTTCTTAAATCGCTTTTTTCGATTTAATTGTGCAGAAAATACCTAAATTTGGAATTGTAATAAGGGAATGACTCTTGCGTGCCCACCTTATTAGATTTATTCCAATTATGTTGCCGCTGTTGCAAGGGCAGGGAAAGTTGACAAAAATGACAAAAGAAACATTTACGCCAAACAAGGGGCTCTTCCATATCAGCAACTTTCACTTTACTCTGAATTAGAATTGAAAGCTGGACGTGTGGACTCTTCCGAATGGAAAACTGAAAAAGTTGGAATAACTTTTTCTTGACGTTAAGTCTCCTTGAGGATAAGCTTTGCTTTTACAACTGATTATAGCATTTTGTGTTTACGTTGCCTTTTCAACAGATTTATAGTGTTTTTCTCTTTTTTATTCGATTATTGCTGATATCATGTTTTTTTTAGAAAAAATGCCAAATCAACGGCTGATAACTTGGTCACAAGCCTGTTTCACTGCCGCACAAGGAACACTTAGCCACCATGCAAATGCTGGTTGTAGCGTAAAGAATTTTGTTACTTTAGAAATAACACATGCTGATTTTAATCGCAGATAATTTTTGTTATCATGAATTTGCAATTATGAAATCTTTTTCTCTAACACTGCGAACTTTGTTAAATTGTCCTATATTCTTGCACAACATCAGTAAGAGTCTGTATTGCCTCTTCAAAGTAATCCTGTAAGAAAATGGTTGTTTACATTCTGTTAAAATGGAGATCAATTTATAAAAACAATAATTGTAATGTAATGGTTATATTAATTATGAATAGAGGCAAGCATACTCATAGGGTGGTTCTTCATTTGACCCCCACAAACATAACATTGTTAAATATTATAGGCAGGGGCGCACATTCTATTTTCTCATTGGGGGATTTGTACACTAGCTGGCCTTTCATTATATTAGCTTGTTAGGGACCGACTGACTGTAACAAATTAAACTAGCAAGTAAGTTTTTCATCTGAGACGTGATTTCATCTGGTGAGGTTTTTTGTAATCTCACTGAATACAGGGCACTTCTCTTGAAAAATTAAAGAAGCAGTTATTTCGTTAGAACAAATTAAATTAAGTTTAGTATATTTAAGAGACAAGAGGACGTTCTTCACTGTAAACTGTTAGCCTTTTTTCCCTTTGGTAAAATGTTTTGCCCTATGTCTGTGTTTGCATAGGCATTTTGAACAAGTCTAGTATTCCATTAATGGGCCAAATTTAAACAGAATTTTGCAGGTTGGACTAAGATGTGATTGACCCTTACGTTTGTGATTCCAAATCTGTAAAACCAATGTAGATAAGCTGAGTGTTCATACAAAATTGTCGATTTGTAAAGGACATGTTCAATAAAGTCTGCTATCCGGTTTGTGTTAGTATAAAGTGATATGGATAATGGTGAATTATAACCTGTAATTGGTACACAACCTGAAACGAAAGATTATCTAATGAATTTATGATTAACGATACTGCAACTTTTCGTTGAGGTCAATTTTGAAAATGCTTCTGTACTTATCTCCATTTCTTCACTTCAGAGCCTTCATCTATTGAATCTGGCATTTCTATGGCAGTTAAAACATAAATGAAACCTATACTAAATCAAAGATTTTCAATTTTAGCAAATCGATTTGGTTTTTCACGTCTTTTAGGACATCGTAAAGGAATCCATTATAGTTGGAATGCATCATATCTATGACCAATCACAGTCCTGTTCCTACAGGTAGGTATGAGGATTCGACGTTCCTCCCCCTCCAAATACAGTGCCTGTCTAAAATTGGATCAAAAGAAAGGCCTTGCCAGTAAATGTTTTGGTTAAAATTTTGTAGCAAGAGTACACTTCGGTGACAAAATACCGTTAAGTTAGGTTTTGCCGCATTAACATCGTCTAGGCCAACGAAAGGAATCACCGTTTGGGACAAACTTGTATGATCACCGTAGAGTCATCAATCAATAATTTTTCACCTTCCATTCAAGAGAAAATTCTGCATTTGTCGCTGTCCTTTTCGCAAACTTATTTCCGTTTGAATTAACAGAAATACACACATTCCCGTAACAGAAAGTTGACTAGACTTTATACTTCAAGAACATGATGATACAGCATGATGCAGCGAAATGAAGATGATATTCCATGCTTGCAAATCCATTCGAAACAGATAGGGGTAAAGAACAGGGGAATAGTAGTCATGTTTGTGGCACATGTTTAATTTATCCATGCACACGTCTTAAAGGGTAGAAGACGCTTGTTAGAAATTGGAATTCTAAATGCTGTTCATTTCCTCGTGAGATTATATCTATATGATTATTCAATGGTGTGTTGAAAGTGTCACGGCCCAACATGTAAAATTAAATTTCAGAAAAATAATTTGAAAGACATGATACATCACTAAAAAAATAAAATGAACATAACAAAAAATGAATTAAGTCACAATGGACACTTACTTGCAAGTATATTTGTGTTTCCATCAAAACTTTTCCTAAATGCTTGTTTGCTTCTCAAAAATTTTTCTATCTTTTCCTCTTCATAACTGACTACTTTTGAATATTCACCTCGAGCAGAAAGAAGAACTGCACCAACTTTGTATTTCATCCCATCCACATCATATCTCTGTTGGTCAGACAACAAGGTTTTCAACAGAGGCATATACTCTGTTGTGAATTGCCTTGAATGTTTGTGTTTGCAAGAAACAAATTTCATACCTTTTTGAATGGCAAGCTGTTCATATATTTTTTTATTTTTATCATTTATACTTTTTTGGCTTTCAAAACATTCCAGTTCTTCAAACTTGCTAATCACTGCCTTCATCTCCTGTTTGACAAAACTCTTTTCTTCACTGCTAACTCCTGAGTGATTCTTGCTTTTTCTTTTGCTAATAATTGAATCAGTATTAGATATACACAATTTATTTGGATCCTGATAGAAATCTGCATATGTACCTCTTTTGAATACCTCTGACTTTTTCTTCAACCCTGTTGTATTATTGCCTTCATTAAACAATGTTTTTTTATTATCCCATTTACTTCTGCTGTGAGCTTCTCTTGTTTTGGCATCTTTAGTCTTAGCATACAATTCATCCTTGTTTTCCCATGTATCTTTTGCCATACTCTGTTCGTATGCCAATGTGGATGGATGGAAAAGATCAGCTATACCATAACATATGTAATCATTGATGTCATCTAGAGTTACTCCAGTTGTCCTCTTCCCAATCGAAGGTGCTGGCATTAATTTTGTCAATTCATTCATCACCTCATCATTGTGAAAAATCAGTACGCAATCAGCATATCTGCAATCAGGATATTATAATTTTTAAATGTCATTTTAATCTAGTATCAATAATAGCTTGTTTCAAAATTCATTTGGTTTCTGCAAAATGTAAATGTTTTGTTGATGCCCCTGCCCCTATCCACCACTCTTTAGAGAGCTACTTATACTTAAAAACCTAAAAATTACATCAAAAGTATACCAGGCTTGTATAAATCTATTTTAATTTTTCTGCCTCTTAATTTTGGATTTAATTAAAGGATTATATTAAGTCATGTGGCAAACAAATCTAGTATTTCATGAGCCAGAAGAGCAATTATCAACAGTTAGTGTTTTTTTGTAAAATCTTGGAGCTTGGTCACCAAGGTCACCAACTACTCCACCATCAATTTACAATACAATTTACTTCAAGTTAAACTATAAACTAAAATAGATGAAAGAGATAGAAAAGAACAAAAATCAAAATCAAGATCAAGAAAGTGTCATGAAAACTTATTTGATGACAAGAGCATAGACATTTTTGTCTTGTTGTTTATGTACACAGTAAAAAAAACAGTGATGAGGTACCAAAAGCGTAAAAGGAAGCCCTTCATAGCATGGCAATTTTTTCATGAAAATGAACAAAAAAGTCAATAGTGCTGAATAAAACAAAGTATATAATACAAACCGTTGAAGCCAAGCAAGGGTGAGAAGAGAATTATAATGTTGCATAGGACTTTCTCCTGATATGAATGGTGATGTTGTTACTGACGTGACATGGATATTGGGCAATTCTTCTTTGATTGTCTCCAAAACAGAACATCCAAGCCCACCACCAGTGCCTCCAATTAAGCTGTGAATCATTACAATCCCTACAATGTAAATTATTCCAAACAATTATTGATGAAAATTCTAAATTGCAATTGGTCTCAGGAAGAAGTTCTTACTGCAAGAAACTACAATTGTGTGTTTTTGGAGCGATTGGTAAAAAGAAGCCTTAAAAGATGGTGAGTTGGAAAACAGTGTATACACAGTAAAACAACCTCCATCTATCAATTATGGTGCCACTTTTACAAGCATAGCTTAAAAAGCAAAAGGTGTTTGCCTCTACATTTCCACAACATTACAGTCCTGATCATTGACTTGATTTGCCTGTAAAAGTTGTCAAAATGGATGTGTAGGGATTTGTATTGTTAGGCTTAAGTTAGGCAAGGACAGATTCCGCTCAGGGTTGAAAGATGCCTTTCATCTTCAATATCTTGTCCATTCAAAGTACACTCAGGGCTTCTCAATACAGGCAACACATTGCATTTAAGGAAAAGAATGTGTGACATCAATTGTTTCTAGCTTTACCAAAAGATAAAATCATTTACATAAAATTATATTCTAACATGTGTTTTATCTTACGTTTTTATTTATTCGTAATCAAGATTTTTAAATTGTAATAGGACTTAGACTGTAAAGCCCAACCAAGTACTTTGTAATGTGGCGCTATATAAATTTTGCATTATTATTATTATCATTATTAAGATCACATAAACTAAAGATAGTCCATTTTAAAGCGTTCAAAAGACAAACCTTCCAGTATGGGGATTCATCTCAGTGCAGACAAGCTTCAGATGATGCAGGTCATTTCTGCTGGGAGACTCGTGACTTAGTTTAGTTTTATTGACTAAACCTGACAAAACATTTACATTGGGGCCATATTCTAATGATTACAGACCGATCTTTACAATTTGGAGACTAGGGACCCCATTCTAGTAAGTATAAAGCTGCTGCATTTGCCTCTCAATCATTCTATTTTGTTTCGGTTCAAATCTTTGGCTAGTTGGTCACATGCAGCGTGCGAGGATATCCAGACTTAATATCATAAATGTATCATCTGTGCATTGATTGACAACTGATATATGGCCACTACTAAGTAATAATAAGCCTAACACCAACCAGGTTGATTATGATAATCGTATTGCTCAAATTTTCTCTTCACTGTTGCAAGGATAATTTCTTTGATAGGCATTCCATATTCATTTTCACATTGAAGTGTGTAGCCCATGGCCCAGTTCGCTCCTCTGCCTTTCTTGTCTAAGATGTATTTTTCATGATTGTGCGACTCTGCATCAAAAGTTTTGACGGTTTTCTGTTCGGTATCCACCGATATGAAACTGTATCCGTCTTCAACAGAATCTTTAGAAAAACATGGAACTAATTTCATCCCGATTTGATTGCCAAATTGTCCAATAAACAGAAATATAATTCCATTTTCCATCGCGTAAATGGAACTGATACAAACACCAATCCTAAGGTATCAATCAATAAATCAATAAATAAAATCGCCTGAATATTGTTATTGCCTCTCAACCAAGAGTAGTCTCACTTTGAACCAGCCTTCTGTGATACGTTATGCTCACCGCCCCAATCCTCTGAAGCCTCTCTCGCCCTCAATCGTCATCGTGGAAGGTGAGTGAAAAATATTCGAAAATTTTGAGAGTGTGTTTATCCACATTTATCAATGCAATCCATCGACATTTAGCTTAAATACGTTTTTTTTTATTTTAGCATAAAGCTGTTCACACAGTCATGAGGGAAAAGGTATGTAAAAAAGTAGTTTTATTGTCTAAACTTCTCGGGAAAATCGTAGCATTTTGGGCCAAGTGCTACATCACAAAATTGCGCGTTTTATTCCTTCTATGAAAGATTCAACTTTGTCTTGTGACGCCGAAACCTGCTTTTTTTTTGTTTGCAGTCTTGGAGGGACAGCAATTGTGATATTTAATCTCAGAATTTAGGCCATACCGCTGTTAACAAGTATGGCTGCCCGCATGTGCTAGGCCTATCCTCGCCGAACATATGCTAGGCCTATCCCCGCCGAACATGTGCGAGGCCTATTTTCCACGTTTTTTCTATATAACTATTTTGACAACTTCAATAATTCTACAGGGAACCGTAGCAGATTTTCCAAATTTATCTAACTCTGTGCAGCTGCCAGTAAAAGTTTGAGCCATAATGAAAATCTTCGAAGTTCTTTCAGCTTCTAAAACATTAATATTAATTATCGTTCCAGTGGAAGAAGAAGCGGATGCGAAGGTTGAAGAGAAAAAGACGTAAGATGAGAGCAAGATCAAAGTAAATCATCGCTATGTCTTGCAGCTGAATTATTTTGTAAATTTGAGAAAGATTTTGATGCACTACACGAGGCACATTTGAAACTCAAGTTGGGGGTTGAAGTTTGCAGTTGATGCACTAGAAACTATGGAGGCAACTGTTTTCAAAAGAACTATACACTGCAAATTATTCAGCACATCAAGTCATGTACTTCACAGATTTTTTGTTGATAAAAGTCTTAAAAATTTTAAAAAAGCACCCTTGTCTATCTTTTGTTCAGTGCAACTAACCTTTTTTTGTTTGGATGGGGCTCAACTTGGAGATAAATCCCACCTATAAGTTGGGCTAGATTGGTTTATGCACTTTGCTGCTGTACTCTTTGCTGTAGCAAAATTCCAATTATCCATGCTGCTGTTGGTCACCTACCTCAGGCAAGGCAGTTGTAGACAGCCTGCTCCTGCATCCTGTGGACCTGGCTTCTTGTTGGCAGGCCCTTGTCTAGTAAACAAGTAAAAATTTGTGTGGATACTTGATGAACACCTGCCTACCCAAAATACTCTAGCTTGAACAAAGTTGATGAAGTGCAACCTGCAAATATTTGCATGGGGGAACAAGTTGCAGTGACAGCTAAGGTAAAATCCATTTGCCTGCATCAAAATTTGCACACAGTTGTGGTGTGTGCTTATTAGTGTATGATGTAGACCCCACCTGAGAAGCAACTTGCTATCTGCAGGTGGCTTCTAGATCCAGACCTCTCAACCTCTCATTAGTTCAAATTGCAGTGCCAGGATGAAAATTTGTAAAAAAGAGACGTTCTACCTTATGCATCTACACTTGTTACAGTTATAACATAGATGCAATTGTGCAATTGTAACAGTGATTCCAGATGGAATACTGCCCTGCCACTAGTTATGATTTTGAAACTGGGCTGTATATTAGAACGGCTTCTGTGAAGGAGCATAATGAAAACGGGAGAGTTTGGTTAAACACCCAACAACCTCCCCCGACCTCAAACTGACTTCAAACATTTAAAGTTAGGGGCATCAAGTAAGGGGGTGGGGGGGGGGGGAGAACTCACCTGCCTTAATACGAAGGTTTCGTCTCCTTGAAGGGCAAACCGTTGGCAGAGATAAACTCAGTTACTGGACACATTGAAACATCGACTGCCTAGCAACAACACAGGCTACCAGATTTTTCCAAATTTTTTTGAATGACATCACCAGTACTTCTCCTAGAGGCGTCGCAGCCATGGAAACATGGGGGGGTCTGGGTCGTAGCTACCAGGAACATTTTTCGCGACCACGCTCTCTAGACTTTCAGAGAGGAGGAGCAACGCCATTTGTACTTTGTGCGAGAAAAATGTCTGCAATGAAACCGAATATGGAACATAAATATAAACTTTTTATGGAAAATTAGGAGCGAGAGAAAATTCAGAGCATCGAAGCAGTTAAGCATGTCATTTATCAGTTACGATATTACTTTTCTTTTCTTTATTGCAAATTGGTCTACTAGCACTGGCAGTTGAATGTCTGAGGGAATATCTCTCTCATTACTTATTAATATCAAATTATCTAATCGTTATTCACCCATTATTGCTTAAAGGTAACTATTTATTATTTTAACTTTGTTGTGTCACTGCCTTTTGTTTCTTTTTGTTCCTTTTTGTTTCTTCTTACGCCCTACCCCCCCCCCTTCTCGATGAGGTACTGATTTCATTGCATTTTTGGAAATCTCGAGGACCAGCTATTTTCAAAAGTGGAGGTCCGGACCCACAACCCCCCCCCCCCCCGTGGGTATGCCATCGACTTCTCCAATGAAAGCAGTCCATTAAACACAAGTATTTCATTTGGCCAGTTTCCCACAAATGATCACCCTTAGAACACCAAATCATTTATATTCCTCGGGAAATCATGCTTATAGTAACATTGATGCCCTCTTCCCAATTTAGTATCCCAAGACAGGAACGTAGCCAGGAGTATTAATGGAAAGGAGCCAATTTTGGCAGTTTCAGTCCTCTCTCTACCGACCGAAAAAATACGCTTTGGAGACTATAAAAGAATGAGATGGTTTTGGGAACGGCGCAGTGACGGTGGAACACGTGCTCTATTTTGCTGTTGTTGTTGCGAGAAGAGGCATCCTATTTTGAGAAGTTGATCTATGAGACAGCTCAAAATAAGGTTGTTCTAGAAATCACCGATCACTTCATATCAGTTTTGTGATACGATTGTTTTGATGTTATGGATGAGGACTGAGGCTGTTGATCGTCGATCAATCGATCATTAACATTTATTTTATATGATCAATCAACGGTTACCGACCTTGTTCTGAGCTATGACATATATCATCAACCATTTTGAGAATTGCTCAAATGAAATGTTTTAGCTATATTCACTATTATGGGAAACTTTTACGATAAGGATGCCGATAAGCCGGGGATTTACCTCCGTATTCACCTGGAAGTTTAAGATCATGCCCACACGAGTGCCGTTCCCTTTGATCCGTTCCCAAACTGGCACGGATAGGCCTTTAACTAACAAGGGGATATCCAAAACGGTCTACAAGCTTGGACAAAATGGTATAGGGCTTGGCCTTTCTTCAAGATATCCGTTTGGGTCGAATTCGTTCGAGCCCCATGCGTATACAATGATCGGGCAAAAGAAGAACGCATAGAAAATGGAGTGAAATTTTCAATCAACATAGCTAAATTTCGTTTCCATACGCTAAATTTTGATCAATTTATAATATCAAAGTCCAGATCTTGTCTCATTCAACTTGCTGCAAGCCTTTCTTTGGTTTTAACGAGAGCGAATAAGGAAGGAAAGATAAAGGAGAGAAGGAGAGTTTCCTATCTCTCGTTAGAACTAAATGATTGGCATGTGAAAAGTCTATGGTTTTATGTAAATGCAAAGCTTTTTGAATCCATTCCCGTTTAGGTAATGGTCATTTTTAATACTGGGTACCAGGGTGGAAGATAATTTCACATAATCAAAAAAATTTATACGCCACCATGAATATTGAAAAAAACATTCATACCCCCATCATGTTTCAGTGAATGGTTTGGTACCCGATCCATATCTATACATGCATCTGTACCATTTGTACACATGGCAGTTGTCCCAGATGATACCATAAAAGTATAGGATTGAATAAAATCTATTAAACTCAACTGACATAACTGTAACAAAGCAAGCTGCAGAGGCACATTAATGGCAGGAAACAAACTATTTTTGCATTATTCTATACAATCAAAAATTAAGAGCATTTGAAAACTTTTTCTTGAGTGCATGCCGTGTACTAAATCTAAAATATGATTAATGACTTAACAAAGCGAAATAGTTTTGTACCCCATGAAAACCTTTCTTAAAAGATTGTAACCCCACTAAACGATAGCAAAAAGTGTCATTCCCCTGCCGAAAATCTTCCACCCCGATACCATGGATCAAAAGTGACCCCTCCCTTGAATGCATTCCATGGACAATGGGCAGCGTGGCAGAAGTTAAGAGAATGAATTTTTTTTTAAATGGTCTTATCTAATACGATGTGGTCTTTTCTGTGAATTTACCAACTTGTTCTACGAGAACGATCGACGCAAAAAAATTGTACAAAAGTGGGTAAAGCAAAATTTTCTAGGGACAATATTTCATGATTTTTTAATGGCCTCCATGAAAATTTCCCAGCGCGACTCTCTCTCTGCCCCCGTCAAACGGCAATAGACCAACAACTGATCTACTCTTATATGCACCTAGTCGGAATGGCTTGTAGTAAAATTGAAATTATTTGTTTGAAAGCCCGGATTATCTAGGGGTATCAGCTTCCAAAGCCATGGTGCAAATATTTTGGTGTTCAATAATCAAAGAAAAATCCCGTGTTTATGGAAAAGCGCGTTCTTGGTCGCTGTTTACTGAGCCAATTTGGTTGGAAACACAACCGAAAATTTTAATGGGTTGTTTCATTTCAATTTCATTTACTCAGTTATTGTAAGCCACGACATGTGAAAATTGAATTATGGAAGAGGAAATATTGCAATGTTCTAACTTATTATGTTGATATATCATAACCATAATATCCCAGAGTTTATCTCACCCTAAACTGATTCCCATGGATTCGTGCATTACGAATTTGGTGATGATTATCAAGGCCAAATCCCAGTGTTGCGGTACCCGAGGTTCTGCTTAGTATTGCATTAATAGTTTTCCTCATATTTTCGGCTGCTCTTGCTTTTAGAGACAAGTTCTTGATAATCTGTTGGAACTGAAAATCGTATTTTATTTGTTGTTTTATGGTGAAGATTCCTATATTTAGGCCATAGTCTTGGGCCACTCATGGTCATATTCATCACTTTATCACGCTATTCATTTCCTCTCTTAATCTTGTTACCTTCCGTTTTCTTAAGAAGGGCATGGAGGTTAACTGAATGGTCAAAATTCATTAAATAACGTAAAAGCCATTTCACTTGGATTATTGGTTCTCAAATATAAAACGTTGTCGATGAGTTCCAAATTCCTTTTAAAAATCCTCCTTTCAGTAGTTTTTGAGACTCATAATTTTTGGCTTTTGTCTCTTGCGCCTCTTAGCATTTACCATTGGATATATACTACATAGACAGATGCTGGATTTCATCCTCTGCTTTCTCCCATTCGCAGGGAAATGGTCCATTAAAGATTTCCTGATAATATACTGGCCCTTTTATTTGTAGTGAAAACAGTATACGTCTTATTTTTTTCATTTACATTGTTATCAATTTTGAAATGACAGTTCGTCTCGCCAATAACTATGATCTCTTTGCCTTTCGGGCCAAGACCCCGCTCACATGTCTCATCTAGTTCATAGATGGCGTGGTTTGCGGTTTCTGTGAATGCTTATTGCAGTTGCGCATGCGTACAAAAATGTTGTAATGATGATGTATCTTGAGTGGTCGCCGACTCTTTCACCAAAAGTAGCTGCGCGTGTGATATCGACAAGACTTAAATCAGGAAGAAGTGGCTCGACGAATTCCATTCTGAAGTTTTTCGGGTTACCTGGGTATTTGAAAATTCCACGAGACTTTCGCTTCATAATTAATTGAGTAAAATGTATCGATGGACGGTAAGGCCTCATTTTCAGATCTGCTGTTCAGTGTGAGGCTACATCGGGGAAATCAAACTGCAAACCTGGTAGTCTTTTCCCAAGTTGGTTTATACGTAAACAAATTGTAGCGTATCTGGGTCCGACAGAGTTAACTCGGAGAGACGACAACCGTTATGTCAACAAAGCGTACTTATAATTCAAGCAGAAGGCAAAACTAAAAAGTTTGCGCAGCAAAACAACTAACAATGAATTGCTTACGTAAATTATACGTGCAATCAAACATAAAGACATAACTAGCTGAATTTTCAATAATAGAAATCGTGTTAAACAGGAAACCTTCCTTGCCATACCTAAAAAGTAATTATTTCATTTATTATCTTCATTTTGGTAATTTATAATTTGTAGAAATTTTTGCCACGATCTCCTTGAAGGTAGCTCTCCTAGGTTTATGTGACTGTCGCACGTAACTGAAATAAAGCATATATGGAGATCAAATCTGATAGGATGCGATAAACGAGAACCAGCTAAACGGTCTCACGGTAAAATGTTGTCCAGTATATTTCTGGCACTCAAGTTTCCATCTATTTGTGTATTAATTAAGTTCTGACCCGCCATATCATATTTTCGCATACCATATTTCCTCCTGGATTTTGTCTCATCACCAAAATACAGCACAATTAAAGGGTAGAACCATGTTAGCCTGCGTCACAGACTGTAAATTTCGGAATTCCTGTAATGTTGTGAAATGTGAAATAAAAGATATGAAATCAATTAGAACCTCGAAATGTCACAAAATGATGATTGTGAGCTGCTGAGATTAGCTCATTTTGTTTTCCAAAACGGCCTCGACCTGAAATAGGCCCCGAATTTTTCTAACTTGTCGACAAATAAATGATTGAACTCCCATTTTGTCGGAAATTCATCATAGACACCTCCCTGAAACAGAACCACTAGTTACGGCAATGATGACTTAAGATAAACTATGAAGCCATTCTTTCAGTCGAGCACGAACTAGCAAGACAAATAGATTATGAAAATATCATTGATCAGTTTGCAACTGAAAAAGCAAGAAAAAATGGGCTATTTGAAATAAATGTGCGTAAAATAAATTTTTGCTTTCATTTAAAATTTTAATATTGCGTAGCTTACCAGAAATTAACAATCATAATTGCAGGAACACATTTTGAAGTCCACTTTACTCAGCGCAAAGACACCCCCGTCTAAGTGTCCTGGTGAGAGGACAGACTTTTGCTGGGGACGAAAATTTTTACCTCAGGGCCCAAGCAGCCTCTCGGTGGCCCTGGTTAAATGTACCCTTCAATCAAATCAAAGGTTAGACCTAATGGTTATGCACTTGACATTAGGAGTAGACCACTTATAGTCAACGATGTAAAGATTCGTTAATTAAGTGCCTTTGAGCTTCACAAGGGGCAGTGAAATTGATCATGATTATTTTACATGTAAATTTGCAGCTATGAAATGTGATTAAATTTGTTGTCAGAAAACCAACGGAAATCGACCATTAAAAATCTACCCATTCACCATTCACCTCCGCCCCCTTCCAATTTCAATTCGTGAACATGTAGGCAAAAATTGCTCATTTAACAGGAGATGTAATATAACAGCGAAAATTCCGATGCTCTCTAGGGGCCCTGTAATAAGCCAATATTCACGTAGTGGGATAAGGTCGGGGCAAATTAAAACTCTGTCCTTTAGAAATCCCGAACAATTTTTTATGGCCTTGTAGTTCGATTGTTATCATATAAGGAACTAGACTGAGCCCCCAATAGAATAACAGACAGCGTGACGTCGGGCAATTTGACTGTATAATAGAGGTAGCGCCTTTGTTGTGACTTGCGTCTGAAACAGACAAGTAGAAACTGCTAACTATAGATCATGCTCAATTGCTTTCAGCTTGAAAGAGTTTTAATGGACTCCAGCTTGAATAAACGTTTACTTGCCATTTTTTGCACAACGAAAGATAAGCATGCAGTCTCTGGTTGAAAGATGCGTTGTGTAAGTGGAGATAGGCTTCCTTTCAATCTATTTCATTGTCTGATCTGGTCTGAGCGTCTACGTGTATTTTATTTCCTTCTGGATCAAATTATTTTGTTCCTGATTTGATGAGGACAGCTTGTTAAACGTGATATCTAGACGCATATTTTAATTAATTTATCTAGTTCTTATCATGTTGTTGATTCTACTCGAAATATGGTGTTATGTTTTATTAATAATGTCATTCTCAGGAACGTCTACAGCACTAGAAGCAAGCGCCACTAGGGAATAAGCCTAATTCTTTTCTTTCCCTGCACATGTATCCCCCCTTTTTTCTGTCCACCTTGTCCTACATTGTAGCAGGCATTTGTGTTTAATATTAGGTTTGAAAATATTACGCTTCAAGTGCTGTAAACACTATTCTGCACAGGGGAAATCCCGAAAGTATTCGCGATCAATACTTCGATACTTTGTTATTCATGTTAGTAGAAGCTTCACCCTTTTGACAGCCTCAAGATGGCAGAAGGCTGAGGCAAAGGAGGTAAACAAGAACTGAAGTGAAGTCTGAAGTGGTCTAAGAGACTCTTCAAACTGATATGAGAGATAAAGAATTCGAAAGTTATCCTCCGAATCCTTGTATTGTTGTTGTGTCTGTTCAAATTACACTGACGTTCTTCGTGGAAATGGTTGGAAACCTACTCTTACGATAGCTGACTTTTGGATTCCATTGGGTTTGGCCACCGTTGCCTCCAGGTATTTGGGTTTTCCTTAAAAAATGTGCTTGTTTTCGGGTTTTCCTTAAAAAATGTGCCTGTTTTCGGGTTTTACATTTCTGGCGGGTGTTGCATTTTGCGGGTTTTAGGGTGTCAGACTTTACGCGGGTTACATTCTTCCCATCATCCAATCAATAATAGCGAAACGATAAAAATATTTTTGTTTGGACCTGAGTCCTGATTTGGAATGTATCAAAGTGGACGTTAATGAACGGTAGAAGAATATTGGACTTGGAAAAATCAAGGAACTGTTAGCTTGCTGCTCGATTTCTTAAATAATTGGGGCGAATTATATCTGGAGGCACAAAATATCAAAAATCAAATACTGAATTTTTTCCATTACATTTTGATGTGTGCCACTTTGTAGTCTTCAGGTTGTGACATGTATATCTCTTCTTCCAACTCTCCATTCAGGAATGCTGTTTGTACATCCACCTGATGAATTTATAAATCTGGCTGGTTGGCTATAGCAAGTACTGAACGAATTGATGTGTATCGTGCTACAAGAAAGTATGTCTCTTCTTAATCAATGCCCTCTTTTTGAGAATGCCTTTAGCAACGAGACGAGCTTTGTATCTCTCAATTAACCCATCAGCATTGTGCTTAACTTTGAAAACCCAACGACAACTAGCTGGTTTTCGTCCATCTGGAAGTTAAACAAGATTGTTATTTATCAGTGACTTGTACTCATTGTCAAGTGCTTCTTTGCACTTTGATTTCCAGATGAATTCAAGGCTTCTCTAAGTGTTGTTGGTACTGGCAAAAACTCTTGTGTATCAGCATTAAGAGACTCTTCTTTTGCCACCAACCACCAACAATAGTACCATCTGTCTCTGGAGTTTTTCTTACACGGATTGATCGACGAGGTACTTGCAGATCTTCACGATTTGATCAAGTTATTCAACTGAATAAAGATCAGTAACTCCTTCATCATCCTCAGTTTCTAGTTCTTCTTTTTCATACTTGAAAACTGATTGAACTGTAGCATCTGTCTTCTTTGTAACATTTGTTTTGATTTTGAATACGACCTCCAAATTCAGGTTTAACAAATAAAGCATCTCTTGACTCATGAAGCTTCTTTGTTTTGGATCAAACAGACGGCATCCTTTTCCAAAGAGACTGTACCCAAATGACGATGCACCTTTTTTGATCTTGAACCATATTTCTTCATGAGTTCATTTGGGATGTACATGTTAGCATCGCATCCGACAACTTTCAAATGTGTAACATCGGATCTTCTTCCACAGAAACATTCGTATTGAGTCATGTCCTTCATTACAGCGGTTGGACTTCGGTTCCTCAAAATGACTGCCGTTGCAACTTCTTCACCCTAAAATACATCTGATAATCCAGCAGCATGCAGTATTGATCTTGCGGTCTCCTGAATAGTTCTATTCATTCTTTCTGCGACACCATTCTGCTGTGGTGTTCTTGGAATACGTCTTAGTTTTGCAATACTTTTACTTGTCATGAAATCGAGCGGAGTTTTTTTATTCTTTTGGCAGTTGAATCTGATGCAGTCATAGCTTTGATCTTCTTTCAAGTGACATTCGTTGCCATAGCTTCATATTCCTTGAACTTTTCAAGAACTTGATCTTTACTTTTCATGAAGTAAATTGCAGTAAATCTGGACTTATCCTCAATGAAAGACAGAAAGTATCGGTTTCCACCAAGACTGGTTGTTTACATCGGTCCACAAGCATTACTGTGGACGAGCGCTAGAAGCCCAGTAGCACTGTTATCTGGACCTTTTGGAAATGAACTTCTTGTTTGCTTTCCTTTGACACACGCCACAAAACACTGCATATCTTTTGAATCATCAAGATTCAATCCATCAACTAGCTTCTTATGCAAAAGTTTGAAATTCTTCACTCCAAAAATCTCCAATGCCATGATTGCAAGGGTTTTCCAGCAACTGTACTATTGGCTCCATGCAAAGATTAACAACTTTCTTTCCTTTCTTCCTGAACCCCTATTCAGGATGAGACATTTATCCTCCTTGAAAAAACTGATAAACCCTTTTAACAACTGCACTGGCAGTAAAATTCTTAGCCAAACCTGGAACGTACATAACTTTAGTCAACTCAACAGGCTTGCATTTCACTTTGACTTCTACTTCTATCCAAATTGACCTTTTGCCAATAAGTTATGCTGTCACCCAAGCGTACTTTCTCTGGCGCAGTAAAAATTCACTGTAATCCACCATCCTCTCTTTGCACCAGGAAATGTGTTGAGATGCATCGGAATCAATGAACCAAGTATTTGCTTCACTAAAGCTCCCAAACCGATCTTTGACACAGTATTTGATGCTGTCTAAAACAGCGCATGCGTATAATTCTGTGACATTTGCTTGCTGTCTTTGTTTTTCATTTCATTTCTTGGGTTTTTTGCATTCTCTCGCCCAATGTCCTTTTAAACCACAATTGAAACATTTTCCTTTCTTCTTTACCAATTTCACTTGATGTCCAGCATTTCTAGAATTCTCCTTCGTGGTAACAGGCACCTATTCCATTGAAATTCCGAGGTCAGATGAAACTTCAGATCGTTTCCTTTCTTCATGTAGCAATCTTGTAATAATGAATGCGAGAGTAAGTTGATCAGCCCGTGATTCAAGTGCATCAATAAGATTGTGTTAGACATCTGGCTGAAGCCAACTGCTCTGCTAAACTCCTCATTTTGTTTATCTGTTCAATCATTGTATCACCCTCTGTCATCGTCGCAGTAAAATACTTCTTTCGTAGAGACATGAACCAAAGATCACTGGCTGTCACTCTAGGATACGCAAAAGTTACCAGCGACTTTTATTGCACACTTTCGAAATTTCTACAATGCAGCCTCTTTGCCAGAAACTTTACCCCAAAGATCCTTATCTTCGAAAATCATTTTCATATTAAACTTAAATAAATGGAAATTTGCTGTTTGCAGAAATTCCACCGACCCCGCAGCCAAAATTCAGATAAATTCGCACTGAAATGAATCTCTTGCCAAGGTTTGAATCAAAACAGAGTTTCATTGAAATTTATCATAGCACCTCGCAGACTGCTTTCAAATAGGGTCGGGTATGTTCTAACTTAGAATATCCTTGATCATGAAGTGTGGGGACAGATTGCAATGCACCGAACCTTACAGTTTGGAAGTGGGCACAGGCAGCTACGCTTTCTGCATATACTCAACTGCATTAATGCTCTAGAAGTTTGTTGCTCTTTTCACTTTGACGTAGCATTGCTTCCAGTTATGAAAACCTTGCATTGATCTGTTGATTTTTTATGATTAATAGGAAATAGTCTGCAGTAAAAACAACGAGCTGCACTTTTCATCTTTGAATAACAAGCCAATAATACTTTTCATACAGCGAAGAGGCAAATGCTCTGCAGTTTTCCAATCATGTGACGGAAATTTAATGTTTTCGGTCAGGGGCGGACTGGCTAAATTTTTTGGCCCGGGCACAGTTTGACCAAACCGGCCCACGAATTGTAGAAAACGTAAGTAATTTGGGACTTTACTGAATCCACAGTTTTAATATTAACTCTTTAATATATACATATTGCGAAGTTTGGTTTATTAAACTGCACAGGACTTTTCCTTGGCTAACAAAAAGATCATAAAAACGATTAAAATCAACAAAAACATTCGCAATAAGTCATGCAATATCTTTTACAAGTTGTCTTTGTTTACTTATTTAAGGTACTAATAGACGTTGCAGCTCTGCTGAAGAGTTTGCAAATATGTCCATGATGCGGCCATTGTCGATCTCACTTAACAGCCGTTTTTCCATGGACATTAAAATGAAAGACTCGAGGTTTGGCTGTGTGACGCTGCTTCTTAATCGGTTTTTTTACATATTTTAAGGTTGAAAAGCTCCTTCCACATTCAACCTGTGTTACGGCTAAAGTCACCAAATATTTGTATGCCTTATAAAGCTCTGAATAAGCTGATGACTGTAGGTTAATCTGGTGCAGAAGCTTCAAAATACAGGTAAAGCACGAGTGGCAAGATTTATAAACGCATTCTTGATCACTTGCTTGACAAACACCATCATCATCATCATCATCATCATCGTCATCATCATCATCATAATCATCATAATCTGAATCTCTACATTCTGTTGATTCATCTACAACTTCATCCTCCGGTACGCTGTATGCCTCTGGAATTGTTTTTACTAGTCGTGGAAATGCATCTTGAAAGTCCAGACGTTGCTCTCTTAATGTGATGATATCCAGCCCGATCTTTTGGCAAACTCCTTTCAAAGCCTCTTGGGGTAAGCCTTGTCCTTTAAATTCTTTAAAGCGGCGGGGGTCTAAACAGGAAAAATCTTGATAGAGCTCTTTATGATCAGAAAACCTGCTTCTTATGCTTCCCAAAACCTGATCCATGATTACGTTGAAGACCTCAACATTAAAGGTTTCATCTGGTCCACTTGAGCCAGTATCATCACCAGGACTTTCATCAAAGGGAAGCTTTCGTTTTCTTGCTCTTTTTGCAGGGAGACACTCTTCTACCATAAAATTGACTTCAAATTCTGTAAGCTTCATGTTTGCTTTCTTTGAAAAGTTGATTGCAATCTTCAGAGCACTCTCAAAGTCCCTGCTTATTTTCTGAAGTCTTTCCATCACAGTCTCTACCATTCTCCAAACTTGCATTAGGTCAAGCCCTCTGGTTCGTAGGTATTCTGATAATGGTGTAGTGATGGTGAAAATGTTTTGGAAAATCACGGCCGTTAAAATGGTCTCAAATGACAGAAGTTTCCCCAGTAAAGTTCTTGCATCGTCTCTGGCTGTTGTGTTAAACTCATTATTGTTAGCTATGCCCGAAAGAATTATCACCATGTCAATATAAAAAGAATCTTGTTTGGTGCTACTGACATCGAAATCTCCAAAGACCTTCTGAATGGCTCCGGCCTTTGCCCACCAACGGGTCTTACCAATTCTGTATAACTTCTTTAGCTTCTCTGTTCCAACTCTAGCTGATAAGAATAACTATTACAGTTTTTCGTTTAGACCACACATATTGAATCCATACTCACACGGAGTCTTTTTAGATTCAACGTACAGAAACGGGTTGGATCTCTTTTGAATTCACGGGTTCAAAACCTAACGTTTTTTTCTCTTCGGTCGGCCGGCCCTTCGGGCATCCGCCCGAATGGCCCTACAGACATCGTTGCAGGTATGTCAAAACGCAGTTTAAGTGCTGTTCTGTACTAAAATCAAATAAACGAGCTTATGCTAGCAACCTATGCGCTGCAAACATTGAAAAAGAACTATTTAATGAATTCTGGTAAGCTAGAATTCCTGGCTATGAAATGAGCTCTATGAGCCAAATTTAAGCATTATTTTTACAATGCGCATTTTCTACCAAAGTTGTGGATTACAGTCCTCCAACCCTATAGCTCTTAAGTAATGGGTAGTACAGCCCAAAAAAGAAGGAAGAGGGGCAGATTTGTAGAATGTTAATAAGCCCCATGCCCATGATCACGCCTATTTTACGTTTTTGCCAGTGACTAGAACCCTAAGGGTTTCATTCTTTAAAGTATTCATACTGTGGTATTGACCAGCAGCTTGGGTGCCCGGCAAAGATTGTATTTGAATCAAGTAGTATTCTTACGACATCCTTCCTCAAATCAAATAATATACCTTATCAGTATTGATTGTGAGGCTTGAAGTGTTGATTCACAATTTTTACCTGCGGAAAATTTCATACAGCCGCAAGGAAAAGATAGTTCACAATTCTCAGTTAGGAATTCATCCAACCTAGCTTATTCGAGCTCGAAGGGACTGAACCCATGTGTCCCCTCTAGGGCACCTACTCCTTACATTATGTTCACTTAGATTGGAGCATAGACAGTTGCTAACAAACGTAGCCATGGGGCAAGGGGGCACCCCTAATGGTATGCCCCTCCACTTAAATGAATCGACCCTGGCTATGTCATTGCTTAGAAGAGATTTATTAGCGTACCCAAAGACAAACAAATCAATTGTAGCTGCCAATCATTTATACAGTGATTCTATTTTTCAGGTTTGATTATTCATTAAAAATGCCTCCCAGCATCAAGCATTCTAGAACGATGTCATGGCAGCGTGAAAGAACTGGTCCAAATGAATGCAATAATTGAACATTCCTTTTCATGTTCGCATGCTTCCAGAATCGGAAAAGTATCGGTATGATCATATAAATGAATTAATTCTTGCATACAAAATTATACAGCAGTGTTTTAAATGGCATTTGATCGTCATTTGCGACTACCGCCAAAAGTCACAACCCATGCGTATAGGAATAAAAATGTGAAACGCTAGAAACACAACTTTTTGCAAACAAGCCATAAAACTGGTGGAGACGAGGAGAGCACTGCAACACGCACGATTGGAGATAACTCTTCTACTAGAAAGAGATGGAGGACTTAAACACAATCTTACACCAAAAGTTGGGTACGAAGAGCCCCGCTTGGAAAACAGAATTCACGAGGGTTAAAAAAAATGGATTGAAGCAGTCCAGTGCATGATAGTTCCTGACGCTACCTTTGTGTGGTAGACACAAAGCAGCATGTTCTACATAGCTAGTAAATGGAGAATCATGCAAATAAGTCAAGATTTACGGTCAGTCTTCTGCATAGGAACCTTTAAAGATAACAAAAAGCCAGTTTTCAGGACATGCATTCAGAGAAATTGATTTTAACAAATGAAGAAAAGCATGTTCTATTCAAGGTTCTGAGAAGAAAAGCGAAGATTTGTGGCAAATCTAGGACATCTGACCTCACAGAATACTGGACAGAGCCCCCCCCCCCGAAGTCTTATCTTTATAATTTATCTATAAATAATAGGGCACGCATATAGCTACGATGCAGGAAATTAAGCACAGAAGACAGTGCCGAAGTAATGAAAGTCAAGTCAAAAAGAAAGATAAATCGAAAGCAGCGTTAATATCACAGGTACGGCGGAACATATTTTCGAGTGAGGGTGCTATTGAAAATTGGGCGTGGCCTTTTACGGCATGGTCACTCAAGTTCGTATCGGTACTTTGAATTCGAAGAATAGGTGAGTACACAGCTTGATGATGGCGAAGCCATTTGTGCATCATGATTAGGCATGTATGCCTTCAACACATCATATCGGCAAAAAAGTGTGTACTGCGCTACACCAACTACAGCGTGCCTATTAAGAGCCGAAACAGGTGACAGTAATTTGAAATCAGATTCAAATGATGAGATTGCACTTCTAGCGTACAAAACATGCACTCAAACAAGCCGAATCAGGTACAACGCCAATAGCGATTAACACGAATCGTAGCAATGATATAAAAAGGAAAGTACAACTGAAAATAAATCTCCAAAAGCAGCGGAAAAAGTGAATATCGATGTGGAATAAGAGGGCCATATATGATCGGTACTGCCTTATAAGATTAGGGATCCTAGCATTATCCCAAATGTTGGCTTTTTGTTTCAAGCAGACCCATCGGAAAGAAGGGGGGGGGGGGCTGCGACGAAGCAAGGTAAGGTGGGGACTATGGAAAAATTATTCGAGACCACGCCCTTTATATCGCTGGAGAACGCCCCTGCTGTACAAATGACGAACAAATGACGTTATTTAGATGTTTAATTGACGAAAAACACTATCCAGTGTCTTTATCAGCCTAAAATTTGCTCTTTACATCATTTTTTTTCGAGGAACTAAGGAACAAACACTAGCAAGTTATTGACACCCCCGGTTCCGACGAGCTTTTCGAAGCTATACAGGCTTTGCCCCAGAAACATGATGTCCGTGTACATAGTTAGGCCACTACGAAAAGGTTCGTCCAAAAACCTTGGTTTACAATCTTGAATATATGTTTCGATCGGATTTGTCTGCTTGTGCACGTAAGAGACACAAGGTAACTCTAGGAAATATCCAAAATGTCCATCATGGCTGCCCACGGATAAAAGATGCGGTCGTACGTTAGATTAAGGAGTGGCTCTATTTGCGAAGCAGTCAGTGGAATTTTCAGGACTCCTTCAATAGAAACGACAAATCAAGATATGCAATAACTAAACATGGATCTTTCCCATGAGGAAATCTATCCATGCAACTTTATGATAAAATATATATCAAATTCGTACAGCTTGAAAAGTTTCAGAATGAAATTGACTAAAGTAAAAAAGCATCAGTGTCATGCGGATCATTGCTTTGAAAGGATCAACCCTTGATACTGTTCTGTGGATTGTCTTCCACTGCGCAGATTACTACGGTCAATAGCAGCGCACATTTTTGTAATGATAAACGCAACGAAACCAGGCAAAGACTTGCTTGGTAAACAACAAGGGCGTAATGCTAGATTTCGACCCTCTGCGGGGAAAACATTTGTTTGCCACTGAAAGAAATGGACTTGGAGCTTGGGGCAAGCCAATGTTAGGAATGGTTAACATTCACTTAACCTCTGCTGTCGTCAAAAATACGACAAATTGATTGAAGAGAGGTGAATAATTTCCACTTAAATCAAATGCTATCTAGCCAATCTTGACTGTGGTTTCATCTTATAAACAAATGAATGTCTCCATCGGGGTTATATGTAAGTAGGCCCTCATCATACCCAGATAAAGACGCAAGTTTAACTACCCTGATAGAATACACGCACGACGTTCGTTTTGTAATTCGATGCCGATGTAAAGTATGCTTTAGCAGACGAGCACAAGCTACTAATAATAAAACGCGGACTCGAGAGATTGTAATGGAGTTGAAGCATATCGCATAGACAACTTGTGCAGAATGCCTGGACGATAAAACCAGGTCGCCGGAAGGTGAATACTCAAATCACGTGACGCTTCATCTCAAGATGCAAGGTCGAATATCGTCTTGTGAGCTGATTGGCTAATCACTAATAATATTGAAAGCTGATTGGTTCCTTGTGCTCATGGGGATAACCCTGATGGACAAGACAGAAGAAAGGAGATTAAAATCTTTTTGTGGTAATAGCAGGCAAGCTGAACGGCGTTTGGCGAGATCATATGATGGAAGGTAAGCACATTTTCAGATTTTCATGTAATTGAGCCTTTCTACCCTCAAAACTGAAAATTTTTGATAATGTGTTAGAAGTTCGTTTTTATTTCACAAGGTCATTTAATTTCGGTATGATTTTGGGGAGATCAAACCGCGGTAGCAACATTTTTACTGCAGTGCAGAGGGTCTTCTCACGCAAACCTTCGTAAGGGTATGAAGTTTTGAAAACTGCAGTTAGCCGCGACCGTCATTTAGAAAGTTCCAAATAATCCCACCGTTTTCCCCGTATATTCGAATTCTCTCTTCCTGAGATATAGGCAGCTGATGAATCTGCAAACAGCAAAAAGGTTTTTCACTTTTTTAATTTGAAGCTCGTTCCTTTGTTTACTTGCACTAGAAATTTTCGAAGCAACGACTACCTTTTTGAACGCGAGCAATATTCTTTTCTTTAAAAGCTTTACTATTTTAATTCATCAATCACTAGACTTAACTTTTAATTTTCAAGGGAGAAGAGCGGTAAAAATCAGGTTTATTATGCGGGAGATTTGGTATTAGCCTGCCACATTGGCCTAAGCTAATAGGATATTTTGACAGAACCTTTTCGCCCCACTGCATGCCTCAGTTAAGGCTTGGCACCCCCACTTTTTTGCAAATTATGCCTTTAGAAGGCAGCTCATCATCTTTTGCCGTGGTAGTAATTTGGTATCGAAGCTTGCGCCCCCCCCACATTTTTGGTCTGATTCTCGCTTCTTTTCAAATCTAACTTGGCAATTCACATTAGAGTTGCATTAGGCGATTTGCAGAATTGTCAGAGCAAACTTGAAGCCCCCCTCTCAAATAAACTTTTGATAGGGGTGACTCTAAACCAAAATTTTTAATTCCATGTTGTCCATTAATATTTCATATGTAGGTCTTGACCATTGGTTTTTTCGTGCATTTAACATCACTCTAATGTTTAATACAACAGTCTTTCCACTATACCAAACGATATGCCAATTGCAATTCAAAACATAATTGATTTAAAAATTAAAAACAAGTGGAAGGTTAACCATGGTATGTTCTTAAACAATGATGATGGTTCTCAAATATCCTGATGAATGTTGATTCTGGTCAATGACATGGCTAATTTTAAAGTTAAATTCCAGGAGCAGGACATTTTGTGATTGGAGGAATATATCTTGATTTAAGTCTTTAATTTGTTAATATTTAACCAAAGCAACTCTTGCACTGCTATTTTATTTTAAATTTTTGTTGATGAATTGAAAATGTATCTTATGATTTCATTACAAGAACTTCTTGTCCTGCAATTGGATTTACTGTCTATATTTATTTTTTTGTTGATGAAATTTATTTTATGATTAATTCATTGCAAAGCTATTTTCATCAAAGAATGCTTTAACACAACACAGTGTTTACTTGTTGATTTTAGAACAAGAAAAGAACGAATTACTCCATTGCAAAGACTCTAAAAATTTGGTTGAGGACCCTTTGGTGATTCACATAGAGCAATCATCATTTTCACGAAACCTCCTAAAGAATGCAAATCAGTCATCTTCTGGGATAGCAAATGGAGACAATTCCATAGCAGAAAATGCACCCTTTCTTGAAAATGGAGACACAGATGCAAATACAGAAGATAAAATCATTTTTAGTATACCAGAAGATAGGTAAATTTTTTTTAGTTTTATTCTAATTTTATCTTTTATTTTGCTGTTTTCCTATATTCATTAACAACCATATAGTTAAGGTTTCTGTGTTTCTATTTCACTGTTTATCACTGCATACAATCCTATCGTTTCTGAGTAGTTTCATGCCTCTCCACTTAAGGTATTATTCCATTGTCTGTTATTGCCCTTGCTAAATACCCAAACACAAGAATTTTGTTTGAGATGATTTGGTCTAGAATATCATTTCAGGCATTGGCTATTTTGAAACTTCTTTATGGAATCATCATGTTAAAGTTGCAAGTCTTGCCCTGCTATTGAATTATGTTGAGGATAAAAGTTCTTTTTCATAAACATAGATATGGAATACTCACAGCTATGTCTTTATAACTGTGGACCCTAAGCATAAACTGAAGCAAATAGGGAAGAAATTTGTTTATACAATTTAATAGTGTATTTTCATGTCTGATACATAGTTGTAGAAAGAAAGTACAATACAACTCACTAGAGATTGGTTTTACAAGTTAATTACATTACAAATTGTTATTTCTTTCAGATTTCATCTTTGCTACATATTTTTGTATATTCTTGGATTTGGAACCCTTTTGCCATGGAATTTTTTCATCACAGCAAATTCTGTAAGCTGACAACTTTATTTATGCATGCTTTTTAATATACAATAAAATCCACAATAAAGCTACGTGTTGCTAAAAGTGTCCAGATATTTATACTTATGCACCAGAAACACTGTAATGCTGAAAGGACTTTGACACATTAAGACTGACTAATCTTTTATTGTTCGGCGTTACGGAATCGAGAAACGACGGAACGACCCAGGGATAAGTAGAACGACCACGGAACGAGTGGAATGACAACGGAACGAAGCGAACAGGCATCGTCATTACAGTTCATTATCACGCATACTCTTCTTGTAAGACTTCCGATGATTTATTCGAAAGTCAAGTTGAGTTCATATAGAAGTTATTGCTCTGTAGACTACTAACTGTCTCAAGTACACTTTAATGCCACCGAAAATTTAAGAAATTTTGAGAGTAATGGATTCCCATAAAAATTAAGATACTCTAAGTAATATAAATTTATGAGTTTAGATCTGTTCTAAAAAGACAGGGAAAAAGACAGAATCAGTGTGTCCCAACGCATTTTACGTGGCTGGTATCTTTCTGGAATTTTATAGTTGTTACAGCCGCATACCCCTCATCGTGCAAATCAACAACATACCCCCTAACATGCCCAAACTATTTCAATATAGAAATTAAAATGAGACATGGAATCGCACAAATCAACGGTTCTGACAATTTTTTTCGCATTAATTGCAGGACTTTTTTGGATAGATTCTACAACATGGAAATATTGTTCAAAAAGGTGGACAAAACAATTTGCAACCTAGCCCCCCAATTCGAATGCGCAGAGAAACCCTGGCGTCCTTGTAAAGGCTACCTTGTTTTGAGAATACCCAGAATAACTCCTATTTATAGGATTACCCTTTATTATGTTGAATGGCACCCAGAGTCATGTACTCCTCCCCCACTGGTAGTCATCTGCGCGTCTTATATCGTTCCGCCGATACTTTGATCGTTCCGTATGTTCCGCAGTTGTTCCGTGGTCATTCCCCTCATTTCGCGGCCGTTCCGCTTTTCCCCGCTTTAGAAACGCGTGTGATTAAAGGTTGGATTAGGAAGCGAGGGTGCCATTACACCCTCTCTCCTTTCTTAAAGGTAAGCTGCATCAACCCTGCAGCTATATCACCCTTTTTGTACAATGCAACCTTCCATTAGTTTGCCAATACATGCTTTTTGATTAGGTTTTTTAATGAAATAAATGTTAAAAACAAAAAGATTGCAGCATTTACGTCTATCTTCGGTGGCATCCACATAGAAGATGTGTTAAGCAATAAGCTGAGAGTAATAAAATAGGAAACATGATTTTCTGAATTGTTCACTTCTGGATTTATCATTAACATGACTCATTTTACATGAAATCTCAGCTTTCTTATCTTTCTAATTGAATATGCAAAACAGAAACTTTGCAATGGATATTTCGCAACACTTGAACTCCTGTTTTTTAGATCATTTACTAAATACATCTTTTATGGTTTTGTTAAGAGCGTTGGTAAAATTCAATTCATGTTGTATAAACAAAACCATGAATCGCTATTGACTTTTCTTACTATACACTTACATATTTAAAATAGCTTTTGTTATATCTGGGAAAAGGAAAGCAAAAGAAACCACAAATGCACTACTATTCATTAGTTTAAAAATTTAGAATTCTTACCAATTGTATCTTGAACAGTTGTTGAATATTAGTGCCGTGGTTGTGTAGTTCTCTTAGCATATCCATTCTGTGAGGAGAACATGATCCGTAACGCTAGCCAGATCCTGCATTTGGCTAGCAACCGTAAAAATAAAAATGAATTCAAAACAGAAACGCTTATATTCACGTGTCCCTCCCTGCCCCCCGCCCCCCGCTCCCCGCCCCCGACGGTATTTGCCAGTGTAATTGCATGCTGTTGTGTCAGTTGTTGTTTTGTTAGCATCCAGCAACTTTATGGGTAAGGGATGGGCATAAAACTTCTTGAATACAAATCCTGTTGTCTTCTCAATTTTGCGATTGTGGATTTGAGATTTTGCTCATTTTCTTTTCAGTACTTTAAAAAGAAATTGGAATCAAGGCCAGATTTCCAGGTGTCCTTTCAAAATTATTTCTCGGTAGCTGCCATGGTTCCAAATGTGGCAATGATGCTTCTCAACATATTCTTTCTTCAAAGGTATTATATTTTTCTTCATCTAGTTCTAGGATTATAGCTTACGAACTGTTATGCATTAAAGCAAAGGTACATTAGTATCTATGGATTAGGTTTGGCATATATTGACTATTTGATATGCTTGTTGCTTCTTGGTAAAAGACTGCCAGCACTTGAGAACACTCCAGTTCAGGGCAATGCAGTTGATAGCCATACCTAAGCCAGCTTCTTTATTAGAGACACCTTAAATAGTCATTACCCCTCGTACTGTATACTTTGCAGCTCGAGCCACTGCGGGAGATAGGTAACAGAGTTGGTGACAGTTGCTTGTTATGCAGGTCTTTACTTCCCTTCCTTCAACACATAGAACAATTTTATTGATAGATCCAAGTCTAGAACTTTGATTCTCAATTCACAATAGGTTTACTGACTTGATAGGCTAAAAAAGCTTGGCAGCCATTTGGGACCTATTATATTGTCTTAAGTATGATACCTTAAATTGTTATGCCCCATCCAATCTTTCATGGTAAGTTGCCACACATTGGGAATGTTTAAACAGTAAAGAGGGATTTATTTGACAACAAAACTTGTTCATATCACAAGTTGTATGAAAACCTAAACAATTTACAAATTTACCCAAACCTCTTAACCTTAATGATTTGTAATAAATGATGGCTCATTTCTTACCAACAGGTTCAACAGAGTAATTAGAATGGGCGTAGCAGTTGTGATGACCTTCGTTATTTTTGTATTGACAACAGTTCTAGTTTTGCTGGACACAAAAGACTGGACTGCTGGATTTTTTGCTGTCACCATAACATCGGTCATTGTAATAAATATATTCAGCGCAATTCTTCAAGGTGGTTTGTTTGGTTTTGCTGGAATGCTACCACCAAGATATACACAGGCTGTGATGGGAGGACAGGTAATCCACGCCAATGCTTTACTTTATTCATCTTTGACTGTTTGCTTGAGAAAAGAATAATTTTTGGGAGTAGAATGTGAATAAAAGAATGTTTGTAGCAGCTACATATACTTTGTGGCTTGAATCCCGTTCATCATTCTTTCAAAAACAGAAGTTTCTAAACGTGTTTGTTTTGTGTCCAAAAACTCAATTTGCATCCTTTTTTACGTAGCTATGCTTCCATGCTTGCACAAAACGTTAGCGTATAAGACATTTTGCAATCCTTCCAACAGACCTTGCATCCGATTTTTGAACCAATAAAATCTTTCCAAATCGTGCATTGGATCTTAGCAACCCAGACCTCAAATTAGTTACCTTGTCTTTTTTATGGCGATGATAGGGGCAACATTATATCATGTGAATGGCTGTTTACGTAGCTTCATGATTCGCGCTAATTAGTGCAAAGGAGTTGTGACAAATATTAAATCCATCCCAATTTCTGTCTCAAAAGGGTGCTTGTTCCATGATATGAATGAATTGTACCCAAATCATACCAGTGAATAGTAGGCAACTCGTGTTTAAAAAAAAGGCCTCGGCGAATCCTCATTCAAAGATGTACCATCTCATTCTGTATTATGTTAAATCTTGTTGACTTTTTGGTTTCTTTTGTGTCCTAGGGTTTAAGTGGTTTATTTGCTGCAGTTGCTAGTATACTTTCACAACTCGGTGAGTCTTTAATGTAGATTCTCTCAACATGTTGTCTTTGATATTTTCCCATGACCTGAACAACTAGCTTTTTATGTTGGTTTGTTGAGGTGCATCGCTTTCCCATTTGTAGATGCTTTCTCAACCGCACATTGCCACGAAGATTTATGCAGAAGTGCGCCATTAAGTTCTAGATATAACGACACCAAGTTTCATCAAAAGTGGCCTTTAATTCATATTATATTGCTTGATACCAGTGGAATTATCGTTGCTAGCGTATGCTGATGCAATCAATGTGTTGTAGAGAAGAAATTACAAGAAAGAGAACTCTTTACCTTTCATGATTTAGGTTTTACTCAACACTGAATAATAATGTAAAAAACTCAAACTAATAAAATGTAGGTGTCAGTTTCTTTTGAACTATTAAACAATAGCGTTTACAACAACACAAAGGTTCTTTGTTATCACAATCTTCGTTCTCACGTTCTTTATTATCACAGTCTTCCCTTCTCGAAAATGTCTCAGTAGCCCAACCGATCTGGTGCCCGGCGCACTCTTTCTGATCGTCGCAACTGAATTTGATTTTGAGTACCCTCTTTTTCTGGAGGCAAGTGTTGCTCGTTTGATGCTATCTCTTTTGCCACGTCTTGTGTCTCTAGCTCATATTGGCATTCAGGCTTTGCATCTTGTGTCTCTAACTCATATTGGCATTCAGGCTTTGCGTCCCCTTGTGGTGCTAAATGCTTGAGCGATACCGTGTCTTCTCTGCCATCTGGAAACCTGATGTGAGCATATCGAGGATTGGCTTCAATCAGCTCTACTTCATCTACAAGCGGTTCAAACATGTACGAGAGTTAAACATGAGAGCATCGAGTTTCATATGCATATACCTGCACAGGAGATTAGCTAAAGCCTATTTGGTGAACTGAAAATAACATGTAGTGTTAATGCTTGTTGCTCCATTGTCTTGTTAATCTGCATGATTTGCCTCATTTTATTCATTTTTAGTCTGTCTATGCTATTATTTGTTTAATTTTTTTGTTTGATGATTATTGAATGTCTTTAATTTTAGTTTTTCTTCTGAAGTGAGGATCGCTAAGTTTCGATTGTCTTGCTTGGAGCTTTGATGCAGCAGGACAGTCTATCTTCAATGATCTCGAAGGATGTAACTCTTGGTCGTTAAAATTTGCTATAAATTGCTTTCTTCAGGAACCAACATTCGCAAAAGGGCGTAAATGCAAGAAATGCGCAGTAACAAAATCAGCTTTCTAATGGTTGTTATTGCATTATCGTGTACTGAATATGATAAATCGCCAATGCAATTCATTGCTCCATGTTTATTAACAGTAATATTGTACTCTATATTGCACAAGGATTGTTTTAAAAAGATTTGTTTTCGTTAGGACAAAACAACGTGTACAAAAGTGCCTTTGGATACTTCTTCACAGCATGTGCTGTTCTTCTTGTATGTTTGGTGTCCATAATAGCATTATTTCGACTAGTAAGTATTATTATTTTGCTCCCATTATTCTAAATACTCATCATCGCCGTCTCCTCTTTCGTTAGATTTTACCAGCTTGTTTTTAATGATACGACTCTGCTACATATAGATTTATCGATTTTAGGAGTTTGTGAAATATTATACAACCGAGAGAAAATACAAGTGCACATGCAAATGCGGTAAGTTGTTGTATTTTGTTCTTCCAGTTGTTGCAGGACTAGATATCTCACAATTAATTTTTCCATCCAGGCGTGGCGCACATCATTATTAAAGAGACCTTGGCGTACGAAAACGCTCTGTGTTATAATGATATGGGCTGGTATTGTCGTTGAATCATTTGGGTAGTAGCTATAAAAATTCCCGTTCGCGAGGAATAGAAAGAGGCAACAAACTCAATCGTATGTAAATGTTATATTCTTGATCCCGAAATACAAAACTGAACTCTAAACATGCTTTCATGATTAGATAAAGGTGTACATGATAATCTGCGCTGAATACAATATTGATTACAATAGTGGATACGAAAGAGTTAACGCAATAAATGCTCTTTAATATAAAATGCGATTAATAGTAGCTGGTGCACAATGCAATCTAAAATAAGGACACGCAACATAGCAAAAATGATCGGTTGAGAAACAGAAGGCAATACATTTGATGTTAGGATTGCTGCATGTTATATTTATGTTTGAAAGATTGCATAGTAACAAGGATGTGAGACTTGAAGACAAACGTTTTCTAGTAGAATCTGAGACATCAGATACATAAGATTCCTTCTCAGATTCCTACATAAGGCCATAAATTTGATGTCAGGATTTCAGCATGTTATATTTATGTTTGAAAGATTGCATAGTAACAAGGATGTGAGACTTGAAGACAAACGTTTTCTAGTAGAATCTGAGACATCAGATACATAAGATTCCTTCTCAGATTCCTACATAAGGCCATAAATTTGATGTCAGGATTTCAGCATGTTATATTTATGTTTGAAAGATTGCATAGTAACAGGGATATGAGACTTGAAGACAAACGTTTTCTAACAGAATCTTAGACATCAGATTCATTAGATTCCTTCTCAGATTCCTACATAAGGCTATAAGTTTGATGTCAGGATTGCTGCATGTTACATTTATGTTTGAAAGATTGCATAGTAACAGGGATGTCAGAGTTGAAGACAAACGTTTTCTAACAGAATCTGAGACATCAGATAAATAAGATTCCTTCTCAGATTCCTACATAAGGCCATAAGTTTGATGCCAGGATTGCTGTATGTTACATTTATGTTTGAAAGATTGCATAGTAACAGGGATGTGAGACTTGAAAACAAACGTTTTCTAACAGAATCTGAGACATCAGATAAATAAGATTCCTTCTCAGATTCCTACATAAGGCCATAAGTTTGATGCCAGGATTGCTGTATGTTACATTTATGTTTGAAAGATTGCATAGTAACAGGGATGTGAGACTTGAAGACAAACGTTTTCTAACAGAATCTGAGACATCAGATAAATAAGATTCCTTCTCAGATTCCTACATAAGGCCATAAGTTTGATGCCAGGATTGCTGCATGTTACATTTATGTTTGAAAGATTGCATAGTAACAGGGATGTGAGACTTGAAGACAAACGTTTTCTAACAGAATCTGAGACATCAGATAAATAAGATTCCTTCTCAGATTCCTACATAAGGCCATAAGTTTGATGCCAGGATTGCTGTATGTTACATTTATGTTTGAAAGATTGCATAGTAACAGGGATGTGAGACTTGAAGACAAACGTTTTCTAACAGAATCTGAGACATCAGATAAATAAGATTCCTTCTCAGATTCCTACATAAGGCCATAAGTTTGATGCCAGGATTGCTGTATGTTACATTTATGTTTGAAAGATTGCATAGTAACAGGGATGTGAGACTTGAAGACAAACGTTTTCTAACAGAATCTGAGACATCAGATAAATAAGATTCCTTCTCAGATTCCTACATAAGGCCATAAGTTTGATGCCAGGATTGCTGTATGTTACATTTATGTTTGAAAGATTGCATAGTAACAGGGATGTCAGAGTTGAAGACAAACGTTTTCTAACAGAATCTGAGACATTAGATACATTAGATTCCTTCTCAGATTCCTACATAAGGCCATAAGTTTGATGCCAGGATTGCTGCATGTTACATTCATGTTTGAAAGATTGCATAGTAACAGGGATGTCAGAGTTGAAGACAAACGTTTTCTAACAGAATCTTAGACATCAGATTCATTAGATTCCTTCTCAGATTCCTACATAAGGCTATAAGTTTGATGTCAGGATTGCTGCATGTTACATTTATGTTTGAAAGATTGCATAGTAACAGGGATGTGAGACTTGAAGACAAACGTTTTCTAACAGAATCTGAGACATCAGATACATAAGATTCCTTCTCAGATTCTTACATAAGGCCATAAATTTGATGTCAGGATTGCTGCATGTTACATTTGTGGTTGAAAGATTGCGTAGTAACAGGGATATGAGACTTGAAGACAAACGTTTTCTAGTAGAATCTGAGACATCAGATACATTAGATTCCTTCTCAGATTCCTACATAAGGCCATAAATTTGATGTCAGGATTGCTGCATGTTACATTTGTGTTTGAAAGATTGCATAGTAACAGGGATGTGAGACTTGAAGACAAACGTTTTCTAGTAGAATCTGAGACATCAGATACATAAGATTCCTTCTCAGATTCCTACATAAGGCTATAAGTTTGATGTCAGGATTGCTGCATGTTACATTTATGTTTGAAAGATTGCATAGTAACAGGGATGTGAGACTTGAAGACAAACGTTTTCTAGTAGAATCTGAGACATCAGATACATTAGATTCCTTCTCAGATTCTTACATAAGGCCATAAATTTGATGTCAGGATTGCTGCATGTTACATTTGTGGTTGAAAGATTGCGTAGTAACAGGGATATGAGACTTGAAGACAAACGTTTTCTAGTAGAATCTGAGACATCAGATACATTAGATTCCTTCTCAGATTCCTACATAAGGCCATAAATTTGATGTCAGGATTGCTGCATGTTACATTTGTGTTTGAAAGATTGCATAGTAACAGGGATGTGAGACTTGAAGACAAACGTTTTCTAGTAGAATCTGAGACATCAGATAAATAAGATTCCTTCTCAGATTCCTACATAAGGCCATAAATTTGATGTCAGGATTGCTGCATGTTACATTTGTGTTTGAAAGATTGCATAGTAACAGGGATGTGAGACTTGAAGACAAACGTTTTCTAGTAGAATCTGAGACATCAGATAAATAAGATTCCTTCTCAGATTCCTACATAAGGCCATAAGTTTGATGCCAGGATTGCTGCATGTTACATTTATGTTTGAAAGATTGCATAGTAACAGGGATGTGAGACTTGAAGACAAACGTTTTCTAGTAGAATCTGAGACATCAGATACATAAGATTCCTTCTCAGATTCTTACATAAGGCAATACATTTGATGTTAGGATTGCTGCATGTTACATTTATGTTTGAAAGATTGCGTAGTAACAGGGATGTGAGACTTGAAGACAAACGTTTTCTAGTAGAATCTGAGACATCAGATACATAAGATTCCTTCTCAGATTCTTGCATAAGGCCATATATTTGATGTCAGGATTGCTGCATGTTACATTTATGTTTGAAAGATTGCATAGTAACAGGGATGTGAGACTTGAAGACAAACGTTTTCTAACAGAATCTGAGACATCAGATACATTAGATTCCTTCTCAGATTCCTACATCAGGCCATAAATTTGATGTCAGGATTGCTGCATGTTACATTTGTGTTTGAAAGATTGCGTAGTAACAGGGATGTGAGACTTGAAGACAAACGTTTTCTAACAGAATCTGAGACGTCAGATACATTAGATCCTAATTTTGATTATCAACCTCTTTGAGCCTTTCATTCGTTTTTAATCTCTTTTTGAAAGTAGGTAGCAAAGGAACAGTTTTAATTTTGTCGATTCAAAACTGTACTATTTCGATACGAGAAGTTCCCCTGTCCATTAGAAGTAACGCATAATAGAATCCAGAAGTCAATGCTGGGATTGCCCAAGGTTTGATTCAGAAAATTTTAGAAATATCTACTGCATGCAGGGAGGTGCTCGCCCTTTTATGGCTTTATTCGCTAAACAAATTGTCTCGAAGTAAATCATTTCCCTTACTGTGAACCAGTCTAGTTTCGATATTAATAGCGTCGATGTTTGATTGATGGGGCTGTTTGTGATGACACGGGCTGCACGAAATTGTGACCCTAGTTCTCTATAAGGCAAATAGGTCATTGGTAAGGCAAATAGATCAAAATAGGAGTGGGCCAAGACAGGAGCCCTGAGACATTCAAAATTTACCATCTTGTATTTCAGATTGGTGTCATTATTGCTAACTATTGCTTCAGCCTTCTACTCATTGGAAAGGCAGTTTAGATATGACAGTATCGTGGTTCATAATGAAAAGATTTTCTTGTTCAAAGGATTTCCAGAAAAGCCCCTTAATTAAATTTAGGTACCAGTCGTTGGTAGACTTCGGTAAGCATGTCTCAGCGGAATGAGATAGCTTCAAGCCCGACTGGTTTAAGTACAACTTTTTTCAATACAGTATCAAATGAGAATAGCAGGAAAAAATATTGACTTAACAAAACTGACAAAGGTCACTCTTATTGATAGTAAACAAGTTTTGCTCCTCAAGATATTTTTAAATGTACACAGTAGTAAAGATATTTTCATATTCAAAGGTATTTCGATACTTGAAAAGATATTTTGAAATATACACAGTTGTGTACATAGATATATACTAAAAACCAAATGTCCACTAAACGTTGACTCTCTACCTTGCCCCGTTTGTTAGTTATTTATATAAAAACCTAACTCTATATTTACCTTCCATACTTTATTAACAGTTGATTAACTGTATTTATAAATGAAATCTCTAGGCAAAGAAACTGTGCTTTCCCGTAATTAAAATGCTACTAAGCGCATGAATTCGAATGATTGGACATCTAGCATATGCTTGTTGTCTTTGGGCGTGTTTAGATGTTCAATATTTGCTCACAAAAATGACTTTCCCTCAAATATTTTGCCAATGTAATCGAATGTCAAGAATTGGATTGAGCAATGTATATTTGCGCTTGTGCTAAACAAATGGGCGCCATGTGCTGTTAGCCATATTAGCCAGGCCGCTACTGTTACAAATTTAATGGGAAGAACATTGCTGCAAAAATACTGTAAAATATTGCCAAATACAACTAAATAAGAATGCGAAAATAATGAACATCGATCTCAGTAATATTGATTGCATAATCATGTTCATTTTTTTTAGAAAATGAGATGTAATGTCTTTTTTCACCGTATTTACTTCAGTCATATTTACTCAGTTTTCACCGTATATTCTAATATCGGAATAAGCCTCAAAAGTTGTATTTGTTGCTGCACCTCGCTGTATTCAAAATATCAGGGCAGGGAATTGACAAACTGTGGGGTCCGCGCTGCATTCGAGCAACTATAGAAGTTGCTATAGAAGTAGCTATAGAAGTTGCTTGAATGCAGCGCGGACCCCACACTTTGTTAATACCTTTCCCTGATAATTTGAATACAGCGATAGCAAACCCACTACGTGCAAAGCTTGCAAAATGTCTCCTCTTTAATTTTTTTTGGCTCACATATGTAGGCACTGTATGGTGCCATCAGAAGACATCTTTAATAAGTACATGTGTTAAGTATGTATTTTTTTATTTGCACATTATTGATCAATTTAAAGCGTGAATATGGAATTATCGCAGTGTGGTCGCTCAATTTTTTGCATTTGTGATGCAGGCGTTAAAGATAATGAACATTTTTTCTGATTCATTCTCATCTAATATTAGCCTAGAGGTGATCTCCTTTGGCAAATCTTAGCAGATTCTGCCTTAAACGTTGTTGATTTTAATCTGAAAGCCTTGGCAGGTGATAAACATTTTTCTATCAGTTACCAATAGGACTGTTAGAGTTCAGCATATATTTCGACAGCTACGAAGTATGTAATAGATACTATGCGCCCCGTTTTATTTTATTTTTTGATTTTGTCAAATGCTGCAATCAATTAATTTAACATTTTGAGTGCCTATCTACATAATATCTCCATTTTTAATTATTTGATACATAGCATACGAAACTGTTTTTTGTCTATGTAATTCGTGTTTTTATTTATGTAAAGAAAATTGTATTTTATTTCTACGAATCCTGTACATTAGGCAAAAAGTTCTGCTAGTTGAATACATTTAAAGTAATATTTTTTATCAAATTCAGAGTTGCCAACCAGATTTAAATGTTTTTGGTGCTGATTGAGGTAGAAATCAAGCTCAGATTTGTGTCAACGTACAACTGATAGTCATACTGTCTCCATTACACATACACGACTAGTCCCTTAGTCTGCACTGTTTCAGCCAGACTTTTGTCCATATAATTTAAACCAAGACTTTCTTCGCAGCTTATAGAATGCAAGGAACTGCAATTTCCTTCCATCAATTTTCCATCCATTTAATTTTTGAAATCATTCATGTTAGATCATCGTGTGACCAAATTTGATCTAAATGGTATTCACGTTCATCTTTCTTTGCAATTTTTAGACACATTAGGCCATGACCATATACCTGATTTCATCAATGAAGATGCTAATGAAAAAATCAAGTTGAATGTTAAACGAAAGAAAGGCAGCAAGATGACGTCATACTTTGTCGTTTTTAAACAGGTACGTAACTTTGATATTTCATTACCTGTTATCTTTCTTTCATGTGCATTACGGGTTTTGTTCATAATCAACATGATCATTCTCATTTTAAAACAGTTATTGATGGCAACAAAGCCATATTATTAATCAAACTGCTTCTGAAGTGCATCGGTGTCATAAGTAATGGGTTTTTCATTGTAAAGGTTTCCACGAATATGACTAGGTCACAGTACTTTCTATTTTTACAAGGCATTATAAAAATGACACTTGGAACGAATAAACATTGCTTTCTAGCGTCAAACCTGAAAATAAACTATGAAAAATATCAAAAGCATTTTTAATTGCCATATAAAAACTTACAATACATATTACAGGCTACTATTCGCTGAAACTACTGTAAAGAACACTACTGGGACGGGGCCACAGGGAGAAAGAGCCAATACTACCCTGTGGCCATAAACAGAAATGCATAAATGTGCAAGTAAAACAAAAATATGTGAAACATTGTGATTAGATACAAATAAATGCAAAAGTAACAAGGAGGAGTGTACGTACCTAGCAGTTGCGTGACGTAAAGCGTGTCTAAAGGGGTTATTCAGGCTGAACTGTTTTGTGACTGAATTTTAAAGTCAGCTCAAGTACTTTTGTAACAACATCACCAGAAAATTCTTTCCATACCAAAAGTATTGCATCAGAATGTTGTTAGGAAAGGTGCTGATTCGGACATTCAAGAGCATTATCCAATGCATTCACGATATTTCGGTGACGAGCATAATCACACTTGATTATTAAGTGCACTTTTGACGTTGTTTTTTACTCAACATTTAAAAGCATCAAAATCATCTCAGAATATCTTCGGCTCACTAAGAGACAAAAATTTATTTTAAGGACATAAATCATCTCAACACAGCACAAAATTTTTAATCAAAAACTTGGAATCTTTTTCAAAGTTCCATGAATTTTACCTCGTGATGTAAATACTTTCGTTCAATTCCCTTCTGCTTAATCATAAGTTTTATTTTTTAAAGCAACGTGAAATTATAAACCTCCACTGAAATCCACCTAAATAGTCCTATCCTCCGCCCTACGTTAACCTTCTTTACATAATGGACCATAAAATTTCGTTTTCCTTCGTTTATGAAGATTCTTCCAATGGCATTCTCAGTAACCATTATTTTTCTGGTGACATTGGCATGTTTTCCATCCATTACATCAAGAATCATTTCAGTTAATGAGAAGAAAACCAGATGGACAGGTGATTTCAGTTTTGCTTACTTCTAAATGTGTTATTTTGGAAGGGATAATTCATCGTTTTTTTTTTCTCACAGGCAGTTTTAAGATTTGTCTTGCTATAATGATTATTTGCCCAAAAGCTGATGTTGTGCTTTGCATCGCACACTCAGCTGGTTTGAATGTTACTCACGTACAATTTGCAGCTTTTGTAAACACTAAAAGAAGACTTCACCTCACGGGCAATAAGGATTGATGTGGTATTCAAGCTAGTGAACTGTCCTCACTACGAATTTTTAAAACAGACTGTATTCGGCAAAGCATAGACTGTATTCGGCATTGCTACGTTTCAACCCATCTTTCTTAGAATATAATAGATATAAGTCTGCAAACAAGATCTGCCCATTCATTGATTCGTTACCCTCTTTCTTTTTTATTTGCAGAATTCTTCGTACCAGTCACGTGTTTTTTATTCTTCAATGTGGGTGATTATTTTGGAAGATCCCTTCCAGGCTTCATTCAAATTGTGAGTCATTTTCTTCATTTTGCTGAGTGTTTTCAATGCCAATTTCTAAGACACACCAAATAGTGCTATTGCCATATTATTTCATCATAATGTGTTATTTTAAAATTTTCGTCATTGATTGGTTTGAAGGCATTACAGCTCTTTAAAGCAAACATATTAACCATTTCATGAATGATGCAATGAATGCCCTTTTAGACTATTTTCATTGAGAATTGTAATTGTCCAAAAATGTTGGATAGTCTGTGATCGTGGTTCAGTACAAAACTCTTATTTTCAGGTCATCTAACTTTTAAATATTTTTGAAAGCTTTCTTTTGTAGTTCCATATTGCAAAGCACAGGATGGACGTCCAATTTTATTAGGCTTCTTTTTGTTTCTCATGGCAGCTTTTTGAGATGTCAGAAAATTGTTGTATTAATTTTATGGTATTTTTTCAAACCAGCCAAAAAAGCATTGGCCGAAATGGATACTGCCCGTCATCTGCCTCTCACGTGCTGTTTTTATACCACTGTTTATTTTCTGCAACGCACAACCAAGAAATTTCTCAGTTATTTTTAAACATGATGCATTCCCGTCGATTTTCATGCTGTTGTTCTCTGCATCAAATGGATATTTTGGCAGCTTAGCTATGATGTATGGACCTAGGTAAGAACTAGAATAATCATGGATGTAGGAACCGGGGGGGGGGGGGGGGGCACAGGGGGCACGTGTCCCCTAACTTTTGAAAAATTCGGGTAGAGTGCCCCTTTCAAGCTTACATTGTTGCCCTTTTTGGCCAACCGTATAGCTAAGATATACCTTCAAATGCTCAGTTGCTACATGAAATGAGCAAAAGCAGTTGAAGTAACGAGTCTCTCACTCATTCACCGCCACCGTAGGGTCTCCGAAACAGTCTCTGATGACACTTAAATTTGTGAGTGTGCCCCTCAAAACTTTACCCCCCCCCCATTTTTATAATGCTTCCAACGTCCATGAAAAATATCAATTATCATCTTTGAACTAATATTTAGGAATACAGCCAGTCTACCAAACACACATTAAGCTTTCTGGGCTTGTGCTCTGCAGGCCTATACCTAATGATTTCTTGCTCTATCTTTTCGCACCTTTTTGTTTCTTTTCTCTCATTCTGGCTTTTCTTTGCTCAAAAATAATTCGTCTTCCTTCTTCTACACGTGCCAATCTATGTAAAGTTTATCTTTAAGTCGTTAAGATCAGTTTTTATGAGACTTGGTTTTTTCATTTAACAACCAAAATATTGTTAATTTCTTGACGTTTTTTATTTATAAAGAACATCATTTAGTTTTCTATAAATGGCTCTCTCAATGAATAATCCTCCGCATGTACATAGCCACAATGGTATTTTAATTATTGGCAACAAGTGCTTGTAATAGTTAAAAATACTACACACATTAATGGTCTTTAATCTTTGTAAGTGGTAGATCTAAGTCAATTTCAATATTTAGATAATTTAAAGGAATCACTTTAACACATAACACATCATATATATTCTGCATCCAGGTATACTTTATTATCTGCTGGAGCGGATATCTACAATAATTTGTGGCTGATATCAAAGCACCAGCATATTGTTGTTCGCAGTTTTGACGTGTGATATAAAGACAAAAAATGTAATTAGCATGCTAGATCATCCCTGCATTTATTGTTAATGCTTTGAAATTTAGATCTGTTAAAAACTGCATTGCTAAGAAAGTAGAAAGGCATGATTTTAACGCCGAAAATTGTATAGTTGGTCACCTCTTCTATTTAGCAAGAGTGATTCTGACATTTATTTTTTTATCATCAGTGCTGTTGATGGTGGGAATGCTGAGTTAGCTGGTACCATAATGGCATGCTGCCTAAGCATTGGCCTTGGTCTTGGGGCTGCATCATCTTTTCTTGTGACGTCATTCATTTAACACCTATCTCACGCACCTATTTAATCAAGAAGAATTTTTATAAAAGAACCGTTAAATTTTTATCACTCTTCAAATTTATGTGCACCAAATATATATTAATAATGCGAAAAGTTTTTAAACCGGATGTATCTGTATGCCTGTTTGCATAAATTGTCAGCTCTTTTATAATTTGTATATTTGTTATTGTCTGAATTAATTAAAATTTTAATGCTTTTTTCAATAGTCAAAAGTTTGTGTATGTCGTCAGAAATTTTTGTGCCCTTGTTTTTGTTGAAGTATATTAGTAGATTTGTCAATGTTTTTATGTAACAAGCTATATTATTATTGATTTGTTTTGTGATCATATTACTTTTTATCACTGTCCGTTTCTTATGAAGGAATATATTTTTGTTTTGCAATTTTTTTTATCCCTAGGCAGTTGGAATTTTGAACTTAAATGCACATCACCTATTTTTTTCAAATTTGATCTATTCTTTTAATGTTGGTGATCTTAACAGTGACGCAGCAAACAACGTGGAAGTCTCTCGAAAACCGGTTGGATCCACCCCTCTTTGCTGAAATACGGATTAAGCCCTGCATCAAATTACGTTACGTCCTTTGTTGTTTTAAAATAAAAATGAAAATTACAAAAACAAATAGCAAAAACTGATGTTCCACTTTGCAATAATCGGAAGATGATACAAGGGAGAGGAAGAAATTATGACCACCCCCTTGCCTCTAGCACAAATTTAGATACAACAATAAACGACAAGGAAGATAACCTGGAAGAACTTTATTATTTCGATTATATATCTTCATTACATTACTACTCGCTTTTTAAATATAGATTAAAGTTTCAGCAAAGACAAGTATTTCATACTTTCTCTTTGAGATTACTTTCATTCCAAGTTGTATCGCTGTATGTTGAAGCCTGTTAATGCCTTAACGTCTGTGTTAATAAAACAAGCAATCTGTCACTTCTTCAGACCATGCAGCGTTGCTGGCCATTTAATAATTACGTAAAGCAACCTACTGAAAATATTTATATTTATCCTCTCATTTTGTCAAATTTTAAGTATCGACTTTATACCCACGACTTTATACTCCTGGACTTCCATGTTTTTTAGTGTCGGGTTAATGTCTGTTTTTATTTTCCCGTCATAATTTTTTGAAGCCTATCCAGTATTCGAAATGTAGCGTTATTATTGAATGGTTCATCTTTTAAATCCAAAATATTGGATGTTGAATTTGTATTGCATACGGCGTTATTAATGAGTATGAGTTAATCTTGAGCAAAATCAGTTTGCACACACAATTTTTATCTTACGTGAGGAACTGAAACTATTCAAAATATGTAATTGAAAATTTAATGAAGTAATTTTAAGTGAATATCATAGTGTTTTGATGTTTTCAGAGGAGGGAGGTTGTGCCCCCCCGGAGGGGGGGGGTGAGTTTTTATCTCCTTTACTGCGGTATCAATTAATTGGCATTTTAATGCCGCTAGTGTTACTTACATTCCCCGTCAAAAAATCTAACCTGTTTTGCTAACCACCCCCATGCCCCCATAAAAGAGAAACTCTTAGGAATACCAAATGCTAAAAACCCCTGAAAAGCTCGTCAAAGTCACTGTCATAACTCATTTAAACTGAAGGTGTATCACGGCATCAGAAACCACTGATAGGCTCCATATTGCTTAACAATTTGGATCTGGAGAATCCCCTTTATGGATAGAACAATCTTCAAAATAGTTGAAACGTTGCTAAATGCTCTATTATCTCACTTTCAGCAGGTCCTTTTTTACAACAGCCGATTTACTATTGCATCATCTGAAGTAAGCAACTGGCTATAAATAGCGCTTGCATTTCTATGGTAAAATGCAAACAAATGAAACGCTTGAACATGGAAATCAAGACTGTTAATAGTACCCTTTTAAGATTAACTATTGCCAGCCAATGCCGATAAATCTTTAAAAACGATTCCGCCGTGTATTTTACATGCATTTTTGAAGTTAGGAATTAAATAATCGATTAAGCAGAATTTGGCATAATTCGATTCACTTGGATTTTAAAAGGCGAAATATGTCATACTTTGATTTAATTTTGCGATCAATTCGTAACGTCATAGCTTAATTCTGTCGAAATGAATGTATTTGTATAATTTTTTTCTAGTTACTATACGTACTTTTATAAGAAACCCTGTCTAAGGTACCCGGAATTGCAGGCTCCATAAATGCGGTGAAATTCTGTTAATGGGCCTATAATGATCAGGACATTTTACGCAATGCAAATCAAGTTCAAAATGAATTCCCCAACCTCCTTTTTTGAATTAAAAACAAAATAACTAGCCTACATCTCCAACAATTCAGAATCTTTGTCTGTTTTTGGTTTCTTATAAAGTATTTGTATTTGAAAAAACGAAATCTAGCAAAAGAGAATGTAGCAGGCCTTAGGTGAATTTTAATTTGTCAATCATTTTGATATCTATTTATGATCAAAATTAGGAAAATACGTTTGATTATAGCAATCAACCATAACTATCATTTTAATCAAAAAGAAACATTTATTATTATGAATATTAGCCTTGAAGATTAAAATTGTCTTTTTTTTACAAAGATTGGCCGTAAGAGCTGTAACTGCTTGTGCTACACGAGTAGCCATGGTCCGCAACAGTAGATCAAAAACCATGTTCTGAACGACCTTGTTTACTTTCCCTTAGCTTCCACAACAAACCTACGACGTAAGTGAAGTTGCGTAAAAAGGAGATTTGGAGATATCGCCATAATGATTTATTAAGCTTCCTTGTTATTAAGTAGGTATCCCCTCGTGGTCCTGCCCCCTCTGCTCCCTCTCTAGCTACGCCACTGGTTTTGCCCTAAATTTTCACGGTGCTGCACCCCTGTACCCTAGCGAGCAGCAGGTGTCCCCGCCCAGACTATATTTGTTTGGGAAACTTAAAGAGAACAAAATGACTGTTCTGATGAAGCAGGGGACGTGTTTATTGCTAAAAAGCTTTCATAGCCATTCATTTCGAGAACATTTTTTCTTTCCTCGATCATAATAAAATCTTTTAGAAAAGGTTTTGGGCTCGAGAAAGTCTTCGTCTTGGCGTTTTCACCGGCTACATTGCGACCCAATGTTCAGCGATTGCATTTAAAGAATGGTGCAATAGAGAAAAGTAGACAAAACACATTGTTTCCATCTTGAGTGTAAGCAGCAAGTGAGAACTGTAGAAGGCGAATAGCTGCTGTTGTTAGAGTTTGATTGCAGCTAAAAAATCGCAATTGGTCTCTATTGCTGCTACGAATATATTTCAACTGCTTTTACAAAATGGTGATTTTGCCACGATCCGTGAGTGGCCTTCGATGTTCCTTTTATTTCTATAATCCTTGATGCGTGTCCAACAAATTATGACTAAAGCAGGGAACTTTCAAGGTCATCGATTCAACGCAGCCAAGCTAAAGTAACAGGGGTTTTTCGAAAAAAAATTATCTTGTGAAATCTTAAAGATTAACGGAGAAGTGCACTCGGGGGCAGAATTGCATGGAGAATTGGAGTTTTGCGGGGCTGAAGGCAATTGAAATAAAAGATACCATGCATGGCAACTCAAAGCTCTGTTTTGGGGCAATGGCCCCCTATTCGTTGCAGCAGCCCAGGGCAATATTACCATTCGGTTTGTAGGCAAGTGAAGGCAATATTAAAGCTAGAACTAGTCGCTTACTTAACTAAACGACAGTTTTCATATTCGATCAAGAAAGATTTCAAAAACCGACATATTTCTCTTTTAATGTTTTCCTTTCATTGTTATCATCAATTTAAAAACATGCATTAAAAAATCTAATCTAGTATTGAAATTAAATAGCATTTTTGAAAATATTAACACTGTAAAAAGACAGGAAGCGTTATATGTAATGTAAAGAAACGATGTAATGTGATAAAAAATTTTTAAATGAAATAAAAATATTCCAAAAAACGAAAATTCTTCATACAAACATTGTGTATTTTATATTGTAAGAAATTAGTAAATTCTAACAGACTATTCTCTTTTGAACTGGCCATTTTCAACAAGAGCTTTTTTCTAGAAATTTATTCCAAGAAGTCATCAAATCTTAATGTATAATGTAAGATATTTGATCTGTCTCTATTGATAATAGCAATCTTCAGTGGTCAATGTTCTGCAAAAAATACAAAGTCATCAAATAAATTGGGGTTGTGGTCTTACTTCAACTCTAGATCAAGGCGCATGAAATATAGCATGTAGGAACGGAACCCAGGAGAATAAACATGAGCCATTATGAAAAAATCACGGCCCCTGTGGGAAGGCTCTATGTCTAATGATATAAACGCAATGGTTCCAAGCCTTACCGTTTACGAGGATAGCACCCTTTGGCAATGTGGTAACAAAATATATGCTCCTCTCAACTCATAACTGTAAATGGGTACCCTGCTATATGCGATTACTCATTGCGAAGCGTAAAGACGGAAGAGTAACCTCTGGCTCATATCAGACAATAATCTACCACCTTTAATCTTTCTGAACTATAAAACGGCAGCAAAGAAATTTTTAACTGCTTACCATGGACAAATCCGATGATCCTGTTTTGTATGAAGCATTAAGAATTGAAATCTCTGTCAATATTGAGGCTTTTATCTACAAAGATAAAAAGTAATTTTCCACACTAAACAAATAATTGGGAAACAATCATAGCGAAATGATTTAGTCCAAAACTTCGTCTTACACTAGCTGTTGTACATGGCAATGCCAACACACAGTTCTGTAGTCATTCGATCATACGGCTGTCCACACACGGTTGAAATTGCATTGAGTGGTTAGCTCACAGTGGAAGCAATGCACATGTTACATATTCAAGCATTGCATTCACAACTTCTCAAGGTATAAAAGCTCAGGTAAACTTTAAAGCAGCCCGTATCGACAATAACTGGTTACATCTTGCAAACCAAGACTCTAGGAACCGCCCTGATTACGGCAGTTGCGATAATCGTGGTTATCGATGACACAATTAAGTATCACAAAAGCTACTTCTTACAAATAGTTCTGAAATTGCTCAGATGAAACTTAGAAGTCTGTCTGTCTACCGTTTGAAATCTGAACAATTTGTAAAGCAGAGTTGCACTTGATGCAAGGGAACAATAAATATCTTTAGTTCTTTAAACTAACAATCGAAAAATCGCTTTCAATGTTGACAATTCCTTGGTTTTCCTTGCACTACAGTTCTTTCACAACGATTCTTTCGTTTTGATATATATCAAAAAAGGACGGGGTTATCACAATTAATTTCTAATGTGTGGTTATTTTTACAAACTTCGATATTCTTCAAACTGCTAACATTTACAGTGAAGTGTGACTCAATTTCTACACCAATCAACAACATTTGAAGCACCTCAAGCACGGCATGAGGACATATCCGATCCACTGGATGAAATTTGAGATTACATGATACGGAAAAGGGAACTTCCGCAAAAAAGAACAGCCACCTTGCAATTATTTCACAACATGCAGTACCCAAAGCAATCAATGTGGCAACATTCAATGCCACATGTAATACGGCCTTAGGTCAACATCTTTAGATGATTCAGATTGGATCAAAACAAATACTAACGAAGATCTTCGGAACTCGAAGCACACAAGGTTGAATTTATCTAACAACGCTTTTATGAGCATATTTTTCCTTTGTCCCTGGTGTATTATGAATTTTGGTGGAATCTCCAACGAACCAGTGTCTTTTCTGGCCAAAATATGCACACTGGCCCTTTTTTGTGCTTGACTTCTTATAACTGAGTATAAAAACTGGTCGTATTCTCATTTATGAGTATTCGCATCCGTCTTTATAGAAACTCAACACCATGGTTTACGTTGCCTTGAGGGTTCGTTGTTCGTTTTGCTGTTTGGACTCTTGAGCCAAGCGAATGGACTCCGATTAGTCAACAAATAGCCAATCACCCGCGATGGGCTCTAGCTGGTCAGACTAAGTAGCCAATCACACGCGTTATTTCCTCTTTCGCGTGGTTTTTAATCCGCCCATTGGTTATCCATTTCCGCTAGTTTTTTGATAATTGCCCGAAATTCACATACTCTGAGAAATATAAGGCGAAAAAATTTTCTGCTTTTTCGTGCAAATCTGAAGAGTTCTGCAGTGCAAACCACTTAAATATTTACATGTGTGATTGCGAAAAATAAATGAAGAGGAGGGAAGTCAATAGATAGGATAGGCCACTTCATCCAGAAAAGTCTTGTGCAATTAACTGCTTCATTGTTTATATATGAAACAATATTCAGACGGAACAAATGCTACAAACCTTTTCCATACTGTCATCTATATAGCTCTTCAATCTCTCTTCTTGCTCACATATTTCTTGCCTCAATGACGTCATCTGTACTACAAGATAGTCAAACCTATCACTTGTCAAATTGAGGTTCGCATTCGTTGCAATGTTTGATGTTGTATTTGAATCATTGTGACTATCTTCCTGATCTGGTATTGATAATGAAGCCTCTAAAATTGTTTGTTTTGCACTCCACGTTGTACAGTGCTCACAAAGTCTTCTATCGTCGCGTTCATGTGGGTATCTCCAGCCTCGTTCAGGTGGCAATTTGCAGCCACGTTCTGGTGATGACTTATAAATTTCATTTTCCTCTTCAAATCCACTACTTTCAATGCTGCATCCTCTGGGTATCATTTTCCTTTTGTGCCTGTCAATGAGTTCCCCATCTCCATTAATTTCGTTTTTAGGAGAGTCCCTTTCAGCATTTGAAACTATTTTACTATCAACAAGTTTCGAGAATTTTCCAGTCATTGCATCATTTCCACCAAAACTGCTACTCGTCAAATTTTCGTGTTCCAAATTTCCTTCTCTCATCAATTCCGAGCTTACATTTGTCCGTGAGGAAAAATTTCCTAAATTCAACAATTTTCGTAATCTATTTCCACTTCCACTATTTGGCTTGTCGTAAATACCTAGCCCATCATCACGTTTAAAAATTGTGTTTGGAACGGCATTTGCCGATTCGTTGCGAAACAAAAGGTCTTCGTGGCTCTGAAACTTTTCCCTACTCCCGATTGTATTTAATGACTCAAGAGAAAAGAATCTTCGATTTGTTCCGTTTGCAAGTTTACGAAAGTAATCTCGAATTCGTGACGATGACCGCTTTTTGGAAACATTTTCGACATTACAGCTTTGCGAGAAGTCATCACCAGCTGGTTCGCTGAATTTATCCTCTGACTTTACGTTCTCATTGTTTAAAAATGAAAAATAAGAAGTGAAACTTGTTTCTCTTCCAGATTTTAAATTCTGTAAGGATCCATTTCCAAGAATTTCATCACTTTCTTCAGATAAATTGGTCGTGGTTTTCAAATTTTCGACTTTACCTAATGATCTATAAACAATACGTGACGGCGATAAATCTGAAAAAACATCATCCTCCCTTTTTCCAATATCCTCAGCACTTTTCTCACAACTGCTTCCATTTTCTGAGATTGAACCTTCTAAAGAATCATCTGAAAATTGCCGAATTGGCTCCTGTTTTTCCGAGATATTTAAAAGCGGGCAATCTTGCTCCAAGTTTGTTTCATTTTCTATGCTATCAGGAAAAGAGCATTGAGATTCTGTATGTGCTGTTTCCATTTCGCTACTTTTCAAGCTGTCCATATCAAAACCTTCTCCTTCTATCATTGGTATTCCTCCTTCTTTTCTACATAGATATAAATCAGATTGTTCTTTAGTAACATCTCCCAATTCCTTCGAGTTGCTTAATCCATCGATGCTGCCCCGCAGTGCATTTTGATCCTCGTTCTCGTTATACTGAGTGGCCGAAAAATGTGATATGCTTTCAACGTAAGAAATGTCACAGTTATTGTTATTGTCAGAAATTAGTAAACATGGTACCTTTCCGTGTTGCTTTTCAGTTAGGCTGGGAAGTAACTGTTCCTTCTCATGGCAGCCAAACTCGGCTCCTGTCAAACTATAATCGTTAACATCATCTTTAACGATATCAGTATTTTCAGGAAAATCCACAAAATCAAACACTGAGTCCATACTTTTACTTCCTCGTTCTTCATCTACCCGGACTTGTTTTTGTAGCGGCGTTTTCTTATCCCCTGAAAAGGATCGAGAAAAGCTGGACTTGCGACTACTGGGTTCATACTCCTCCACAACGGTGCTCAGGCGCAAATGACCCGATAAACGCGCCTGTGAGGTTTTATCACTCGCAGATTCGTCATTCTCGTTTTCGTCGCATATAGTTATGGAAGGTATGGATGATTGCCTGAATTTCGCGCGTCGTAATTTAGCAACGATACTATCGCTGTAGTCTACCAAAGACAAATCAATACTGCTTTGACTGAAGCGGTTTGCTAAGCTCCCCCGCCGCTCATCTGCTATGTTGGTACCAGAATCCTTTGAAAGAAAGATGACAAAAGTAACATCAAGCCAAAGTAGATAAGAAAAACATGATGTGTGATTTTAAGCACATGATTAATACTAGTTATTTTATAGATATAACCACAAATTAACGGGGCACAGAAATGGATGATGGTAAGAAATTTGAAATAAAACGGCTTAAAAGGTAAAGAGGTTTACGGAAACTAAGTTGATAACATGGAAACAAAGATACAAATCATTGGGGAAATATTATAACGACAACGATACTAAAATATGCTAAATCATGCCCAGAATTCAGACTAAAAATGGCTTTCAAATTGACTTAGTAAAATTATCTGATGGGCTTCGAACGTCAAACATTAATAAGAAACGTAAAGCGATGCAAACAATGTAAGGTTTACTCTATTTACAGAGCTTTTGAATAATTATTAGATCTATCCGGATGAAAGAAAAACGAGCCAAGTTATAGATGATAAAGCAATATGCAAAAGGTATGCTGGCCCTTAAATCCTAAACATAAAAAGATCTAGAGGCATTCATAATCCAGAGGGATTGAGTCATTATTAAGCAGTTTAGGGTAGGATCCTTTAGCCCACGCTTATTCTAAAGCCTTTAAAGCATCACCATGATAATATAAGCTCAGCACAACGTGGAAAACTTCGAGCCTAATTGCATGGGATGCAACCTTGTTTATTGCAAATGTGTGCAAAAAATACGACTTGAGCAACCATCTTTAATACCTTGAAACATCAAGAAAAGCCCCGTGAAAAATGAATAAACATTTTAAAGCTTAAATTTGTAAACATTTTTTAGTATGTAATTTTTTTAATCCTGTCAAATTTCTGCTTCCATTTTGTAAAGTCGTAACATAAAGGTCTTCGGTTGATGATAGATGATGATGATACTACTTGATGATACGGTTGATGATACTCAATGAACAAATTAACATGTATAAATATGTTAAATCATTATTATCATTAAGATGTGCCCATCTAAAAACCCTATTGCCTAATTGATAGGGTAGAATCAAATGTACTTTTAGCATTCCGTCTGTAAAAACATCGATATAACAAAGTCTTTGCGAATGCTTCAGGGTGGTGGCAAACATTTCAGAGGTATACTGTAAATCCCCGAATAAGTCCCCAAGGGGAGCTAATATTTTGGAAGGTTTTTGTCGAGGGCTTATTCAGGGGGAGGGATAAAGTTGGCCATGGGAAACGCGTGGAAAATAAGCTCCAGTTGGGGCGGGGGCTTATTAGAGGGCGTGCTTAATAAAAAATCTTTGGCTCAAGAGTTGGCAGATACATGAGGTGGAGAGTTGCACAGGGTGAGGGTGGAGAGTTGCACAGGGTGGCGGGGGGTATTCGAGGATTCACGGTTGCTAAATTATATATCCGAAATCTCTGAAGTCTATCAAAGTTATATTTAGAGTTATTGAATATCAGTCGTTAATTGATTCAAGTATTTAGATTTAGAATTAGTTGTTGTGAGAGAGGGAAGCAAGCGGACGGGAATTAGAAATCAATCTCCAGAGGCAGGACGTTTTTACGTATTCTTAGGACCATTCGATAAAACTATTCGATATCATGGCTCAGACATCATTGTTGTGGTCGGAAAGCAGGCTAATCCATTAGCCTATAAAAACTTCATCTGCGTTCATGTTGAAGGAAAAACCAGGTAGGATGATATTTCAGTAATAATGGATCACATATCATTGGTTGGGACAAAATGTTTTATCAAAACGCTGGAAGGTGAGATGTATTCTGAAAAACCGGGTGAAATAGAGGATTTTCATTTACTTATTTAGGTTCATGAGGAAGGTATTCGGGGGAGAGATTAATTAAAGGAGAAGATTCCGCACTCTCAATGCTTCCATGACGGGCCTGAGTGGACCAGAGAGGTGAGGTGAAAGTTGTTGGGGGGGGGGGGGGGGGCTTGCTAAGTAGGCCCTAAAAATGGTTGTAACTTAATCTATAAAATTATAGAAAATGGAACCTAACCGCTCGAAACTCACTGAAACTAACTGCTTTTTTTAGAAAACCAGAAAAAATAAAAGCTGAAAAAGCGCAAAGAAGAAATTTCCTTAGCTTTTGATTTTAAAATGATTATTTATGGCAAGTAAAATCTAAGAAGCAACGGCTTTTGCATTTGCGAACTTTGCCTGAGTATTCTCAACAATTTAGCTCTATGAGCGACTAGAATTGAAACTGTTTTCAATCCTAGAAAACTGCAAGGTTTGCATCAAAATCTTGCACGCTAAAGGAGGAATAGAATGCTAAGAAAAATCAGAGCTGAAAGTATCAAAATGCAAGCAAAACAAATAGCAAATAAATGCATCATTTCACCTCAGAATCAAAGTCCATGAAGCGATGGCAAAACTCTTTAACATCAATGCCCTTGGCCTGAGAAGGATTCGTCAAAAATCGAAGTGGAATTCGGTGAATTGGGGACGACATTTCGTCACAAAATCCCAGAGAAATGAGCAAGTCTTCTGGGTCTGTTTCCATGGCGGCAAGCAATGATGATACACTTTGAGAGCTGTCGAAAAGAATGCCCTCTTAATACTGAATCAACTTGACATTAAGTATAAAAAAGTTGGAATTATAGATGTACATAAAGAATAAAGCTGCTTTTCTTGCCTCGACCAAAATATAATGACAATGACACAAAGAGCTGAGGTTTCAAGAAAAGAGTAAACATTGAGGACAAATAGGATTGCGTTGGAATTTCTTTTGTATTGAAAATATATTCGGTTACAAGTTAAAACAACCAGGCGTTTTGTTGCGCGATGTCTTGGAGACAACAAGTCTAACATTCGCGTTGGAGGTCACATAACCCATAAACTGCGCGTAGAGGTCGAATTAAATGCGGCTTTTAATGAAATTGACTTATTACTTGCTGGTATGTGAAAAATGAACGAAGTCACCGAGGATCACCCAGTAAGTGCTTAGACACTAGCGTGCTTAAAAACACCTAACACTGGATGCCATTTACGCTAATTTAAAGTTCATAATTGCTCTTGTCAAAAGTGCCCACTTCTGCTTTTACCAGATATGCCGAAAAGGGGGGGGGGCAAGGGGGGCAGCTGCTCAATTCTATAAATTCTTTTCGACGATCAATCAAAACAAAGATCAAATCGGAATGGACAGTTAGACTGTCAATGAAAGATTAATTGTTTTTCCATTAAATATTGCGCCTTTGCAAAATTTCGTAAATTTTAGATTAGTTAACTGTCAAATTTTTGAGTTGGTTTCGTCATATTTTTCCCATTTAAAACATTTCGAAGGAATTACAAAATGAGTATATTATGCGTATAACCGTGTTAAAATTGGTGAGAACTACAAAACGCTGATCCAAAACGAGGGTTTTCGTTGGCCTAGCCTCTCTTTCGTGTCGATTTAAAAATGTTTAGGCGCGATGTACATTTTCGTTTTTTAAACAGTAAGATTATTCAGAAACTACGAGTACTAAAACAGTGGAAAATTCTAGGGGGGGGGGGGCAAAGCCGAATCCCATGATGCACCTGTGAAGGACTCTATAATTTCGAAAGGGGGGGGATTGGCATTTCGTCTTCTCGTTGTGATACTAGATACCTAGCTGCAATACTATACATATATGGGGGGGGGGGGGTCTAAGCACAGCAGGGGAGCTAAAATCTTGACTCGGGAGGCTATGCCCAATAGCCCCTTTTGGCCTGGGCCTGATTTTGACAGTTCATGAGATAACATAACAAAAGCAAAATTTTTCAACCCAGATTTATCAAAAACAGCTTTTTAGAATAAATTATTATGTTAAATCATTAGAAGGATCATATAAATTCTCAAATTAAATATGGTCAGCTTGAAGGCTAACTACAAAGGTAAGTATGGAAATTCTCTTTGTAGAAGATTTGGGACCTTTGTGGAGGTCATGCCAGTGATATCCTTAATGACATACTGCTTCGAAATGGAGATTGGCATAGATTATTATTTTTTTGTATACACATGAAATCGGGATCTTTTGCTACAGGTTTTCCGGAAGAAAGGTGGGGCAAATGGGGGCACGACATAAGATATCATTAATATATCATCAATATCAATTCAAAAATGAACACAATACGTGCAACAGTTTGCGATGTTTTTGATAAAAACAATAAAAAACGAGAGAATTCGGCCACACAAAGCAAAGGATTTCTCTTGCTTTCGCCTTCTTCCCGGCATCTCTTACCAGCACAAAGGCTAAACATGTGTTTTGAGAAAATGCTGTGTATTGAAAATGATAAAATTGAATTGATTTTGACAAAAACAGATGGGCATGTGGCCTTATTGTAAAAGTAAGAAATATTCATATGATTAAATTAAGAAAAACCTGCAACATTTGGTGATAAACATAAATCTCCTGCCGTAATTGCAAGGTAAATGTTTACTATTTTGTCATTTTCTGAAAAGTGGAATCTACCAGAAGCTCAGCTCACGGTTTATATAAGAAACTATAGCACTTGAAATACTTTTTAGATATCATAGCTGGAAGAATTCAACTCCAAAAAGTCGCATTTTTAAAGGACAGTTGAAACAGCTCATGGCAATCAAAATTGATAGCTTGGGGATTTTATCAGCTGCAAAAATGGGGAGATAAGCAGGTTGGAGATAAGAGGCTCAGCGTTTAAATACATAGCGGCTGGAGGGTCGCTGTTCGGTTAGATTTATAACAAATTAAGACTGTAAATTAACAGCAAGCATGGATGAAAATTAATTTAACCGCCTCTCCCTCAGCAAAAGAACAATGTGTAGCAATCTACCATTTTCTGGCTTCCTTACATTTTGCCCTCCACATAAATATATAAATACATATGATATCAGTTAGACATTGAAGATTATCAATTCTCAGAAAAATCACTAGAAAAGAAAACTTCTTATCACTGGATATAAAAATGTGCAGTTGATACGAAAAACGAACAATACTGTTAGTGAATAAATCAAGCAAAAAAGTGTGAAATGATGAACAAACCTCAATAATGAATCTTGGCGTTTACTTGCCAACCCTCCTCGTCTAACGTCATTATTTTGCAAATCCGAGCGCTTATCAGTAGCGGTGCTTCTCTTTTCATCATCATCGATGTCTTTTTGATCCACCTGTTTCAGTCTTGCGTCTTCGGGACAGTTGCTGCTGTTGTTACTGAAATCAAGATTCACTAGTATTAACGTTCAATCTTTTAATACAAATTAAGAGTACAATTATACGCCTCACTGTTTTAAGGCAGCATATAACTAACTTTTCTTTTAAAAATGCAAATAAGGTAAGAATTAAGAAAAAAATAAGAGTTAAGAATTAGTCTTCGCTTAGTAGTCTATCAGTCAGGATTGGTCAACTCTTTGTTATTATAGAAATGTTTTCATCCGCAGTCGTTTTTGTATTGATTTTTCAAATCAAAGTTCTTCAACATATTTTTCGACATTCTTGAAGAGTCTACAGGAATACCAAGAAGCTCATAGAAAAGACGAACTGGATAAATTCATACTGGATGGATGATACAGAATTGATGATGTGGACGGTGTGAAACTGGGTGCTAAGATTTTGTATTAAAAAGTTATACATAGTAGCCTTTCTGTGGGAATTATTATGGAAATTAGTTTCAAACCCCACTGTCAGCTCTAACAAGTACGAAAATTTTGTCAGGAGATGAAACGAGCGCAAGGTCAGGCTGAAAAGGATCTCCTGTTATCAAAGATGGGGATGCAAAGGAGGGAAGAACAGCAGATAGTTTGCAATGTGGGGATAATGATCTAACGATAGAACGAAGAACAGAACAATAATGCCACGTGTACCTGCCATCATTTAGACATGATTTACAGCTAGAAACATTTTGCAGTGTTTTAAGTTGAAAGAAGACAACTTAAATGGATAGTATTAAAAAACTACATATTGATGCGGCAAGTACATTCAAATCCATTCTAATTTTAATCATATGTTTTGTATCAGTTTTTGCAGCTTTCTGTTGATCTGAAAGTTGATTCCAAATTATGAAAATTACTTGGGCAAGCAAATTGTTCTTATCACAAGAAATGCATGATTTCCATATCACACAAATGCAAAAAACACACGAATAAATTTACCCAACTAAAAATTCTGTTGATGACCTAATAAACATCTAAAATTAGCTGTTTTCGACCTCTTCGAAAGCATGTGCATCTACTTCAAAAACTAAAAAAAAGTAATATAATGGCTGATAACGGAACCTAAGCATGTGGTTAAAATACTTCTTCCCGAATTTCTACAAGATTGGAAACATCGGTTTGTGAACGAAAAGCGAGTTTAGTTTAGTTTAGTTTAGTTTAGTTTAGTTTAGTTTAGTTTAGTTTAGTTTAGTTTAGTTTAGTTTAGTTTAGTTCAGTTTTAGTTTGGTTTAGTTTAGGTTAGCTTATTTTAGTTTACATTAGGTTAGTTTGCATTGATAAGTTTAAATGAGCTACTTAAAATAATATTCGAAGACCTAAATGGATGATACACCTAAAGCTAAATCAAAATGGGTATAACGAGATCAATGGAGTCTCTAAAAGGAGGACCTCCCTCAACAGGTAAGCTTATCGAAGAGAAAACACCCCTTTCTTAAGAGAAGTTGATTCATTTAGAAGTTTATATAGACACGTAAAGAAGGAAAATGTGACGCCCACACATCCCTCGCTTGGTTGAAACCCTAGTCAAAATATGATTTGCGCTTTTACGTGGAAGGTAGATTCTAAATGTCAACGTTGAACCTGAGCATAAACAAAAAATTTAATCCCTCCCATGCGAAACATGTCCTAGTCAGGGACGCACATTAGGCGGGGTGTGGGGTGTCATGAAATGAAACACCTACCAGTAGTGAAACTCCACTTCATCATTATCAACAGCTAGTGGTGAAAGCCTTGGTGAAATGCTTAACTCTGTTTCTTCGCATGACAGAGATCTTGCATCTGCCCCTAGCCAAAGTTCATCATCTGAATCAAGAACAAAATATTACAACATTCATGATGAGGTTTCAAGAACTAAGAGGACATTTCATGATAAATTCATGAGGTGTGAAAGATGAAGTTGGCTGCATATTGGGCATGCATTATAAATTATTAAAGATGGTCTCTTTTCACAAACAAAAAAGATGATATTTCAATGTTTAAACTAGAAGCATTTTCACTCACACAAACCTAAATACAATGCAGTTTTCGTATCATGTAACATAACATTTTCCTCACATTTTCAATGCTAAAAATAATCAATGATCATGCTCTTTTCCTAGAATCATCATGATCATATTCATAAAATGAAGATAATGCCATGGAATCTCTCTCTAGACACACTTAATTTTTGGAGGTTTTAAGGTTTGATTGTAGCTTCATCCTTCCTCCACCTTCTTAATACGTCAGCTGGTTGATGACCCATGGAAAGACTGATTTTTTCACAGCAGCTAAGGCTGCATCTTCAGAATATCTGAGAAGATACTTGCAATGGAGAGGGGTCAGCCTTTAATTTTAAATAATTGAAAATAAAATAAAACTTGCTTTCAAACTTCCAATGGATAATGATCAAGCTGATCTCCTATATGTTCTAAGATTATCAATCCCTGCCATGGTATAGCTGGGGCTCTCCACCTACTCTTTGGTCAAAAGTAGAACAATGTATCAAAAAAAATTTCAGAATCAGTTCAAAGTTTGAGTGCACAGGATGGAACGGGAATAATCTTTCATAAAAGACCATCTTTAAAAAACCTAAAAGAGAGCAAAATTCATGGTGCCCCATTAAGAACCCTACCCCAACTGAGATACCTGCTTCCATTCATAAGCTTGGTGATAATTCTTGATTGAAGGCAACTAGGGATTTTTTTAAACAAACAAACCTCCTACTCCAGGTACAAGCAAATACTCTACACTTCCAAAATTCGCAGAATCATTGCCTGGCAAAACTTTCCTCTCTTCAGTTGAACTATTCCAGTCATCATCAGTTAAACTATCAATCCAAAGTTGCACACTTTCACTACTTCCAACTCCTAGAAACCAACATAAATGTGTAATTCTTTTGGGCTGCCTGGTTTGCATGGAACCTTAAAAGAGTAAACTGCAACATTACTACCAAGAGATGAATTAGAAATAATTTTCCTTCAAAAAAACTTATAATTGTTTTGCAAACTTTCATGAGACAGTGATAGCAGCAGGTCATATGATCGCAGCATGCCTGTGCAACTGCATGGGACCTCATGTATAAATTATTATATATTATCATATAAATCATAATATTTACAATAATGTAGATCATAAAATATTTTGCAATGAGAAATATGGACATCAGTAAATAGGTCTCAACACAGACTTTGGCTTTTTGGTAATCATGCTCCTTACAATAGATCTAATTTAAGTATCAGAGAAAAGGATTTGACAATTTCAATTTACAGAGTATAACATTTGTTAGAAATTTAAAATGTAATTGTAAGGTGTATCATGTAAATACTTAAAAACTCTCACATTTTCATTTAAACAACTATTGTTGTCTAGAAAATATATAGAAAAAGTAATCTAAAGGAATCACATGTGTATGGTGCAAAGTTAGTTGTTAACTAATTACTTCTGCCTTGCAGCAAAGAGATTGCACTAAAATGATATGCATTCTTGCCCCCTTGGGCCAGGTGTTTACATCATTCTATAACAGGTGGCAGAATTCTTGATTAGGAGAGGGTGATGATGCTGTGTAAAGAGATGGCTAGGCCAGAATAGAAGAAAAGGGAAAACTGTCAGTAAGCCTTAAGTTTGGTTGGCGAGAAAATTTTAATTAAATTAAGTATATTGCACTAGATTGTAGTTCTTGTAGTTGATTATCATGTTTTATATTTTAGCAAGCCATGTCTAATGCTGAAACCAGTTGCGTTTATTTTCTGTGTTTTCTGGGGGGGGGGGGGGTGTTGGTAGAAGCTTTTGTATGCCCAAAGTTGTGATGTTCAAGATACCCAATAGAACCCAAACTCTAAGTTTAAAAATTCATTGAATAGATAACAACCACATTGCATGATGTAAAAGACAGAGGTTATAAAAATAGTTGTTTAAAATTATAAGACATGGTAGTTTAAATCAAGACCACTGAATTCTAGAAGAAGTCTGGATGTCTGCTCTGCAGAGAGATTTTGAAGGCCCAAGGATAAAACTGTAAAATCAGCCCCCACCCCTCAATTGAGGCACGCACAAGGGGCAAAAATCAAGGGAATCTTGGGTACTTTTGGAACCTTGTAGGCTGTTTCTTATGTAGAGTTCCTTTAATACACCTGAAGAGGATAAAAATTGCATAAGACACCAACACCCTGAGGTCCTGGGGAAAATTTTTTCCTGTCCCCTCTCAGCAGTCCTGGTGGATATGTGGCAATAAATTGACCCCCAATGATAGGCATGTAGGAGCTTATTGGTGATTTATGAATGAAAAAGATGACATATCTTTAGCAGTAATATGGAATTATATTTAATTCACTAGTTGGAAACATACTTTCTAAAGTCTTCAATGTAGTGAAGCTTTGTGACTTCAGCTTTCTCCAGTTATTATCCTCCTCATCTTCATTTGATTTGTTCATTATTTTGTCAGTGCTAATAAACAAACCATCTGCAAGACTGTTTCAGCAAAGGTCCTGCATTAATCCAGGAACAATACCATACTAATCCCTGTAAATATGATAAGAATAAAATCTAATATAGGATTTATTATCTGAGAAAAAACACACACACATTTTAGACAGAAACCCTGATTTTTAAATACATTCAGCAGAGACTGCATAAGATGCACCTGATTTTAACAGTTCAGCAATCTAATACCTGTAACCTGGAATTTCCAGCCAGGGGTGCAATTCATAAATTAAATTTTGGAGGTTTTCAGCATATGATTATGCTCCTTGGTGTGGCATAAGCACAAAATCTGTCCATATAATCAAAATGCTGCAAAATTGACATAATTGATGAAAGCATTCTCAGATTAAATGCAATTTTCTTTCTCTTGCTCTTAATAGCATTGTTTAATGCTCATGTGTTTACATACCAACATTCCATGAAATCCTTAATCATTATGTGGCAGTTGAGCCTTGGCATTCCTTTGGCATCATATGCACTAAACCTATCTTAGAGTCAACTGCACATAAGAATTCTTTAATTTTAGCTCCCTTGTATATTTGTTGACTTCAATCAGCCAAATAACAACAAGTAGTATAATATGTCTAAAATGGTTACCTCTTGTGAATGAATTCTTGCCAAACATTCAAGGAAAACTAAAATTCTTTAGTCATGCATGTTTCCTTATAAAAAACAGGATGGCCCTAGTGGCTAAACACCCTTAGAATCTAGCCTTCACAATCTTTTAAGAAAAAATTTGACCACATTTGGCTATTTCAATCTATCTATTGTTGACAAACTTAAAACAATTGAAGCAAATGAAATGCTTGTGATATAGCAGTGTGCTTGCAGAGATTTGAAATAGTGCCTGCTGAAAACCAACAGCAAAGATCCAATAACTAATTCTTGATGGCAGGGGGTGTTTGGATCCTAATCAGAACAAAAGCTGTTAACAACAAAATGTGCAACAAAAAGGCACTTAATGGCTTTCCAGAAAATCTTCCCATAGTTGTGTGCTGGTGCAAGCCCTTTAGGGTCTTTGAGATTAAACCAGTGAGCAACATGTCTTGTTTACAGCATGGACAGACTAAGGAGTATGCCATATGGAAGCAACAATTTTGAAAACATAACATTTGGCTGAAGTTGCACACACACAACATGCCACTTTGCATGCAAATAAGATGCAATGTACAGAATGAAAACATTGATGTTATGTTTAAGGGGTATAAGGATTGCCTTTTTCTAATCTAGTAAACCTGCAAGTAGTGGGATCTAAAACCTTTAAACTGAAACTGGCCTGATTTTTCAATATTGTTATCCGATTGAAAAAATTACTAAACGTGGCTTTCTTACTAAATGCAAGAGAGCCGTCCTATGAAAATAACCACCGCGTAGACAGATGAAATACCCATACTTTAAACCATTTTTTATTGGAGGTCAACGAACTTCAGCTTTTTTGACCAGTTGGGGTGGCAGCAAAGAGTAACAACTGTTGTCGACAGATCAACTACTTACACACAGATTAATATTTTAGGCTAATATGCTCATTCTTAGCGTCGAGTTTAATATCTTATTATAAATAATTAATTAAATGAAAATGAACAATGTTCAGCTGTTACTTTAATAAACCTTTAATCAAAAAAGGTTTCATGCTAACAGATCTAATAACGATATGACTTATTTCATATGAAAATGTAATTGGTTTTCTAGACGTAATAGAAGCCCTATCATTCTTAAACTTGAGAAAAACTGAGCATGTAGGTGGTAGAAATGGGTTCCAAATTTCAACCAAGGGATTAACGTAACGTTCAGAGTTGTGATAAACAAAGTGTCAATATTATAATAAATTCACACTCACGCATTAGTTAGTTTGCTTCGTTGCGATTCCAGTATTGTTGCAATCAGTCGAAATAATATATCTCAGTTCCAGTCTTGTTCCTTGCATGCACACCCTCAAGGTTTTCTCTTACTTCCCAATAGCTTAAAGATGTTATTGTATGGTTTGCACAATACAAAATGTTTGAAATGTTTCTATGTAACAACAAGCAATAGGCCGTACCTTGCCTTTCCTTCCTCGACCATAAACAATTTCCTTTTGACAGGAAGTGATAAGTGGGAAATCCTCTTTTTCATGCCCAGCCTCTCTTGCGATTGTCTCCCATGTGACCAGTGACCAAGTGACCAAGCTCAATTGTAAGGAAAGGCTGTATATCAATATAGACCGGAGTAAATATACTTGATGTTTTTCATCGATTTAAAGAAAGCATTTGACACGGTAGACCCTTATCTTCTCCTTGATATAATGCACCACTGCGGGATATATGGTCTCGAACATAATGGTTCAGTTCTTATCTCCAAAATCTCAGGCAGTGCTGCAAAGTCAACGGTGTCACATCCGACACAGCAGAAATTAATATTAGGGTACCACAAGGATCTTGCCTTGGACCTCTTTTATTTTTGCTTAATATAAATGATCATCCTTTCGCTTTAAGAAAGGCACACGCTGCCATGTACGCCGACGATACAGTGATCTCATACTCTTCGGATAAAATCGAAGAAATTGACGTTGTTGTCAATGCAGAACTTGCCTGCCTCGAGCAATGGTTGCAGGGTAATAAGCTTTCCTTGAATATCTTAAAAACACAAGCCATGATAATTGGCTCAGCCCAAAAGCTGGGGATAATAACAAAAACATCAGAAATCACCAACTGCTCCAAAGTTAACGGAAACGATATCGAACTTGTACATTAAAACAAACATCTTGGTGTCATGATTGGCGATAATTTGAAATAGCGAAGCCAGCTAAAGTTCCTTCAAAAGAAAATCTCCCGAGCCCTTGAGCTTTTGAAATATGCCAAACAATTTGTACAAGAAGAGACTTTAAGGAAGATGTATTTAAGGATCGTCGAGCCCCACCTCAGCTATTGATGCTCAGTATGGAGATGCTGTGGTGAAAATAAACTGAATACCTTGCAAAAATTGCAGAACAGAGCTGCAAGAATCGTCACGGGCAGCCCTTTTGATTCATCGGCTTCTCCAGTGTTGCAAAGATTAGGCTGACTCTTAGTTGATAGGCTTGTCTATAGGGAATCATTTACCATGGTATATAAATCCCTAAATGGACTTGCTACCGACAACCTTTGTCAGATCTTCTCCCGATCAACTGATTTTCACAATCGGGTCTTACTAGATACGAAAAGCAATCTAATGATACCTTGAATGAGAACAGCTTATGGTCAAAACTCGTTCGCTTTACGCGAAGTTGATACATGGAACAAACTCCATTCTCATAGCCAGTTAGCTCCCTCCATCCAGTTATTTAAAGCCAAGCTCAAAACTAATTACTGGAACTATTCAAGAAAAGCTGGTTTTTAACTTTCGTTTTCTTTATTCAAATTTTTATTCAAAGATATTCTATATATATATATAGGTTTAGACAATTATTGCAATGTAATAGGTAGTTTTTATTTTAGTTGCAGGGTACATTGTAAAACAGTTATTCATAGTGAATTGTATCTCTGGGTAAAGAATTTTAGAATAAATAAAAAAATACATCAAAGTAGAAGGCTACCATTCCATATCATTTCATCCAAGCCCAACGGCATTTGCAAATTTTATAATGAGCTTATGAGCTTTTAATTAACTCTCAACTAACTCTATAGTAGCAACCTCCCTTTCATGCCCCCTATGGAAAAATAACTTGATTAACGTTAGAAGCAAAAAGAAAGAGGTATTTTGTTTGGTTGCGATGACAGCATGTTTTGGGAAGGTGCATTTTATGCGAGGGTGGGCACCAGGATTTACCTGATGGAAGGGCTAGGGTCCTCGATGGGGGGGGGACTATAAAACAGGGCCTCCGACGAGTCTTGAAAAGTGGAGGGGCCAAAATTCAATGAAAGAAAAATTACCCCGTCACGGCTTGATGAACTGCCTTCAACAACTAATGCAAAGATCTCCACTTCATGAAAACGTTTACGATGTAAGTCTCACGCAATTAAAACGATTATTTTAGCATGTGCAAATGGTATTTTCTAATAGTCATGGCAAAATTTGGATAAATTCACTTTCGATTTCCCTTTATCACCAAAATTTTTGGCATCGAGTTTTGAAATTCTTAGCAAGGCTGAAAACTGTTTAGGGGTGCAGATTTATTTGAGCCACACTATGGATATGTCACCGGAATGAATGTAGTTTTACAGGGTAAACTTTTCAGTAAAAACCATCGAATCAGATTTCCTTAAAAATTTTCCTTTTGGACCGGTTAGATGGTTCATTCTTGTATAATGTCTTTTCATTTGTGTAGCTTCCTAATTTATGTAAAACACCAAAAAAATATGACAATTTAATGCATTCTAAAATGTAAGCCTGGAGGTGTTTCCAATTTGGAGAAAATGTTTGCGGTCGACGGATATATCTGCCTTTCAAAGGCGTGGCCACCAATCCAGCTCCAGTTATACTACAAAGCCCCAACAAGAGGTAGCGCAAACAGGGGGTTCATGATAATGAAGCGCCAACCCCTCTCCTCCATAGACTCTTTGTCGATAGACCTTAATGCTTGTCGGATAATTTTTAGGACTTTTTGAAATAAAGATTGATTAGGGGCTATGGCGTTGATGATCATTGAGCAATTGCTTACACCTACGCCCCCCTGTATATGCAATGCTAGGGTCGGCGCTGCACTCATCTGAGGGTAACAAGGACAAAATATCATCAACGGCAAATCGCTAATTTTTGGCGCATTGAATGAATATTGAATAAAAACAGACAATACTGGCCCTCTGAAGGAATCTCTCCCTATCCAGCCTCCTAATGCTTACAAGATGTATTCTTTTATCAAATATTATCTATATTGTTTCTTTTTGACACTATCTCGTTCTACATCGCATTTTAATTTGCGCCCCCGCCCGCAACCACCACCTCCTTTCATCCCACACACACTGCTCCAGTTACATTTTGGTGGAAAAAAACAACTTTAATGTAATATGGATTAATATTACTTCAGATTAACCAAGAGGCTGTTAGCCCATAGAAAGTGATCATGTTTGTGCCCTCACAATTATTCAAGTGAATAAGAATTCTTCGAGTATTTTGTGGTTATGGCGGACGTCAGAGAGATGAGAGAAGGAGGAGTAATTAATTGGAACGCAGGTTAGAATAAAGTTTTTGTAACAATAACTTAACAGTTGAAAGAATATAAATTGATCGGGAGCGATAAAGCACGGTATGAGTTGCAAAGAAATATTGAGATAGCGAATGAAGGCAAGCTGATCTAAAACACATTTAGAAGCGAAGGGAGATAAAGCAAATAGAGACCAGAGTTTGTACTGTTAAAGATTACGATCAAACCACAGGTGACTATATGAATGGAACAAATCCTTGTGATGACGTTGCTTTCAACAGGAAATTACAGTTAAGCGTGGATGGTAAAAAATTTTACAAGCATTTAACAGGGTTGAATAACTAATTGTCATTACATCTTGTTGGTTCGAAGAGAAAAGGAAATACAGCATCACTCTTAAAGTTATGGGACTTCGATCTAAAAGTACATCTTTGCCAAAGTTGCCTGTAAACAATGCAATAGAGAAGCAAATAACCAAGGAATACTGGAAGGTTGATTGTAACGGAATGACAGAATTTAACGGACTGATAACAAAATCAAAACTCTGCCAATTAGATTCGGATAAACAGTCACAAGCAGAAAACTCAAGTAACGAAGAAGAAAATGGAAATGGGAATGTCTCGAATGAAAGGGGAACTGGAAATGTAACACCACAAAGAGGATTTCGAAACGTCTCGAAAGAAAATGGATTGGGGAATGTCATTACAGAAAATGAATGTGAAAATGTCGTCAAAGAGAATGGATTTGGGAATGCCGCTAAAGAAAATGGAATTGAAAATTTATCAAAAGCGCACTCAAAGAATACCACGAGAGGTAAACAGAATCATGAAAGTAAAAATGGCATATCGCGAAGACTGCGCGGAATCTTTCAATCGCTATTTCATTTGGACAAGAGAGATAAGGAGAACTTTCATAACTTAGCCGACTTTTCAACGATAGAACATAAAACACAATCAAAAAGTAGGTCTCTACCTGACTTGTATCGAACAGGAAAATCACCAAGGAAGCCTTTGATTTCAAACTTTTTACGAAAGTCCAGACGAAGGATTAGCTCTTTCAGAGAACGGAATCGTTCGCTGACGTCATTTTATGGAGTAACGTCAAATGAAAGTCTTCAGGATGTTGGTCAGATTGCATCAAAATATTCGAAATCAAATGGCTTTAATGATTTTTCAGCACCAAACTCCCCTTTAAGCAGTGAAAATCGGCCCGTATTTTCGTCTAGTCTTGAAACTTCACCGGTTTTCTTACAAAAGAAAAAGTCATTCTCGCCTGAAGACACAGCAAAAAATGGCAATGCCAAATTGCGACGAGAACGTTTTCGAAGATCCAAAACAACTGACTTTAGCAAAAGGCGCCATAATGGAGAGAGATTTGCATCATTTTCCGAAAGCTCAGATGTAACAGAAGAGGGAGATAGTATTGATATGTGTGATGTCATAACATCAAGCGCGTCGGTGGCTGTGCAAAATCGGCGAAAATTGCCGAAAAATAAGCGAGGCCAAGTAACAGACGGAAGTCCAATCGCCGAAAACAGCCATATAAGGAGAAATGGAGATAATTTAGGCGTTGAACGAGAAAAGGGGGTAGACAAAGACAAGCGGGTGATTATGTTATCCCAATTGGCCGATTGCGAGTTGAATGCGTTCCTACGCAACAAAAACTTTGATCCTCAGAAGTCAAAGGATTGGTGTTCAGACATCGGTGAGCTTATGAGAGATAAAATTCAAACTGAAACAAAAGGAGATTTCAAAGTAATTGTGCAAGTGTTCATAGGAGCCATTGAAGACGATGGTATAAGAACAGCAATGCAATGTAACCTCAATCCAAACTGTGATGAATTCGTTGTAGCCTCATTTCGAAACGACTCACTGTTTGCATTTGCATCCTTGTTTGTTGTAGACGTTAGAGAACGTTAATAATTATATTAGAAGCCGCATGTCTAAATATAAGAGCCCCGGCCTACTTTCGCCAAATTTCAAAGTTGCTAGGGCATAGTTGGTATCAATGTCTATTGCAGTGAGGGAGGGGAAGGGGGCTAGCTGATTTGCAAAAGGTGTGATGATCTATTAACATGTGTCGAAACCCGGAATCACTGTGTATTGCAATGAGGGAGGGGAAGGGGGCTACCTGATTTGCAAAAGGTGTGATGATCTATTAACATGTGTCGAAAACCGGAATCACTGTGTATTGCAGTGAGGGAGGGGAAGGGGGCTACCTGATTTGCAAAAGGTGTGATGATCTATTAACATGTGTCGAAACCCGGAATCACTGTGTATTGCAGTGAGGGAGGGGAAGGGGGCTACCTGATTTGCAAAAGGTGTGATGATCTATTAACATGTGTCGAAACCCGGAATCACTGTGTATTGCAGTGGGGGAGGGGAAGGGGGCTACCTGATTTGCAAAAGATGTGATGATCTATTAACACGTGTCAAAACCCGGAATCACTGTGTATTGCAGTGGGGGAGGGGAAGGGGGCTACCTGATTTGCAAAAGGTGTGATGATCTATTAACACGTGTCAAAACCCGGAATCACTGTGTATTGCAGTGAGGGAGGGGAAGGGGGCTACCTGATTTGCAAAAGGTGTGATGATCTATTAACATGTGTCGAAACCCGGAATCACTGTGTATTGCAGTGAGGGAGGGGAAGGGGGCTACCTGATTTGCAAAAGGTGTGATGATCTATTAACACGTGTCAAAACCCGGAATCACTGTGTATTGCAGTGAGGGAGGGGAAGGGGGCTACCTGATTTGCAAAAGGTGTGATGATCTATTAACATGTGTCAAAACCCGTAATCACTGTGTATTGCAATGAGGGCAAGGGAGGGGGCTAGCTGATTTGCAAAAGGTGTGATGACCTATGAAGATGTGTCATAACCCAAGATAAAATGCCCTAGCATTGTCCCAGATGTTAGCTTGTTTTCTCTAAATATTGTACTAGCTTTGTCCCCCAAACATTTTATCTTTATCACGTTAAAATTCTTCCACATGAATGTATTTCCAAAATGTTGGTTTTCTGATAACTTGGTAAAGCATTTATATAAAGGTTATGGATATTTGGTTATGGAGGAAAGCTGCGAATGAAAATAAATTTAAGAATTAGAATTTAATCATGACATCGTTTTCAAAATGTTGGGTTTTTTCTTCAAATTTGTTATCTTTGTTATCTAGAAAATCTACCCTTGCGATACCCGATGTCCTGGCTTCTATGTCCACCATGCTTGTCCGTAAAGTCTCTGAGAAAATGGCTTGAATATCGCCATCTTCTAGACATAGAACTGTTAAAAGGGTGCTTTTTTACAGATTAAATCAGTGATTTGTAAGCATAAAAATTTTATGTTAAATCCCTTTGTCAGTGACTGCATATAAAAGGAGGTAATGATTTAGAAACAGTCAGAGAAAAGGGGCAAAGTTGGAAAATTTCTATCAGGGATAAAGGGGACAAAATCAATTTCATGGACAAGCCGGGCCGTGAATAAAACATTAGAAATATTCTGTAGGCCAAAAAATTCAAGAATGTAAAGTTGAACTGTAATTAAATGGTTATTAATGGAATTGGGACGAACTGAGCTTAGCGATGTGGTGTAGAGCAAGCTCTATTGACAATTTGAAACGAGGGGCGCGCTGCGTATGAGCTAAGGGGCGCCATTTGAATTTGATTTCTAGGAATGGCGACAAGCCGTAAACTTTGCAGCGACATGAACGAAGAAAACACAGCATTAACAAGGCAAGAAATTTTAATTTCTAAGCGAACAATACGGTGCATTATTGCCCGTGGTTTGCACATAAAACTCTAATTGGTAGAACTGTTTGGCACAATGAGGAAATAGATAACACTTTTCTAAATAGGCGAAGGTCTATGTGTGCAGCTCAGTAAAGTACTCCGTAAAACTGGAAATGGCTTTCCAGCAATATATGTGTTGAAAAGGGACTCAAACAAGGTTGTGTGCTTATTCCAATGCTATTCAACTTTTCATGGATTAAATTAGTAATATCTTCGACAAACTTGTTGCCCGGTTTCTCTTATAGAGAAGCAAGGGCAGATTTTGTAACAATAGGTTCGATGGTTTGTCTACATATTACGTCAAACTGATAAACTAGCCAATCAGACAGCTCTATTGGCGATGAATTCTTTTGGTTTATTTTATTCCTTTCTAAACTATTTCATGCGGCACGTTTCAGTTGCTTCGAAGACATTTAGAAATTAGGTGGGGGAGGCTGGACGTACAGCATTGGTTGAATATATAACTGCCAATTGACTTCATAAATATTTCAAACCTCTTTGAAATATTTTTTACAACTACTGCTGACTGTACAAGGCATGATGGTTTTTTTCATTTGAGTTTGGGACATTAACTTCCACGTCGGGAGAATTGTGGAGCACAGTAAAAAAAGGGTAGTCGAAAACAATGGATTGTGCAAAGAGCACTGAACCCAGAGCTTAGTGCAAGCAACCACTTGTGTGAAATTCATCGGTCGACACAGGTGCAAAAAATTTTGAGTTTCTACCGAAGTATATTTTCGTCGCGAGGAAAAAACGAGGATGCAGTTTTTTCCCCAAAACTAGCCCCTCCCTTCGCCATTACATGAGAGGATGCCACCGAAATAGAGCTGTCTGATTGGCTAGTTTATCAGTTTGACGTAATATGTAAACAAACTACCGAACCTATTGTTACAAAATCTGCCCTTGCTTTATAGTCACATAGCTTAACTATGGCTTAACCACCACCTCCTTAATAACCTCATTCTCCTTTCTACCTTACCCCCAGCGTCTCCAAAATAGTTTTACTGCTATGGGAACTTATTATCAGCAATGGTATTAACCGTTGATATTAAAAAGTAAGAAAATGATCTCTAACCCAGTCGGCAAACTGATTACGAATCTTTTTGACAAACTTATACAACCTATAGTACTCTACATCAATGAAGTATTTCCTCATCACCAGTTGAGGTCTATTGCAAAAAACCTTTTATTCGTAAATTTATTCGTTCCACCCCGGGGTATTTCATTCCACCGGGCCCCAGTGAGCAATCAATTTTTTCATTGAACAAAACTTTTGCGGGCCGCAGACCTCCAACCCCACCTACCTCCCTCTCGACGGTCCTACCTACGAACACAATAAAACACTGAGTGAGTTTAGTTGAGTGACCACATACTATTAATTGAAGTGGGGAGACACAATAGCCTTCAGGTAGAACAACGTCTCTGTATGAATTGCGGTTTAAACCTTGAAGAAACAAGTTTTATTTTTTAATAATATGTCCGGCGTATAAAATTCTAAGAGCCGACCTATAATCGGTTGCAAATGCTGAAATTTTGTACCCAAATATGCAATTTCCACTATTATGTGTAGCTAAAATGCAACTGTTATCAGCAGACTCTTCGGAACCGGGGGCTTCTGCCCCCTCCCAATAATTACAAATGTTTGTTCATCCCTTTTTTGAAAAAATGCTGTAAAGAGCAACTGTTAAGCTGATCAAGACAATAGATAGTGTTCCTCGTCAATAAGATATCAAACATCATGATTTTTTTATTAATTTGACTAGTGCAGCAGAGGCTTTTTCCAGCGATTTAAAGGGCGTGGTCCTGAGAAATTTCCCCTCACCTTGCTCACTTTGCAAAATAGCTGCCACACCTTGCATGAGGTTGCGCTTTAATCTTCGATGATCATGAGGTCTACTTACTACCAAGAAAGCATTTTCACGAATCAAAGCAAAATTTAATGGATAACACAATAATACTGGGGAGTGGGGTGTCGCACCGGCAAGTCCGTCCCTGGCTCCGCCGCTGTTGTCTATGACCCTCATCGTCATGTGCGTCTAGAGTCTTTTTCAGTAACCATGGTCTTCATCAGCTGCAATCAATCTGTGCTTCGTATGAAATTTTCCGACAAGTATTGTTTTGCTCCTTTCGTTCTTGCAATATGGTGTTATTGTTTGGGGTCAAACGTATGTATCATACATTCAGAGGCGGAAATTCTGGGGGGGGGGGGCGCAAGCCCCCCACTCATGAATCCGTCGGAAAAATGAAGCATTTGTCGGAAATTTTAGGATACCAATTCTGAAGGCAATTTCCTTTTTGAGTATAGCTTATCAGGGGAAATCATTATTTGTGAACCTGAGAAACCATAACAATTGTGCACAATAAAAGTTAATTTTGTTAACTTTAAGGGAGAAAAAAGGAAGCGCAGTAATGTAAGTGAGTGTTATAGTGTTATTAGTGTTGTTATAGAGTGGACGAGTGGATAGAGAGTTTTTGTGTGAGAAGGAATGGTTCTAATATAAACACTAAAGCAGTAACTTTGGTTGGGCATGTACACCACAAAAATTAGAAATCACTAAAGTATCATATTACACAAGATCACTCTGGTGTGTTCTAGTGCCAATCGAGATGTTTTAGGTAATTTAACTTTAAGTTAACTGTAAGACTTGTTCGCCTGTAAGGATGCCTCCAAAACGTAAAAATATTGAATGCGTTAAGTGTGGCTGTATCTTCGATTCGATCGTGACCACAGGAAAAGACACAACATGCGACATCATTGAAGCAAAACAAAACGAAACAGCGAAAGAGTATCAATTTTAAGATTGCTTGAGCTCCTGCAGATCCTTTCGAGGTTTTTAATCATAATTTACTTCTTCAGCACAGCTTTGATTTCTGCTCTGCTATTGCAAACTAAATTCTCAATAGCAATCAGAAAACTACTTATTGTCGTCTTTTTTGGTATTAATATCATATTTTTGCTGATATTGATAGGGGGATGGGGACAAAATTTTTTTAATTTTAGGGCATTTAGTGACTGTTTTGCAACACATTTTACCTTTTTTCAGTTTTATATTTTACTTTTGTGTCAGTGAAAGTTTTCTAAAAGTTTTTTGCTTGCATATTTGAAAAATTGGAAATGCAGGTATTGAGATCATTGCAAGAAAAGTTTAACAACACATCTGCTACAATCAGGAGAAATAAATTCGCTTTTTCTTCAAATGCTCTGCAGTGCTTGTGCTGACGCCGAAGCCGTATTTAACAATAAGATATCTCAGTGAAGAAAGCGAAGTTTTGACCAAATGTCTTCGGATGAAGTAGCAACTGGCCCTAAACAACTGCTTTAAACAGAGTTATTTTTCTATTCCCTGGATTTGATCGAGCAACAATTGGTTGACCGTTTTAGTAATCAACGGGGTCTATTAAGGTATTTCAATGTGCAACACCAAAACGTTTACTAAAACGACAACCGGAGGAGAATCTAAATCTCCTTCAAGATTTTGGTGAAAATGGATCTGGTGATATATGAAGACGTACACAGGGAGTATTCTATGTTTCAAACCAGACACAAAGAGAGGAACGTGATATGAATTTCTAAAAAGGAGTGCATCACTAAGCAGAAAAAATCAGAAGAGAAAAAAAAGCGCAAATATGCTGTTAAATTTCTGCGCAAATCTAAGCTCTGTAAAGTTTTTCCGAACTTGAAAAAGCTGTAGCAAGTATTTTGAAACATTCCAGCCACAAGTGCTGAAGCAGAAAGCGCATTCTCGAAGCTCAAGATAATAAAATCTTATCTAAGAGCAACAATGATCCAGCAACGGATTTCAGATTTGGCCATCGTCTCAATTGAGCGACAAAGACCGATGGACTATGGTGTTGAATTTGACATTGTTGCCTCTTTAAAATAGAGATTGAAAGATCGGTCATCAAGTGTTTTGTTACTAATTTATCAATATTTCAGAATTTATTAGCATTTCTAATAGTATCGTTTCCACTTTTACAAGAAAACAGATGCAGAAATTAAAAGAGGAAAAAAAATCGTGCTGCTTCTAACACGATATTTACTATATAAAGTATAAACCAGGTATTTAAAACGTATCCCTGCTTCTATGACAATTTTGAACATATTGTTGTTGTTAATGTTCTAATTTTGACATTGTGCAATGTGCATAATGTGTATAATGTGCATAAAGCTTTTGTATTGTGATGCATATCAGGGGCGGATACAGGAAAAAATTTGACCGACTTACGAGACAGTAATATGCGGGCTAAAAAGTGAATTATCTGCAGATCATTATCCGTGGCTTCACTAAAATATTAAAAAACCCCAGATGGCAACATAGTAGTAATAAAAAAACAAATTAAATATTGCGTTTTAGATACATTTTGGTAAGTAAGTGTGTCATAATAACCGATCCCAGAAACAAGAGCTTTCTTGAAAAAAACAGTTCATATAAGATGAAAATTCTTCGACTAGATTTCGCAAAAACAAGCAAATCAAGAAACTCCAAAATAGGAGAATATATAAAATTGGCAAAAAACCAAAAACAATGACATATCACAATTTGTCCAACTTCACAACAGCAAAAGTGTACAAATTTCGAGAAAGGAATATTAGACAAAAGTAGGAGAGATAAATTAAGGGACAAAATGTTCTAATCACTGATGAAAATACACAGAGTTTATCCAGGTTACCAACAATCAAAGGTTCAAGAATCCTTGATAGAAGCAGTTCTTGATGAGGGATGGCTAGGGCAGAAGAACAAGTCATTGATATCCTCATAGCTTGATGAATAGAAGGAGAACAGACTTAATAATGCATGGTTGCAAAAATTTTCTCATACTGTTCTTTGATTCTTTCTTATCTTAATAAATTTGAAAAGAACAGGTTTGATAGTGCATGGTTGCAAATATTCTAACAGTGTTCATTGAAATTCTCTTGCCTTGATAAGTATAAAATTATCAGCATAAATGGTGCTAGCTGCAAAAATATTCTAATACTGATCTTTGATACTCTCTTGACTTGATGAAAATAAAAAGGGCAGATTTGATGGTGCATGTTTGCAAAAAATATTCTCATACTTCTCTTTTATACTATCTTGATTTATAAAAGTAAAGAGAGTAAGATGAATGTTACATGGCTACAAAAAATAAAGGGTGCACAAGGCCTGAAGTTTATCTGTTGCAAGTAAATCTGAATGCAAATATAATCCAGCAGGGGTGAAGGCCCTAAGATGATTCATATCCTTGTTACCTGTCCGGGCCAAAGATATAGTATTGCTTAAGCAGTTTCCATCAGCATTGACCCTGACTACAAAGAATGTAGGTGTGTCTATTGATTGCCAAATAAATCATATGGCAAGAAAAAACAAACAAACCCCAGGTTATAAAATATGATCTCCTACAGATCACTTTCCTTTGATATGAGCTCCTACAAAAGCATTAAAATTTTTACACTTTTTAAGAGAAATATCATTTCCTTTACACCCCTAAAATTTTTAGCAATCAAATATTAGATCTGCACATTAAACTATAATTTGCTATTAAAGATTTCTAAGCTCAATTGAATGGAATCAATAAAGACTGTTTAAAAGTGACTTTTTTTGAGTTGCAACTCAAGTGTAAACCAGGGCAGAGATAGACTTTGAAGTTGGAAGAGGATGATTTAATAGTGCACATCTAAGAAGCAGTGAGTATGCTTCTGACAAAAATTGCAATCAAAAGAAGAGCTTGGTTGATGATGACAACAATGATAAAAATGTTACAAAACTTTTGTGAAACAATATTAAAACAAGGGACTTGAAAAGTAGATGATGATGATGGATTACACTGCACCAATGAATTTATTTTGTTTATGTGACATCTCTTAAGATTATAATTGTCTCTGTTTATGGAATACACAGCATCAGCATGATATTTAATTGCCAATGCTGGGAATCTCCACAAACATTTTTGTGTGGTAGCCACAGGAGCCTTTCCCTGTAATAGCCCCTTGAATATACTTTGACTTTAGTCTATCAGCAAACAAAGTTTCTGGCATAAAGGGCATAAATTTTTCCAGTTCCTCTATTTACTTGTACAAGGCTCTTTCTGGATATTACCAGTTAAATATTCAATAAAATGTTATTTTTATTCGACCCTGCGTGATGTTCAGAATCTTTCACTGTGGGGTAATTCATTGGAATCTGGAGTTTCCATCTGAGCAAAAATAATTTCTACCTAGCATGAAGTTCAGAAGACTGCTTGGTGAAAGCTATCAGGAGGCAAAATTTTGTTTTCTTTTTCAAATTCATTTTGCTCCGCATTATTATTTAATAGCAAACTCCTTGCTAATTATAAGCCAAATAATTCTTACATTTGTGTCAAAACCCCGTGAAAACATGGAGCTTTTGCCAGAACAATATTTCTTTGAAATTTCGCCTACGAAGGAAAGATGCAAATGGCCAACATTTTCCAAAAGAGCTTTCACTGTATTTAAAATATCAAAAATGCCCTGGTTTGGCTCTTATCAAATTTTATTCTGTATTTAGATAAAAGAAATGTTACCTGGCAGGCAATACGATTTTCTGGTGCTGGCAATCAAAAACAGATTTGGGGACGAAATTCAACTCTGCAGGATCCTTGGCTGAGCCTGCTTAGTCCTGCTCCAAGAAATTCAAAATACTCATCTCTACCTCATTTTTTTCAGCAAAGTCTGCCAGACTCTCGAGGTCCTGTGATTTGATAATTGATTCAACCTCTTCAGAAAGTCCATCTTGTTAGAAATAACTTGAATAGCAATAATTAAATCGTTGGCGAGGTCTCCAACAGGAACCGGAACAAGATAAAAATCATCGCTCTGGCCACCGACTTACGGTAAACGGGAGGAAAGGAGGGTGGCAGTTAAGCGGGTTTAGTAACAGAGCTTCGTATGGCCATCAGGGTGGCTGGAGAACATCGTTCTGGCCACCGACTTACGGAAAAATTGGATGTAAGAAGGATGATTTTTGCAAGGGTCTGCAAGGAGGTAAATCAAGAGGATCGTATATACATTAATGCTTACAAAAATCATCCTTCTAACCACCGACTTACGGTAATTCGGTGAGGTTAGACGGATGTTTTTAAAAACTATTTCTTGACAGTAGATTCCATATGGTCTTCTATTCCTCAAGCACTATTTCCAATGAATAAAAATCATCCCTCTGATTACCCTCTATCCCGGTGGTCAGGAAGATGCTTTTTGAAATCCTCCTAGACACTGTCTACGCCAAACAAAAAAGGAAAAAAGTTTAAGTCGGACAACGATGCTGTGCAATTTAATTTCATCAGAAATCGAGTTTTTGAGGAAGATATTGCTAAAACTCTGACCGTCTTCCGTAAGTCTCGTAAGACGGTCTGTATCCGCCCCTGATGCATATGTACTTCGTTTGAAAGGCAAGGTCAAGTAAGACCTCTCTTAAAATTTGCGAGCTCTTCGAGTTCATCATGTTGTAGGTACAGTAAAATACAAAATGAAAATTGCTGTTTTATTGAACTTATTATTTGCTCTTATTTGCACCTGGTTTGCTTAGCGTCTTGACATATATGTTATAAATATTTAAAAATATTTTTCTTGTCGGATAAAAATTTGGTACAGAGCCCCCCATTCAAAGGCCTGAATTTCCGCCATTGCATACATTGATCCCATTACAATGATCCCAATAACAGTAAAAGGCTGTCAGAGCTTTCTCATTCAAACCTCGCATGTCTCCGTCTCTTCCAGTCCTCAAAGATCTTAAACTTTGAACAATTTTTCAGCTTTTTGAACTTCGTCTCTTAATCTTTGTATTTGATTCTGTTAATAAAACCTCACCTAGCTGCTTTCATAACTTGTTCTCATTCATCTCATCTGTTCATCAATATTTTACAAAACAGGCCAGTTGATTTAGACGTGTTCCGCAAAAACAGAGTTCAATATGGTCTTAAATCCATTCGTTATCTTGGTGCTAAACTTTGGAATGCTTTACCTGTGGAGCTCAAAAAAGCTTTATCAAAAAGTTCCTTCCAATTACAACTAAAAAATAACTTTTTGAACAGGATTGAAAAGTAAACTAGCCATCTTCTATTGCACAATGTCCACTAATATAAAATTCATGGATGATCAATATTACCTATTAATATCTTAATGCCTTAGGATAGCGTAGTAGGACTGGACACTTGTTGCGTTTATAGTATTAATTATGCTAATTTAGGTAATTTCCGTTTGCATCCCATATTTGCGTTGAAGTTGTAGTTCGAATTCAGTCAATCTATAATCTTACTACGAGTCGCACGCGTCATTTCGCTTTCACACTTACTCGATTGGTGGGCCGCATTTACCCTACAACAATAGGGGGCTCTCCCCTCGATTAGTTTACCTATTGAGAGAGCTCCTCCTTTAAGGTAGAAGACCCCCGTTTGGTGACCCTGAAAATCAAAATTTTTTTATTTTTGATTCTGATACAGAATTTATTGCTGTTTAAAATGAAAGATACTTTAACGCTATTTGATATTCCAATTTATGATGAAATTGCCAAATTGTAGAACAGGGTAGCATATTTTTGCATAGCAACGCCCTTAGCAACTGATTTGGAGTGGTTTTGGGTGGGGAAAGCTTCCACATCCCCTTTTATGGCTTGTTGATAACTTTTGTTGGTTTACCTGTGCTTAACCTCGATATGACACAGTCTATCGTAGGAGAGGCAAGCACATTGTACCCTCTCGATTGAAGGTCTTTGAGCACAACGTTAGAAAACTTTGAAATGGATAATATTGATGATAAAAGCGCAGTTCCGAGACGAAAATTTAGATCAACGAAGAGAGGGAAACGAAAGTTTCATGGTAATCAGTTTACTGACGTCTCAAGTAGTAAAAGTAAGAGAGTTCTAGGCAGCAAAATAGCTACAATTAAAACACCATCGCAAAGAACAACGCCTAGGCCCACCATGGTTGACGAGGAGAATGATGATCGAATAATTCATTCAACACCAATTACCAAGGCAGAGAAAAGATCAGTTTCAGCTAGAAAGATTGAATCAAGCCTGAGCCCAATAAAAAATGTAGAACGCACAGAGGAGGGTACAGGCTTTCGTTTTATAGACCTAGATGTCCTTGGAAATGTTTTTCAATTTTTTTCATGCCCAGATTTTTGTGAAAAGGGCTTGAATTTGTATGAAGTTACTGCAAGGGTTGTCAAAAGCATGAAAAGGATGACAGAGAATCTCCTGATTATTTGGTATGGAAGGCAAACCATGTATGTAATGCAAACTATAGAGGATCTGCTCCTGCTATGGAACCGGATGGGGCACAAAGAATCTTTAATCGTCCAAAGGAAAAGCATTCCCTAATTTATAATCACTTTTATGGCGATGGAGATAGCAAAAGTTTCTCTTCAGTTGAGAATGTTTACAAAGAGGATCAAAGTGACCAAATTTGAATGCATCGGCCATGTGCAAAAGAGGGTTGGCACAGCCTTGAGAAAGGTTCGGAAAGAGAAGAAGTTAGGTGGAAAAGGTAAGCTGACAGATAAGATGATTGATCGTCTCCAGAACTATTATGGTGTTGCTGTCTGATCACATAAAGGGGATTTAGAAGGTATGAAGTCAGCCATTTTAGCTGGTATGTTTCATTGTGCATCGTCAGAGGGCAAAGAATATCACAACTACTGCCCAGATGGTCCAAATAGCTGGTGTAAATTCAAATCAGATAAAACAAAGGGGACCAAATTGTACAAAGCTGGAGCAGGATTATCACTGTCTATAATCAAAGAAATAAAACCAATTTTTTCCAGATTAAGTTCAGATGAACTTCTTGGACGTTGCCTTCATGGGAAAACGCAAATCCAGAATGAGTCCTTTAATGGCATGATCTGGGAAAGATGCCCAAAAGCACAGTATGTTGGGAGAAATATCTTTGAATTTGGAGTGTTAGATGCTGTTGCACACTTCAACCTTGGTGCAGTTGCTGCACTTAAAGTTTATCAGGAGTGTGGTATTATGCCTGGAAAATACACCAGAGAAAGTTGTAAAATGCGGAACCAGAGACGACTATATAATGCCAAAAATAAGGAAAAAGACAGGTCAAAGTTGAGGAGAAAGCAGCTTAGGGGTAAAAGAAAGTCAAAAGATGACAAAAAACAACAAGAAGAGGGAGACTCCTATGGATCTGGACAATTTTGACTTTATTAAAATAACTTCAAACTTTGACCCTCATTTTCTCAAAACGGTAATTTTGCCTGGGTTCCAATTTTGTGCAGAAGATAGCTCTTGTTAGGTTTCGGATAATGCAACCAAATTTTCACCAAATATTTGTCACATGCTATGTTATGCAATAAACCTTTAAAAAATTGAGCAGTTGCAAAGGAAAAATTTTGTCAGCATGTGAAAGTTTAAAGAAACTATGAAAATATGCTAGTTGTATTTACTTTTCAAAAATTATAGTCATTTGCAACACCTTGCTAAATCTCATAGGTTTATTGCATAGCTTTATACCAGGTTTAGTTGTGCTAAAACTTTCATTCACATACAATTTAGGAGTCTAGAGATATCTTGGCCACAAGTACCCACACTTTTCGCTATTGTTTAGCTGCTCGTGGTTGCTATGGTAACCATATTCCAAAAATAAAGCATGCATCTTGCCACAATTTTGTCTTATTATATCATAAGCAAAGATTCCAGTCTAAATTAATTGAAATGACAGTTTTTTTCTCAAAAGGGGTCTTCCACATTAAGTAATTCCTGCATACCATTTGTTTAGTTAATTATTTTCTTCTTGTATATGCTCCTGTATTTCATTATTTTGTTTCTATACTTGTATTAACTTGTTTCTATATTTGTATTTAGTATGTATTTGCAGGCCCTTCAGAATTAAATAAATATTGGGGGGAGGAGGGCTGCGAGAGAATAGCACCGAAATAGGGTTAGAGGGGCTTGTCCCCGAGAAAATTTTTCAAGACCACGCCCTTTAGATCACTGGAAAACGCCCTTGTTGTAAAAATTGCACTCTTCAAATGATGAACAAATGACGATACCTGGATAACTGACGATAACTGACGAGGAACACCATTTAGACCGGCTCATTTGATAAAGTGTCTTTGTCAGCTTAGCCCTTTACGCATTTACAATATGTCCCAGTTGAGATCCCAGTTCCCACTAAAAGAGGTCAAAATAGAAATTGCTCAGAATTGTCCCAAAACTGTCACAAAGCCCATTTCTGAAACCCTTATCACGAATATAGACATGATTTTTTAAAATAATGTCACTAAAAGTGCCCAAATGGAACAAAAAGCGTCGCAAAGGTCCAAAAATTCACATTACATAAAATCCTCTAGTAATCAAGCCATAACTCGAGAAGTGAATCGACAGGTCGGGCCAGAACCTACCACTACCGTCTAGAAACAGACCAAAACCTTCCGACACAGTACAGGACCTCCATGAGTCATATAGAACCTGCCACAACTACTGAACAACTATCTTGAACAGGCCAGAATTATCTAGAACTGGCTAGAACCATCAAGCAGCATCTAAATCAAGCCAATGCTTGAGAAAACAATCAAAGGAAGGGGTTTGGGGCCCCTATTTTTTTGCAAATTAAGTTTACAGGCTTAGCGCGAAATTACCCTTAACTGCATAGTTTTTTTTACATGCGAATTTTTAGCAACACAAAATTTCGCGGGGGCCCCGTAGGGGCCAAATTGTTTGAGGGCCCTTAGTTTTACGCTTAAAGGTGCACATCGTGCGTTACGCCACTGAGTGGAATTATGATTATGTGAACCATACCATAGTCACATTCTCTTGTTACTATGTTTGAATAGAACTGAACTCAGGTCCTTCCGATAGCCTCATTTCAGATTTGGGATTTCTGAGAAGTAACAATTGTTAATCCAAGAAAACAACCTTTGGTTTTCATCTCGCATCAAGTAACTGTTTACAAGGATTCTTAATCTCTGGTCTAGTGTCGTTATTTGGTAAGTATCGAGCAGATTTGCTTGCCGATTTGCATGAGACGTTTTCCAACATTGATAAATGTCTGTCCCACTAAATGGGGACTTTGCAGCACTTTTCGGTCGAATCGTCAGAAGACTTAGAAACACCTTGACAACTTTGTAAAATTGGCGATTTTCAGGGCTCGCGTTAGGGATGATCCCGCCCCGAAATTAAAAAATGAACGACAAACACCTGTAATATCGAATTTTGTCGAAGTAATGGAAAAGTTACATTTGAGGAACTTCACAGCATTTTTCGGTCGAATCGTCAGAGCGAATCGTCAGAGCAATTCAATTCAGTCCATACAATTATAGCAAAAACCAAATTCAGATATTTTTTGGAATGCTTTTACCCCGCAGATAAGAACTTTTTTATTGTTTGTAATCTTCTGCCCAGGCTCTTTTTGGATAGTTACTAAGTTGGATGAAGGAGGCAAATCAGGCCCTTGTCATTTATATAGTACGGTATATCAAAGCCACTCGTTGTAGGAAGTGAAACAACTTTATCCAGCCTAATTGATATATACGAATTTAGATACATCCATGGAAAAAAGCAGATTTGTCTGAAAAAGCAGCTATTTGCTGTTTTAATGTTTTATTGTTTAAGGTAGGCTAAATTTTCTAATAATTGTATAATGAAAGATCTAATTTCCAAGAAACATTTTCTTCTTTCAAGAAATATATTTATATATGACCATTTACCTTTTTTTAAAAGAATTTCATTTTAGAATGGACTATGGACGAAAGTGGGGGGGGGGGGTTAGTCACAAAGTTGACTGCAGTGCAGGGGCAATCAAGTGAAAAGGGTTGATCCCTTTAGAGCAATATGTCATATGTCATGTGGAAATTGTTCCAATGTCTATTAAAAGCACATGATCCTGCACATGATTTGTTTCAATATAGTGAAAAGTTTTTTGAAAAAGATAAAAGCTCTTTATGCTAAGATTATTTTTGCCCCTATTTACCTGGTAAGAAGAGGCAGGTGGATGCTTGGCTCCCTAACCCTCCCTCATTGATGTCCATTGAAATCCAGCTGTTAGATGAAGGGCCATTTTTAGCTGTCATATTGAAGAGGGTGCTAAAAACAAATTTACTAATAAAGCAGGCCTACCATCCTTAAGATACTAAAGAGTGGGAAATTGCTAAAAAGTTCAGATAGTTAAAAAGTGATTCCATCATGAGATCAGTGATAATTTAAAGTGATATGAATTCTTTTACATTCGTTTTTGAGACTTTTTGATGCTAGCACTCATATATTTTAGGTCTCAAAAAATAAAGCTGAAAAACATGTCTTTGTCCTCAAGAAGAAGTTATAGACCTAAGTACCAGACTGAAATTGAGTTCTACGACAGGCGTGCGTTATGTGTTTCGAGTAATAAGTTAGAGAAAGAGGTTTGTTTTTCATGTTATGGGTTTCCACATCTGATTTTCAACAGCTTCCTTGCAAACAACTTTCTTCCTTTATATTTGAATGGAACATGAAAAATTGTAGCCTTTCATAGAGAGACACATTTACCCATGGGCCCAGGGGCCCTAAAATTGTTAGATCTAGTGGGCCTTGAGCAAATTTTAGAAAAACAATGAATTGCAGTTGATTTCATTCTTGTGTTTGTATTGAGAAGGGCTTCTTCTAAATAAGGGAACAGGGACCTGGGGAACAGGAATGGGGAAACAGGGGATCTTCAGGGAAACAGAGAGAGGAAGGAAACTGTACCTTCTTCCAGGATTACTTCTAAACCGATGAAAAGGGCTACATTTGAGACACTGATAGTATCATGTTCGTATCAAGTATAAGTTCATCCTTTTCTCTCATTTAGGGATTACATTCTTCAAAAAGGGCTGTTTAAAAACTCTAAATGGTGAACATGTTCAGCATTTTGTAGGCAAAGTCAGAAAATACCATTTGAATGTGTGTCTCTTGATTAATGATTATTTAATCTGAAAATTTTAGAAAACATGCATGATTACTGAGCTGAATTGACATGTCAAAATCTTTCACATGAAGGTTTAGAGAACATTTTTGTCAATGGCTATGCAGTCATCTCTGTTATTCGCAGCAAATTATGGTTATCTGCATGTGAATTATAATTTCCAATTGTTTGCATTAGTGATTAAACTCGTAGAATTGACTAAATGCTACTCAACACTACATTTGCTGTTATTATGCTCTTTATCAAGATGATATATTTTTTCTGAAAAATTGGGAGAAGTTCCTTAAGTTTTATCAGACAGAGAACACACAGAGGCAGTGATTACAACAAGTTACCACCTTTTACCACAATAAGGTCTGATAGTACCACCAACAACAGGATGTTAATTCTAACATAAAAGTTTTGTGACCTTTACCTCTGAAGGGCTTGTCCCCAAAATGTCCCTGGGCACCCAGGAAATTTGGAAGTTCTTATGTTTGTGCAGTGGTATCCAAAGTGCATTGGCGCACCTTATGATTTATGTATAATTTTAGCGCACTTACACCGTATAGGGTCATACGATTGGGCCTATTACAATTGGGGGGAGGGGGGGAATTTTGCCTTCAAACCTGAGGTGCGGGACCCTTGGCAAACCCAAGATCTTGTCAAGATTGGTCAGACTCTGAAAACTGGCCTGATGGCGTGCTTTTAGTTTGTAAGTGAAGAATACTTTTTTGTAGTGCCGAACGTATATAATATTGTGTTAAATTGATTTGAACCCCCCTCGGCCCTGGTGGGTCAACTCTCATTGTCAGTTGTAAGCACCCACATCTGAGGTTCTTGAAAATTGACCCTTTTCTCTGATTTTTAATTCAAATTTTATCCCCTCCCCTTTTATTTTCTGAAAACAACATATTAGATGTTTTACTTTTTTTGAAAAAACCCCCTTTTCTCCAATTTATGTGTCCTTGGTTTGGGATGCAATTGACAGTAGGAGTTGACCCACCGGGCCCTCTGCTAATCATCTGCGCGTTCCGTTACCGTTCGGCCGATATTTGCATCGTTCTTTTGTCGCTCCGTTAGTTCCGCAGCTGTTCTGTTGTCATTTCCCCTGTGCCATGGCTGTTCCACAGCTGTTGCACATCTCTTTCATTAACAATCTAATTATCCATCCCAAAACAATTTGTTATAAAGAGTTATGGAATTGAACACAGCACTTCTTCCTCACCTCTTCTGGCATTGCTGGTCATGTGCCTGGTGTGGTCACTCCTGTTTAAAGTGTTAGCATGCTTGTCCAGGAATGTTCTGGAGGTACACTTTTCTCTGAGATTAAAAGTATAAAAAGACCCTTTTCTCTGATATAGTTGAAACTGAGCAACCCTTTTCTCTGGGAAATAACCATTAATCTGGTTACTGCTGCAGCATTTCAAAGCACCCCTTGTCCTTGATTTTACGATTTATTAAACAATTGCCCCTTTTTTCTGATTTCTCTGCCCTTAGATTTTGCAGAAATTTTTCCCCTTTCTGAGTGATTTCCCGGACAAGCATGTTTACACTTTTTTTTAGAGTGGCCACGTTGGGGGTCATGTGATACAAACAATCAGCTTTTACGTCAATCATGCATCAATGCAAGATACATAAATGTGCAAACAAGCATAAAGATTTTACAAGAACATAACAGAACTGTAAGCATGACACATAAGCATAGTTTAGCATAAATGTAACACCAATGGCAATTGCAATTTCTTTAAAAAAATTTTTAACTAAAAAATCACAAAGAAAACAGTCAGTGTACCATGAAACCATCTCATTCACAATATGAAATGTAACAAATTGATTACAAAGTTATGTTACAAAGTTATGATATGATATAGCATTCAGTTAAAAAAAATGTTTCATTTTGCTTGACATGTTTCAGGAATTATTGGAGGAAGCTGATAGAGTTTTGTTGAATCTGCTAAAACCTGGCATGAATGCATTGCAGATTAATACTATTGAAAAACGGCGTGGTTTCATCGATTTGATCTATGAAAAAGTATGTACCATTCTTGTTATGGTTTATTGACGATATTTTAGCATATGAGTTTGTTATGTTATGTTATGTTATGTTATGTTATGTTATGTTATGTTATGTTATGTTATGTTATGTTATGTTATGTTATGTTATGTTATGTTATGTTAAGTTATGTCATGTCATGTCATGTCATGTCATGTCTCATGTTATGTTATGTCATGTCATGTCATGTCATGTAATGTCATGTCATGTTATGTTATGTTATGTTATGTTATGTTATGTTATGTCATGTCATGTCATGTCATGTCATGTCATGTCATGTCATGTCATGTCTCATGTTATGTTATGTCATGTCATGTCATGTCATGTCATGTCATGTCATGTCATGTCATGTCATGTTATGTTATGTTATGTTATGTTATGTTTTGTTATGTTATGTTATGTTATGTTATGTTATGTTATGTTATGTTATGTTATGTTATGTTATGTTATGTTATGTTATGTTATGTTATGTTAATAATCTCATGGTATAGGCCTCCTAACGAGCCATTCGAAACCTTCGATAAGCTTGAACATGTCCTGCATCTTATTTTTGAAGCAAAGGGAAAGGAGTTAATTATTTTAGGGAATACGAATTATGATTTAAGCACAAAAGAGACGGGAGTCACAAATCAATCAAAATCCCTGTTTCCAGGGCACGTTAAACGTCTCAAGGACTTATATCAATCTTTCGGACTAAAACAATTGACCACTCAACCAACACGAGAGACTGAAAATACCTCCACGATCATAGACCATCTTGCTGTCAGTAATACGGTGTTGTCAAGGCTGCCATTAGCGATCATTATCTATTTTACTGTGTAAGAAAATATCAATGTAGAACTATACATAAACTTAAGCATATCCATACAAGACAGCTAAAAAACGGCCACAAAGAAGCTTTCTTAGCTGATCTTGATGCCATCAACTGGTCTACTATATTAGTTTGTCCAGACGATTTAAATGTGATTGTAGATAAATTAATGAAGGCAATATCGTTTGTAATTGAAAAGCACGCTCCCTCAATAGAGAAGCGAGTGTCTGAGAGGTACAGCCCTTGGCCATCTCCTGATCTGAAGGCTCTGTTTCGAACAAGTGGCAGAATTAAGAATGCAGCGGTCAAAGCAAAATCTGAAACATTAATGAATGCTTATAGACAAGTTAGAAATCAGGCTAATAATATGATTTCTCGATGAAAGAGAGAATACTTCACAACTAAACTCGATGAGTGTGAAGGTGACCCTAAACAGACGTGGTCGACAAGCGATCCAAGTCAACTCAAATCCAATCCCTAAAGGTGGGTGACACAGTAATTAAGGATTTGATAAGCATAGCCAAATCTATGAACGAGTACTTCTGTTCAATAGGTGACAAGTTAAGTAACAAAATTCCTGATATGGAAAATGCTCTCTTGAAAGGAGACTATGATATAAATCCAACGGCCGCTCGCTTCACCTTCTCGCCAATGCAGCCTCAAAAGTTAATGAAAGCAATGAATAAGTTTAAGACTTCACAAGGGTCTGGCCTAGATCGAATTTCCAGCTTTTTCCTCAAGACAGGAATGCCTATTCTAGCTCACCCCATGAGTCAACTCTTTAACTTGGCTTTATCTTTAGGTCTGTTTCCTGACCGTTGGAAGATAGCACCAGTATTTAAGGATGGTGCTGCCGATGAAACTATCGCCCAATTTCTGTTCTACCAGTTGTCTCTCGCCTTTTTGAGAAACTAATTTACGACCAGCTGTACCACTAATCAGATTCCAACAAACTCATTTTCAGTAACCAATCGGCTTACAGACAGATGCACTCTGTTCTGTCGTGTTTGCTAAAGTGCACAAACGATTGGTACCTAAATTTAGAAGGCGGTAAATATACTGCAGTTACCTTTGTGGATCTCAAAAAGGCCTTTGACACGGTGAACCATGAAATATTATTGCAAAAAATAAAGCTTTACTGCATTCATAATAAAGAAATTAATTGGTTCAGCTCTTATTTAACCAATAGCAAGCAGTGCTGTAAGGTAAATGGGAAGATTTCGACAATAGAATCTTTACCATATAAATTGATGGTAAAGGGGTCTTGTCTTGGGCCTCTGCTATTTATTATTTATAAAAATGACCTCCATCTGCAGATGAAACATTGTGACGTTAACATGTATGCTGATGATGCATGACTGAACGACATAAGTGTTGATAAAGTAGCAAAGGCCTTTTTCAAAGTTGGTGAGGAGAACGTGTCCACAGTAGAAAATATAAAATACCTTGGCAAATTTGAGCAGTGACCAAAAAAGTTTTGCGCGGATTAGGGATGTTGCATTTCTCAAAAAAGTATCTGCCTATTGGTACTGCATAAAAAATGTACAGCAGTTTAGCGGAACCATATTTCAGATACAGCTGCCCGGTATGGGGAGTTGCCGGTATCAATGCTATAAATAAACTACAAAAACTAGGGCAGCAAGAATTGTCACAAGCAGCGCCTATGATGCTTCTGCTCTACCCATAATCAGAGAACTTGGTTGGCCCACCATCAATGAACTTATTGAATCAGAAACCTTGAAGATGGTGTACAAGACATTAAACGACCAAGCTCCCATTTACCTTACAGAAATGTTCGTCAGGCTATCCGAAACATGCAAGAGAGAACTTAGCAATACAAAAACAGATTTAGCCATCTTCCCATGGAAGTCAAATCGTCAAAATCTTTTGACATATTCATAAGTCGTATTAAAAATGCCAGAACTGAATGCTGATTCTCTCCTGCATGCTTAAATTTGCATTTTTAACTATCTTTTAAATATATGTATATATATATTTTTTTTTTAACTTGGTATGCTTTTCTTTAGCTTTGTATTTAAATGCACGGCCCACTGTAAATCAGTCCTCTGACTGACGTGGCCACCGTGCCTAAAGAATGTAAAATAATAAAATAATAAAAATAATAATATGTTGTGTTATGTTGTGTTATGTTATGTTATGTTATGTTATGTTATGTTATGTTATGTTATGTTATGTTATGTTATGTTATGTTATGTTATGTTATGTTATGTTATGTTATGTTATGTTATGTTATGTTATGTTATGTTAGTACAAATTAGTGTATTTTTTGTGTTTACTTGTACTATGGAAATAAAGTTATACGACCCTAAGCATAATATCAGGCCTCAGAAAATGCAAAATATCAGGGGCTTCAGGGGCTTTGCCCTGGACTTGAACCTACTAGGGGCCTTTGGATACACCCAGAGCTCCAGTCTATAAGCTACGGTCTTCCCCCAAAATTTTCACCACGCTATCAAATAACGTATAAATCTGAAAATCCCCTCCATTTCATCACATTACATCAATCAAAATATATTATATCATAAAATATTAGATGAGTTGTATATTTCATATTATAAATATAAATAGTATATTATTTCATATCATAAATATTGAGGCACGATGTCCTATCAGCTAATTATAAAATTTTTACAAAATATTTAAAAGAAAGAAAATTACTTAATAAGTAAAAAAACCTGATATGCTACTCTTCCTAGGGGGTCGTGCTTTAATTGTCATTGAAGTAGATAAATGCCGCCAGGCCCCACAACCCCGCAATCCCACCGAAAGACGGAACCCCACAGGCCCAGTCCGGTCCAAAAGGGATTTAATATGGACCAATAGGGCACCATCCCCGAAAACACGGCGAGGCCAAGGCAATCAAAACGCACTCATCCACCTCAGCTTCTGGGAAGTTGTTTGACTTCCTTCTTGAAGCAGTTTATAGAGGGTAAGTCACTGTACCTTTGCAGGATCTCGTTCCATGCTGTTGCTCCTGTAAATTGGAAACTCTTTTTGGTAAATTCCAATCGAGGTTTAGGCGAATGCAGATTTCGGCTATTCCTTGTTGAATAAACTTATTTTGGAAATTGTCAGGATAGTTTTTATCTCATCCATCCTATATAATTTAACAATTGATTTTACGTGTTAAAACTTTAATAGTTCATATTTTTTGCGACTTTAGACAAACTTAATTTTGCTATTTTAGGCATTGTTGAATTCAGAGAACGATAAATGTTTTGCACAACTTTGTGACATCTTATCAACAGAAGTAAGCATGCAACAACATATGCCCTTGTAGGAAATTAGAGATTTTAGAAACTGTAATATACTTCTCCATTGGATATTTAGATTTATTCTTAGTTAAAATTTCATTAAGTAGACCTATGATGAGATGCAGCAAAGACTGTAATTATAGCGGTTCCTGCCATCTTCGTTAAATTGTCACAAGAGCACCATGGAAACTTATTAGAGCTAACCTGCTTTTGACAAATTCTTTTGATGGCGCATCAGCATTGAATTTATGCTAACTTTTTTTCATATAATTAAAATAAGAAGTGTTTAATACGGTGCACTAAATAATTGTCGTTAGCTTTTAGAAAAAATGATATTTTTAAAAATTTCTAGGAAATGACGATAACAGACGCAGCAAATAAGACATTCAAGAGATTGCTTCTGAACAAGTGTCAAGAAGAGTTTGAAAGAGAACCCGTAAATCACGAGGACATGGAATACGAATATGTGAGTTTGAAGAATTTTAATTATGGTATAGAAACAATAAAAAAGTGAAGTATGATAAATATAATCTTTTCCTTGTATTCATTCAGTTTGGTAAAATATTTGAAGGAACATTCCATTAATTTTAATTTGCTGGTAACTAACCATTGATAAATTTCAGCACACGGCCAAATAAATACTTTCCGTGCCGGAGAATAAAGTTTCATGATCAAGTAACACCATGGATAATGTGGCTACAGCTCCTTCACAAGTTGTTGTTGGAATTTGATTTTAAATTCAGCAATAACGTTATGGGCTATGTATCAAAAGTGCTAGCCGTGTAATTCGCTATGCTGTAACAGGATTCCTAGGTTGTTCTAAAACGTTTAACTTTATTAACATTTTTGACGTTTTCAAAAAATCCATCAAAGAGAAGAAGTAGTATTTCATGCAACCGATTTGTATCGTGTTTATTGACTGACTTTCAAAGAATGATCAATTTCTTGTTGCTCTCATAAAGTTACCACTAAAAAGCATCTTTTTCATTTAAATTTTCCTATCGTTTTTTTTGAGTTTGAGAGGGCTGGCTCTAGATTTATAATGTACACCGTTACAGTACTACACATAAATAAGTAACAACGGAAGGTAGTGTTTAACCTGTGACCATAGAAGGTAGTATCGAACCTTGGGTTGTTGTAAAAAAGGCAGATTTATTTTCGATCTGTGATGAATACTTACAAAGATTTGCCATATATGATGCTCATTATGCTGTGCATATAATCCAGTATGAGCTGGATATTCAAATGTGCTGGATGTTCTGCCAAATAGTTTCTTCGTAGCCTCATCACTGCACCGCATTCTACGCCTGCTTTTAAGCAGCAGTTAATAAGGATATTGACTTTTAGGACTTTGAAAAGGTCTACGCGAGGATAAAGATGAAAAAACGTTCCATTGGTAACATTCGCTTCGTCGGAGAGTTGTTCAAATTAAAGGTTTGTTCGTAATTTGTTCCATTGGATCTTTCAGCATAAACTCTAATTGGGAAATTCCCATCAGCGCCTAAAGCTCCCCGCCAGTTGGTCATGATTCCCTCGTACCCTTTTGTTACTTTGAAATCAATTTAACTTGTCTCTGTTTATGGCTCTCTGTCACGATTGTCATGTTATTAACAATTTTTAATTGTTACTTTCAAACAATCTCAGTTTGATTTTTGTGTACAATACCAACACGAGGCCATGAAACCCATTCTATGTCAGGGCTCCATATTTGGAAATCATCATGTTTGATTCTGCCACATTCTTCCGCATATCAACCACAGATCTCTAAAAAAGACTGGATCGAGCAACCTATTGTTTTCGAATCCAACTTTTTGAAGCCAGAACGGCGCCATATTGGTAGGACCCAAACAATGAACTTCAGCGAACACGTGGAAAAGTATACTCGATAAAGTACAAGTATATCAAAAACATACGATCCAAAAGCTAAAAACGTTTTAAATGGCATTTGATAAACCATGCTGAGTGGCTTGCTTTTGACTCTACACTAAAAACCGCAGCTTTATGGGTCCTAGTAAGATGGCCGCCATCAAAATTTCTTGGCTTCACTTTTCAAACAATAGAAGCTCGATCCAGTCTTTTTTTGAGATCAGTGATATCAACAGGTTGATGGTTATAACTCTGAATGAAGAAGTCATTTTGATTTGAGTAACTTCTAGTCAAGTTGTTTTGTGTGACTTAAATTACCGTTATACTGCAGTGGGGGTTATGTGCATGCAGAAGCGAAACGATTTTTGCTCAACACATCTGTGCCTTCGGAGACAGACTTGTACATTACTTGTGCCAAATGATATTACATTTTTCTGGTTGTATTTTAAGATCGGAAAATAAGGAGAAAAGCTATAATGATGTGTATCTTAGTATTTGTTTTATCGTGTCCAGTGAAAGCAAAACTCTGATAAGCCTGAATTTTAGCAGAAGACACTTTCGAATTGCAAAGCAAGGGGTTTCCCAAAACTGTAAGTCCACAATAACGCATGACTACTGATGTGATAATAAAGGACAAGTGTGACAATTCAACACTCAGTTTTGTTTGTCTTTATGTTATTTGTATAGGTGCCTTCATGCGTGTTAGTGCAGGCTTTCTGTCTAGAAACTTGTTTACGCCAAACTAACGAGAGTTGTAGTTTTGTTGGGTAAAGCCACAAATGTGCTTTTCTTAAATTGTTGTCTCTTTATTCAGTCTCCGCTCTCATTACAATTTACCCAACAAAACTAATGGAGTCTAAATCTAACTGATGGATAAAGTATTGCGGCCAGAACGATTTGACACTGATCCAAGCGCCTCTGGAGCTACAAAGTCATGGATCCATTGGAAGCGAACATTCGAGAATTTTCTTGCGGTGTTACTAGATGAAAATATTGATAGGTTTAGGGTATTGACGAACTTTGTTTCTCCAACCGTTTTTGAATTCATTGAAGAATGTACAACTTATGAAGCAGCTCTTGAAACACTGAATAATATATATGTAAAACTGACTAACGAAATTTATGCCCGGCATGTACTCGCAACTCGGCGACATCAGAATGGTGAAAGCCTAGATGAATATTTACAAGCTCTCAAGGTGCTAAGTAAGGAATGTAATTTTCAGTCTGTTACGGCAGCCAAATACTGTGAGGAATACATTCGAGATGCATTTATTACAGGTTCACATTCGAATCAGATTCGCCAAAGACTTTGGGAAAACAAAACCTTAGATTTAAAGACAATGTTTGACCGAGCTCGAGCTTTAGAATCGGCCATTCAGAGCTCAGAAAGTTACGCCGCTCTCAAGCCATTCAATCCCGCCATCTCATCACTTGAAACAGGTACTCACTCTACAACCGTAGCTGACCCCACACTCTTAGCTCCGACATTAGGTGCAACTAACACAAAATGCTTCTTCTGTGGAAATGTCAAACATCCTCGGTCGAAATGCCTGGCTCGAGACTCCATTTGCCATAAATGTCAGAAAAAGGGGCACTTCGCAAAAGTCTGCTGAGAGAAACCTTTTAAAACCGATGAAGTTTCAGCTGCACTCTGGTCACCTACCCTTGCAACTGTTGGAACTCCTGAAGCTCTTAAAAAGTCTACTGCTACCGTGGTTGTTAATTCAGAATGGAGTGTTAAAGCCCTTTTTGATAGAGGAAGTAGTGAAAGCTATATACATCCAAGCTTAGTTCTAGTAGCTGCTATACCTGTCAAACCTTCAAACACCACAGTTGCAATGGCTAACACCACATTAAACACAAAGATCGAGGGGTTCTGTACCATCACCCTTGATTATCAGAGGTGCACATACGAGGATTTCCGCTTGTCTGTTATGCCAGGACTCTGCTCTGATCTCATTTTGGGACTTGATTTTCAATCTCAACATAAAAGTGTTACATTCAAGTATGGTGGCACAAAACCTCCCCTGTCTGTTTGCAGTTTTACGATACTAAACATTGATCCAACTTCACCATTTGCAAACCTGACATCTGACTGCCATCCCATTGCTACTAAGTCTAGACGCTACAGTAAGAAAGATTTAGAATTCATTAGTGATGAGGTGGATCGATTACTTGAAGAAGGCTCGCTCTAAGAACTTGCCATTTTCTTTAGAAGAAATTAAGAGAACAGTCAACTGCTATGGAAATTGCTGTGAGAGTAAGCCAAAGTTCTACTGCTCTAAGAAAGCTCACCTTATCAAGGCTATTAAGCCATTTGAAAGAATTAACATTGACTTCAAGGGTCCATTACCCTCAAACAACAAGAACAAGTACTTCCTGAATGTTATTGATGAGTACTCGAGATTTCCATTTGTTTTCCCCTGTGCAGATGTTTCTACCCCATCTGTTATAAGATGCTTAAGCACACTGTTTTCTCTCTTTGGATTGCCTGCCTATGTACATTCTGATCGTGGATCATCATTCATGAGTCATGAGTTACGAGACTTTTTTTAACCAGCAAAGGTGTGGCGGCGAGTCGTACATCAATTTATAATCCAAGGGGAAATGGTCAAGTTGAAAGGTACAATGGTACAATCTGGAAAGCAATCATCATGTCTCTAAAATCCAAGAACCTTCCAAATGAAAGTTGGCAACTAGTCCTTCCAGATGTGTTGCACTCAGTTCGCTCTCTTCTGTGCACTGCAACAAATGAGACATGAGCGCTTCTTAGGGTTCCCTCGTCGATCTTCTGCAGGTAGTTCTATTCCTTCATGGCTAATTGAGAGTGACTCAGTTTATGTAAAGCGGAATGTACGTAACAGCAAGTTTAACCCTTTGGTCGATGAGGCAGAAGTGCTACAGGTTAATCCCAATTATGCACACATTCGTTATCCTGATGGAAGAGAGACGACAGTATCTACCAGAGGTCTTGCTCCTCAAGGCGAAACTAAGAGGGCTCAACTGCTAGAGTCAAAACAACCAGATGATGAGACAGAATCACCTACTTGTGTGTCAGATAAGTCAAATCAAGAACATTTAACCAAAGTTGCTGAGCCTGAGCCTATCAATTCAAAAGAACAGTCTCCTTTACCACTTAGACGTTCAGTACGTGAGCGGCGCCCTGTGGATAGACTTGGTTTTTAGAAGGGGGAGAATGATGTGTTAATAAAGGACAAGTGTGACAATTCAATACTCAGTTTTGTTTGTCTTTGTGTTATTGGTATAGGTGCCTTCATGCGTGTAAGTGCATGCTTTCTGTCCAGAAACTTGTTTACGCCAAACTAACGAGAGTTGTAGTTTTGTTGGGTAAAGCCACAAATGTGCTTTTCTTAAATTGTTGTCTCTTTACTCAGTCTCCGCTCTCATTACAAAAACCAACCCTAGCCGCCCAGGGGAGGCACTCAGCACATAGACATACTGAGGGGTCAGTCCAAGAATTTTACGGGCCACCCAAAAATATCAGCTCAGTTTCAATACGACCCAAAAACATCAACTATCAACTCTACTAATGTCTTGTACGCAAAAGTATTTTTGATAAAGATAAAGATGTGGAAATCTCGCGAAAATAAAAAAAATATCAATGTTTTTAAATTTGATACCTAGAAATATCATAATTGTATCAAATTTTCTTGCAGGACCCAGAAATATCGTTTCTGACAAATATTCTACCCAAACATAATTTTGGGTAGGCATTTGACCCAAAAATATCGGACTGACCCCCCAAAAGTCTGTGTGCCATTGCGAAGGCATTTGACCGACATTGGTGTTTCAAATTTTGCCAGATTTTCATGGTGAATTCGTGCTGATAAAGTCTTATGCACACGAAATTTTTTCGCTTCAAACCAATATTCTGTTACTCTGCCACTACAGTAAAGTCCCCCCTTTAAGAAACCAATCTCACAAAAACAGCCTGATTGGTTTCTCGTGTGAAAAATATACTTTTTCAAAACAGCGTATATATACCATAACAGAAAAAACGATGATAAATTTTACACTGTATGTTATCATTGTTAAAGACGTTCTTTGAATATGTATATATAGATAGCCAAGCTAGTGGTGCATTTCAAAATGAAAATTTTGTAAATCCTTGAGGCTGAATGTATTCATCATCTGTTCCATCTGCAGTCATAAGTAGTCCAGTTTTAAGAAATAACCTTCTACTGAAGTTAGGATATTTCAAATTGATGGTTAAGCAAAATATGTTCAAGTGTAAAATCCCTGTAGGAAATGTAAAATTATGTCTGGATGCGGTGAAAGGTTGCCTTTTAGTTCTATCTGTACTTTCATCGTCACTTTTATAAAGAAAATGAAACATTTTTGCACTTCTGCATTTTTTGCTGCATTAACCATTTTATACTACATTACTATGTTCCTTTTTAAAAGAAACTGTATATGAATTGTGTTTGTTGCAGATACTGCCAGAGTCTATAATGCACACATGCATAAATAAGCTACTCAAGGATCGAACTTGGACTTCAGTGATATGTTTATATGAGTTACTAATTGTCATTGGCAAAGTCATAGATCATGAAAAAGCAAAGGTATTGTCCATAAATTGACGAGTAAATGAAAATGTATTATCTGATTTTAGCCATATCTAAAATTGTGCTGTTTGGTCTGTAGTTTCACTTTCTTTCACGTAACAACCCACTGTCAGGTCATTGTAAGAGGCGTTTACATCATAATCATGAGAGCGAGAGGCGAAAGAATACGCACTCGTTACATTTTATTTCATGAAAAAAACAGAAAAACTAATAACCACAACAACTAAGTACTCTATATACATAAAAGCACGTGACCACAGTTTGATTGACTAGAGTAAACGATTATAGACGGGTATAGACTGATAGACGTGATGTTACTTGTCCTATTTCATCATTACCTCCCTTGTCAAAGATACTGTTGATGAGATAAATACATACGACACTACAGCCCTCGTAGAATATCTTAGAAAACATGATCTTACATCATTGAGTTTAGACCTTTCTTATTTCGATTGTATTAGTTCATTAAATTTTTGCGAAATAGTATGGAGTAAATGCGGTTTGGGTATTAGGAACAGTGAATGGCTCATAAAATGCTACTAGAAACTGACCATTTAGTTTCTTTCAAGAAAGTTGACAATGAAATCTGCAACAGAATAGATTTTAAATAATAGAAAGTCACCGCGTGCCTTTTTCTGCAATACTGAGTTCCAAATAATTTATATCAGAGCAGTTTCTGGCTACTTGAAAATACTGCTGAGGATTCCACCGAGAATAGCATCTTCAATTTAGTAAGCTCAGCTGAAAAAGTCACAACTCTTCTGTTAAGCTTTGCCTTAAGGATTCACATTTGCAAATATGATGTTGCACAATATTGCTAAAAGTCATTCTCCATAAGTATTTACCCGTTAAACTAAGACATAAAGCCCTCATAAATCGCTGTTTTCATCTGTTATAATCAATATATTTGCCTTTTCAGCATAGTTTGAAATCGGTCTTAGTTTATAATGTGCAAATTCCAAGCAATTAAATGGCAACTTTTTATGTCTTGATGGCTCTCCTTTTCTTAATGTTTTTTATGCAAGTGGAGTTAAAAATGACAAATTTCTGCATTTCTGCCACTCTTGTGGAAAAATAAAGCAAGAATCTCTCAAATCAAAGATCATTGAAGTATATGCATCGACCAGATGCGAAAATTGAGCTTTTTGAGTGAGGGGGGGCAAGAGCAGTGAATTATTCGAAAATTTAAGGGGAAAGGGGTGTGGTCCTTCCGATATTGTTCAGACAACGCCCTTTTTCAGCCACTTCTTTACTCCACGCTTGTTTTGTTGCGAGGCCCCTTTCAGAATACAAAAAGCAGCTGTTAATAGAACATTGAAATGCTACAACCTTTAGAAGGAATTATTCACAATTACTCTACATCCAAAGTTAAAGCAAAGAAGGCCTATGAAATTAAATGGGTCTAGCCGAACGCAATAGTTTTTTGTCCATTGCAGATAAATGCATGTCCTTTGTTTGAAGTATTTTGTTTCAAAACTTTACATGAATAGAAACCGTATCAGATATTGAATCAGATTTCTCTCTTCACTTCCTGTATTACAGTCTCCGAAAAAAATTTTCCCAGTCATATCGAATTGTAGGGGGGGGGGGACAATAGCCATGATTTACGCCTCTGGTATCATCTCTGGTTTTGTGGTGACTAGGGCCTAGTCCCTTTAGGTTTAGGATAAAGATGGCGGTAGCGACCAAATAAACCTAAGTTCAAAGCCTCTCTTGAACACTTTCCCTAAATATTCACTTTCTTCCCCTATACATCGATGACAGACTTTGATTCAAGCAGAGATGCAATTCTTACCTCAAATTCTTCTTACCTTCGCTGATGAACTTTTACATTTTCCTCCTTACAGCCAAGAATTGATCATTACTTCCATGTGATAGATAAAATCATAAACAAGAACCTTGCGTCATCTAAAGTCATTTCGATGTTGGAACGCATTAAAAAGTTGCGATCCTCCAAATGGTGCACAATGGAGATGGTAGAAACGAAGCAGGAAGAAACGAAGCAGGAAGAAATGAAGCAGAAAGAAATGGAACAGAAAGAAATGAAACAGGAAGAAACGAAGCAGGAAGAAATGAAGCAGGAAGAAATGAAGCAGAAAGAAATGGAACAGAAAGAATTGAAACAGGAAGAAACGAAGCAGGAAGAAATGAAACAGGAAGAAATGAAGCAGGAAGAAATGAAACAGGAAGAAATGAGGCATGAAGAAACGAAACAGGAAGAAATGAAGCAGAAAGAAATGGAACAGAAAGAAATGAAACAGGAAGAAACGAACCAGGAAGAAACGAAGCAGGAAGAAATGAAGCAGAAAGAAATGGAACAGAAAGAAATGAAACAGGAAGAAACGAAGCAGGAAGAAACGAAGCAGGAAGAAATGAAGCAGAAAGAAATGGAACAGAAAGAAATGAAACAGGAAGAAACGAAGCAGGAAGAAATGAAACAGGAAGAAACGAAGCAGGAAGAAATGAAACAGGAAGAAATGAAGCAGGAAGAAATGAAACAGGAAGAAATGAGGCATGAAGAAACGAAACAGGAAGAAATGAAGCAGAAAGAAATGGAACAGAAAGAAATGAAACAGGAAGAAACGAAGCAGGAAGAAACGAAGCAGGAAGAAATGAAGCAGAAAGAAATGGAACAGAAAGAAATGAAACAGGAAGAAACGAAGCAGGAAGAAACGAAGCAGGAAGAAATGAAGCAGAAAGAAATGGAACAGAAAGAAATGAAACAGGAAGAAACGAAGCAGGAAGAAATGAAACAGGAAGAAATGAAGCAGGAAGAAATAAAACAGGATAGACCTGCCGCGAAAGGATTTTCATTAAATCTGATGGTCGCATCTACTGCGTGTTGGTGCTTTCTGTACCTGCTTATCTACAATTACCTTGTTTAGCTAAGGTACATGTGCTGAAGAATCTCTTCCTGATAAAAAGAAGGAATTTAAGAATTTACCTTATAAATTTTTCTGCCCCTCTCGCATTTATTTCATTTCATTTTTAAATATTTTTACAGATTAAAGATTTCAGTGATAAATAACTGCTTTACAAATCAACCTGTGCAAAAACAGAAAAGCCTAAGTTAAAGATAATTAATTACAAAGTTTCCTAAAGCAATCAGTTGCTATGCAGTGTCTCCAACAAGGAGGAGGGAGATGGGCGTTATTTACCACAGAATGTTATGGCAAAATAGAGAAGTGTGTTCCCAGATAGGAAGGGAGAGCTTAAGGTTGAAAGAATGGGCGCTGGATATTGTAAGAATGATCACCCGAGCATGATATTTACCGAAACTTATATCAGCCAGATATATAATGAAAACGGAGAAATACTTCACGAGTGACCAGAGGCGCCGGAAGCTTCATGAGGCGGCGGGGGCAGAAACAGCGGAAAAGGTGACGAAAGGCCAGCTGCGTAGCCAGCGCTTGATAAATGAAGGGATCGCGGGCTTGGCCCTTGGAAATTTTGGGTGACCACGCCCTGTTAGTTCTCAGAAAACCAAGGCAATGCTCTTTTAACGTAATTTGGAGCAGGTTTTACGTAGAAAACATTCATTAGATTGTTTTAATAACATGACTGTCGGGAAAACCCGCTTTGTAGCGCGTAATTTTGATTGGTTAGTTGCTTAATTCTTTTATACGCTTGTTGTAGTTATGTCTTAATTATGTTAGTTGATCTTTAATAGTTCATTCGGATAGAATCATTGATGAAAGAAGGTTGGATTGAGACCAAGAAATATGAGTAGTTTTATTGAAGTCCATCTCTGCAGTTTATCTCGATAGCAAAACCTAAGGAGAGTCAAATACAGTCCATAAGTTTCACGAAAATGACAAAGGAGGCAAACCCCGTCTGAGATTCGTTTTTTTGTGCGAATCTCAGCAACAAACTTTTAGAAAAATGGGGAATCCAGACCCCTCAATCCTCCAATGGCTCCATTACTGTCAAACTTTGCTGTTGAAATAAATCAGAAATTAATGTTTAGCACGTTGTTCTGGAAATTCCTTAGAACATATTGTGAACGGGAAATACTTGTTCTTATATCGTGTCTGCAGGCGAAAAAAATTTACTTCCAAAACTTGGTACCGTATAGACGATAAAAATGTGACGACAAAATTTCTATACAAAAATCTCATTAGGCTGAAGAATCGAAGTAGCCTCTCTCCCAGTGTAGGACTTGATGGAAAATTTCATTTGCATATGATGTTATGTGTAGCGCAACACTTAAAAGAGTCGAATGTAAAACGAACAGAGAGCATAAACAAGTGCAGCCAATTAAATTGCGTTGTTACTTTTAGAAATCAATCTATTACTCAAAATTAATTGCCAATTCACTAAATGAAATATAAAAGAGAAATTATAGATGATTTGACGTACCTTTTTGTTGTGTAACCAATTAGCTTTTAAGCTTAATATTTTTGACACATTAATAAAGTTTTTGATTTGCTTTGATTTGATTTGATTTGATTTGGATGTACGATCTCTATATACTAATATATCAAGTACGGATGGTCTTAAAGTAGCCTTCGACACACGACACATTAGAGAACCAAAGACTATGCTACCAAACAAGCCTAATGGAGCATATTCTTAAACTCAATGGCAATAACTATTTTCTAGTCACAATTGACAATGGCAAGATTCAACTCATATGCGTCGATAAGAAATTTTTCCGAATAGTGTAAATGTTTTCCGGGTAGTTATGCATTCGTTCCAACTGGTCTTCTCTTCCAAAAGCAAGACTTTTATTAGGTTTTCTCAGACTGACATTATATTCTTCCATCCAACGCTTTACCTAATCGTTACCGAATTGTAATTCGTCAGATTTAGGTTCAGGTATTGCTTGTTACTCTGATAATTTGTTCTACAAAGATTCAGCTTGTATTTTCAGCAACTTTGTAGGCAATAGGCCTTTTAGCTCTCCTATTATGTCTTTAAACCATGAAAATAAGGCATAGCTTATCTCGACTGCTTGAGCTGTCCTCCCAGCTTCAATATCTCGGAATTTCTTGGTTTGGTGGATTTAATCTGGTTCAGAAAAATTTTTTTTGCTAAATACTTCTCATGGCACCTTTTGCCAATCTTCAGGGACTTTACTAAATTAGAATGGTTATGCTTGGCATCAGATAAATACTATTTTGTCCCCAAGTGCTATTTTTAGGCTTAGGTACTTGATCTAAGGGCCCAAAAGGTGATTATTGTGAAGCAAGATAGAGTAGTGCCTTCCAAGAATCCATATTCAAATAATACAAACAATGGAGAAAGTAAAGAAATATGCTGCTGCTGTTTTATGATGAAATTCAACCTGAAAATATTTTCCTGTCCTTGATAAATAAAATTATTGCTTCAAGAATTTTTCGATTTGTAATGACATCGTATCCGCCAACTTCACACATCCGCCGACCTGGCAACAAAAATCACCTTTGTGTGGTCAACAGCATTTGTCTTTGTGACAAAAATTGCGATTGCTTAGAGGGAAGATTGCACGTGTGCGCTAGGCTTTATATACAGTTGCTGTTTAGTTGTTTTTATTTGTGATATAAATGAAGAAGACGTGCTGTTTACATGCAGACCTTAAGATTTACATTCGCCTCTTACATCCCTGGGGAATAAATATGCATAAAAATAAATGATATCTGCATATATATAATTCTTTCAGATGTAAAAGAGGAAAATCTGGCTCCAAGGATACCCTCTTCAAAGCTCCTTGCATAAGCCTCTTGTACATGATTATCCAATCAAAGTGTTGTTCCCAAAAAGGGTTATTTATGCTAAAAATATTTGTTCACACCATATGCTTTGCCGTCTTAATCGGCTTTAAATCTCATTGAGGCAGGTGCATCGACTTATTTCCTGCCAAGAAATCATATAGATGACAACAACATAAGGGGGGCACGGCTTGTCTAAGGGCATTTTTCATCGTCACCTTTATTGGTGCCAGATTGCCGATAGAAGGAACGCTGCAGCTTATATTGAGTTTTGGGGGCTACTGGCAGTTGGATATGGGTGTGGAGAGGGCAGGGGCAGAGTTTGGCACTAATTAGATAGGTAAAATCCATATTCCATATTAGGTTAAAAGAAACAATAAAGTATTTTGAATGACGTGCATTGATTTCAGTCGTATGCCTTTTAGGACAAATCACTTGTTGGGTCTTTACGTAGGAAAAGCCTACTTTGCTTAATTTTATAATAAATATACATAATTGTGAATCGATGCAAAATGTAACAAAAACGTATGATAATCAGCAATGCTACGATCAATGCTAGTGTTAACGGTACAATAAGCACCAAAACAGTTTGAAACCACCAAGAGATCTTCAATATGTTGTCCTCTGCACCCTTTTCACCGTTTATGCCGTGGACTTGGTTGTAGACATTATAAACATTCGCAGCTGCTATGAAGATGTGTGCCAGCAGGGAAAATGATTCAAGCAAATTCAGCCATTTTGTTTTAAATGGTTTGATGTATGTGTGGTGCATTAGAAACAAAACGCATATTGTTAGTATTACGAATGTTTTACAGATTTGATCTTGGACAAAAGCGCTCACCACAACAATTATCAATCTTCGAATGATGTAGACTCCTTCCCAATGTCGCTGTTGTATCGAATCTTTCCTGAAACATCCAGTAATCATGCTCAGCATCCTATTGGCGACCTCTTTTGCATTCAGATGCGCAGGCACATTTTCCTGGTGGTTGCTTTTAAGATGGAAGGCATGGAAGGCAGCATAAAATAAACATGGAAGAGGAAAAGCAAATCCCAGGAAAACGCCACGATGGCCTAAGATCTGTCTTTTGAGAAGGCTTGGCAAACAGAACACAAAGACGCAAAATGGTGCTACCCAAGAAATGACTATGATGATTAAGACGTATTGCCATACATTGAAACATTGGATGTCTCCTTGAATGTAGAGATATTGCTTCTTACCAACTTCAACACATGTTATCAAGCTGAGCAAAGAGTTAGTTACACCTGCATAGCTCAATAACACTACCTCAAATAGTGTGAGGATAACTCTTGATTTGAATTTCTCATGTCGAAGCTCTGAGTCCAGTGTTCGTGAGCTCTTTAAAATGAATCCAAAAAGAGAGAGAACAGCAATGATGCCAGCAAAAACTGTTATTATAGATACGTTGAAAATGAGCTTCAAAGTCATTTTCAAGGATGGCGTTAAGTGAAGTAAAGCACAAGAAAAGGATTCCTTTGCTGTACTTAAAATCTCAAAGCTGAAAAGGCCCCTTGCATAACCACGTAAGACTTTAAAGGCATCCAATTTTTCATTAATTCCGTATGTTTTCAGGATATGTTCAATCTGATAGAAGTAGAAAATGATTTTTAAGAAACCAGCAAATGTGTTCGAATCATCGTTTTCTCTCGGAAAGTTCTCGGCGCCAGAATCGTTACACTCGAAAGGAGACAAGTCTGACTGCAGTCGCGTTTCGCTGTTATCGTTCGTACTTCTATTCACCAAATAGACGAGACTTACCTCTGTTGCCCTTGTAGGAACTCTTTGATCATGTCTGACCAATTCTTTTGCTCTTCTATTCGGAGTTTCCAATCTTGCATCAACGTGTGGCTCTTCCCTGGCAATGATTGGCATTTTGTCTTCATTTACAGTGATAAAAAGCTGTTTTAACAACGCAATCTGTGACTTAGCGAAAGCAACCACTTCCATTTTGAATAGAAAGAATAATAAGTAGAATGTATAAACTAATGTTCCCACAAGCCAGAAATTAGTTCTGTTGCATTTGGCATTATTGATGCAGTGGGCTGACATAGTGCTTTCACTGTATCCGCGTTCACAAGTAGCACAAAGTCTGCCTTTCCGAAATTTGCTACATGAGTTGAAAGTAACGCATTCTTCACCTGTGCAACCATAGTCTTTTGGCAGTTTGATGAACTTCATTTTATTCATTGGGTCGAAGTATCCCCAGAAGTTTTCTTTGGCACGAATTATTCCCATATTGCATTCTGCTCCTGCATGACATGGTATGCATCTGCTTTGCATTTTGGCACCGAATTTGTACACATTGTCTAAAATGTAGTAGTTTGGTGGACATGTCCGACACGAAAAGGAAAAATAGTTCGAGGAATAAGAGTTCTTTTTCGTGTTGTTGCTGTCGGGTGAAATGAGGACTGTTTTACCTGCAGGGCAAATAAATCTTGTTGATTTATATATTACATTTTCAGAACTTTGATAACTACTTATGGGGCAGGATATGGCAATTTGGCTGTCTGCAGAAGCAGTTACATTTATCAGAAGATTTTTGAGGATGCATCCATTAAGGCCGGTTATCAATGTCCTTGGCATTGAATTAATATTTGATCGTTTTTGAGATTCCACAGATCCATTGATCATCGAAAGTGGAAAAGTAGATAAGATTGTTTCACCCTCTGTAATTGCTGAATTGTTTCTAAACGTAGTATTAACAATATGCATGTAGTTTTCCTTATTACGGGAGTCATGAGGCATTGTGTCTACATGGAATGCAAATATTGCACCACCGTATGACTCTCTTTGAAATGAGAGACAGTTACCTTCAAATGTACATGCAAATACTTGAACTCTGACGCGACCAACAACCCAAATTGCTCCACCCGCGTTGAATGCACTGTTCCTGACAAAGCTGCTTTTCCTTACGTGGAAAGATATATTATATCCAGATATGCGAAAAGCCCCACCGAAAAGGGCTTTGTTATGATTGAATGTGCAATTTTCAACAATGATGGTAGATTTCCAATTGCCTTCTCTTTTCTCTTGCGTAATAGAAACAGCTGACCCAGCCGTTTTTCTATAGTTTTGTAACGAGTTAACAGAATCCAACAAAGGCAGGAACCCGTTATTGTCGAAAACAGTATTATTGATAAATACAAAAGTTTGTTTCGCAGAGATAATATTCAGACCATTTCTAAAGTATGTCACCCGACACCAATCGATGGACAGAAACCAACGGTAAGGTTTTGCGTTTTCCACGTCATCAATCAGTATAATACCCAGCTGGGAATAACCGTGTTTCCCTTCAAAGATATTTCTAGCAAAAAAGGCTTCCGTCGTCCCTACTGATCCTTTCAGAATTGCAGCTATGTACGGATGCGTAAATTGGTTATCAGATACCAGAATAATGCAGCTTGTATTACATGATGTATACAACGGATATGACACTTGTTCAAAACAGGAGCGCCGGATCACAACTGATGAATTAAATGCGCCAATGGCAGAGGACACTTTTTGAAACGTGCAGTTGTACAAGTAGAGTCTTGAATTCACTGCATTGACAGCTGGGGAATATTCACTATAGTTTTCTGGCGAGGCTTTTGAAACTCGACGAATGAAATCAATGCTTCGAAAAAGGACAACAGCCTTTTGTAGAATGAAGACTTTATGGTAGTCCCAAGCTGCTATGATTGGTCTGCCATTGAATCCTTCCATCGTGATATTCTTGTTGATATGAATATTTGTTTCATTGAATTCTGCAATTCCTGTACCCCCATCTATTTTAATAGTACCTTCATTCATGACAACTTCTATGGCCTTTTTCAATGATTTGCATGGGGCAGAGAACTTTCCACAGTCCCCAATGTCACTTCCATCAGTTGAAGTATGAATTTTGTTTGACAATAGGCCTAGAAATATAATAAAAAACAGTGCTTAGGGGCTGTTTATATGGAGTAAGCAGTCTCGAATAGCCCAGGTGTCTTTATATTCATGGGACAAATTTTGGAAATTTTGTTTTTGCGATAACTCGGGAACGAATAGAAATTTTTTAAAAATTTATTTTTTAAAAGTTGTATCGCCGAGGTTTCCTGGGTGCTTGCAAAATCTTGTAAGGGGGGCGATAGGGGGGGCGTGTCCAAAATTCTGAAAAACATGGTTTTTCCACGGTAAAAATTTCGGCATTTTCAAGATTTCTCTGCAAGGGTAATAGGTACGGAAACGGGGTTTAGACCATTCGAAAGAACTTCGAAAATGATTAAGAATGAGCCCATGCCGATCCCCATTGGGCATAGTTATGACGTCATTATGACGTCATGAAGGGTCGAAAATGCCGGTTTTTTGCACTTTTTGGTCACTTTTTCGAAGGAGGGGGCAAAAAAAACGGTGATAGATACGGAAATGGCGATTGGTCCATTGGGTAGCAAATTTAATTGGCTATCGTTTGCATATGTGGCGACTTGGGGTACCACGTCTCTGTGCCAAGATATCTGGCCCAAAACGTGGTGCACCAATCGTGAAAAGTGCCAAAATGACATTTTGGGACATAACTTTTGAGCCACAAACGATGTAAGGCTGGGACATGACTCTAATTGCAGTAATTGACGAGTTGTACAGGATGGCACAAAATTGGGCGTGCTCGGTTGTACCAATGACGTCACAGTGACGTCACAAGTTGCGAAAAATTGGTCCATCTTTCCAGGAATGGTACAGAAAAAGGGTAAGAGATAAAAAATCGGAATCAAGGTCATGATGTCCCTTGTATCGTGTAGTTGTCGTGAAGGTATGGTTTTGTCAGGGTACCAGTTACGGTTGTGCCACAGTGGGACAAAAATAAAAAAGTTGGGTAAAATGGTGTGCCAAAAACATTTGTTTTGGCCATAATTTCCGAACTAGTTGAGGTACCTCGATGCCCCTCAAGTCACAGTTAGCCAATTACCATTGGCACCGTTTGGCACTATTATTAACTTCGTAGGGCGTGGCTGTGACGTCACAGTCACGTCACAATTTTTGAAAATCAAAAATATTCAAAAATTTGTAAAAAAAATTGAAATGCGATATAGATTCGCAAAATGATTGAAATGATGGTTCATCACAAGTTTAATAAGGTGCCGATGATTGATTTTCCATTTTGTTCCAAAATTGGCACAAGGAAAAGTGGACCAATTTTTGGCACAAATGTCAATTTTTCTCGAGTTATAGGCCTGGTACCCCCAGTAACACCGGGTACCACGATGTAGTACTAGGTGTCGGGAAGAATCTGGCAGTGTCCGTTATATGGCTTATCAGAAGAAAATTGGGGTGTTTTTTGTCCCAAAGTTGAAAAAAGTGCCAATTTTTCACGTTTTCGACCATAACATTGCACAAACGTAAGGTACCACAGTAAAACATGCACCATTCGATAGATCTTTTTAAGCCGCTTCGATTGATGGTATTAAGAGTGGCATTGGGCGTGGTCATGACGTCACAGTGACGTCACAAGGCGAAAATTTTATAAACTTTGAAAAATCGTTAAAAAATAACTAAAATTGATAAAACAGATGTAAGGCCTTAAAATCATCGCCTATTATCTCATATTTACGTTCAAGTCATTTAATTTGAGTAATTGGTACTTTTGGTACCTTTATGTCACCAAAGTTACAATGGCCAAAGTCAAAATTTAACTTTTTTCATAGATGTGGTACCCTGTCAAAATCAACGTCATCGTAAAGATCTCAATTTGCTGATTCCGAAAATGGTATCATTTGACGAAAAACTCTTTGGAAAAGTGTCACAATTGTCACTTGAAAATGGCGATTATGATGATTATGATTACCATGATTTGCACTAATTTGACGTCGTTGCTGCGATTTTTAGTGCCGTTGCGAAGGACACGCAACTGTTTGCAACAATTTCATCAACTTCGAGGATGGCGTTGCGTTCGATTGAGCTCTTTACCAACGGTTTAACAAATCTTTTCACAGTTTATATCAATCGACTAATGCTTTTTGAAGGATTTTAAAAGTCAATCATCATTTTCAGGAGAGGATTATCAACAGGAATTGACTGAACTCGACAGAGTATCAAGGAAAGATTAACTTTTGTTTTGGTTGCCGAAAACCGCTCACAGAATTTTTACGGGAAATTTATCCGCGAAGAAGACGAAGATGAACAAATTGTTGTTAATTATACATGAGGATATGGACACTCAATTTACATTTGGACTGCAATTGAATTAAATTAAATCGATATTATTTGGCGCAATGGTGGCAAAGTAATTAATACCTATGGACGGATACAGACATTTCAAAGTATTTGCAAGTTTTTTTAAAATGTTTTTTTTATTTTTGCGCCGAGTATGTATGTATGTATGTATGTATGTATGTATGTATGTATGTATGTATGTATGTATGTATGTATGTATGTATGTATGTATGTATGTATGTATGTATGTATGTATGTATGTATGTATGTATGTATGTATGTATGTATGTATGTATGTTTGTATAGTAATATATGTATGTATGGTATGTTTGTAAGGTAATGTATGTATACAATTGTATGTATGTATATAATAGTATGTATTTGTATGCCATAGTGTAGCTGAAGGGCCTATCAACTTTTTTTTCATCATAAGTGGAATATTAGAAACAATGGGAAGGAGAAGACTTGGCCAAAAGGTGCAAAGATTGGGACAGACGAGGAGGGAGAAAAAAAGAAAAAGGAATGGATTCATCTTAATGGGGCAGTGAGAAAGGTAGTACTCGATGGGGGGAGGGGGGGGGTTAGGGCTACAGCTAGATGAATTATTATTATCCAAAATCTTTCAACATCTAGCAACAATCGATTATCATTCAACTATTGGCGCTGGCAATAATACCCGCAAGACCCGCTACTCTGGACACCTGCGGGTTCACACGACCCTCCCCCCCCCCCCCCCGCCCCCTTTGCCTCCCTTTTGCCTCCTCTTATTCTCCTCTCTTTACTCTCTCTTTTCCCTCCATTTTGTCCCCTCTCCCTTCCCCCATGTCCCTTTCTATTATTGGCTTGGTCACTTGTGCCGTGTGATGTGTGAATCCTTGTTATTTGTCTAAAAATCATAGCTTATTTGCAAACTTATCATTTGAATAACTGGCAAGATCGGAGTGGTCTGCTTGTAGCTGCTGAAAAAATGGTATAGACCGGTGTGATAGAATTTTCCGCATGGCAACCAAATCTGCGTGGGCTGCACGTGACAACCATTTTTGCGTATATGCACAGTGTGCTAATTTGCATAAGAATACCTCAATACGCAAAACGACTTTATTTTTGAGACCATTTATAAAAAATTGCTATTAAGGATGATATTAAGGTTTGCGGAACACTGCATGCAGGCCCAAAGCCAGGGAGGCTAGGGTGCTTGGTCAAAAAATCAAAAGTCAAAAAATACTACCACACCGGAAATATCCATTATGTGACCACCCCTGCAAAATGTGTCCCGATTATCAGTACTAAATTAGCACCAGAGTAAAAAGCACTTTGTTTAATAATTCTAAGTTTTGCATTGCTTTGAAGATAGAGCTCTTTGTTAAAAGTTCAAAAAAATTGAAAAATCCACACTTTTGTCTTCTTTTAGGCACAAATGCTATAAATATCTGAATGGTTTTAAGAATTGTTGAATTGTTTTTCGCAATTAAAGTCTTATATAGCTATCCAGGGCTTGCTTTCTATCAAGCCCTTAAAAACAACCTTTCTTTTGCAGTGCTTTGCTAAAAGCCCTAGAAATAGACGATTTATGATCTGCTTTGTTCGAGAAACGCAATGCAACCGTCCTTAAAGTCAAACTGCTCTAATATCATATAAGGTACCGCGAAAGCATTCGAGTTGAATTTGGTTGTTTAGCACCCCCTGTATAAACAAGTTTATCTCTAACGATTTTTTTTCATAAGAACAGGAACTTTGTTGTCTGCAATTAGCGACTGAGTAAAAGGGTGAAGTCTAGGTGTATTCAAAGGACAAAACCCCTCTTTGGGAATGTTCAGAATCCCAACATTTTTGCTAAACTGGCGAGAAATGAATTGTCAAAAATTGAAACATTGTTACTTACCAGGCGATAAAAGAATGAAGATGATGATGGAAAGAATTGTTTTCATGATGATAACAGGAACATAAGTCTTCTCGTAGTTTCTCTTATCTTCTCGTGCAACAATCACCTTAACATTAAGATATTGATTTGTTAAGAATTTATTAACATTAGAATTTGTTATATTTTACAATAACACACAAATTATTCATCATAGCTGGCCCGTAACACTCAGTTCTGAGATGGAGGTGAATGAAGTTCCGAGAATCTAGTAAGAGGAAGCTTTGAAATGAACCGGTCTTGGGGTTGGAATTTTAAGGTAGTTCTTCAAGGAACAACGCAACAAAATAATAATGAAAATATACCAAAGATGAAATTTGAATACGCTAAAAGAAATTTCAGTTTCTAGGCTATGAAAATTCAAACCAAACCTCAATTCAAATTAAAAGGGAAGTTAACGAAATCTATCGAGCCATGTTTAAATTCAACTAGGCTAAACGTAACTTCTACTTCAACCTCAAATTTTCTTTCATTTTCAGTATACAAATTATAGTAATACAAAAATCCTTACATAAATAATAACAAAAATTAAAAGGCATATTTTGCATAACTTTTCAACAAGAAAAAAACACAAAAGAACATTCGATCTGCGTGTATATTTGAGACGTTGAAAACTATATTGTACAAATATGTTTAAAGAATTAAATTATGTTTAACACATCCTGAAGAAGTATCAATGATAACAAGAGAAGGAAAAGGAATACAACAATTTAAAGAAAGTATAACAATTTAAATAGAAATGATAAAAGAGAGGGATAAAGAAAAGAAAAGTGGAAAGTTTCTTATTAAAGAGAGATTCTAGCAAAGAAAATTGTCATCCTACGAATCGAGCTTCATCGAACTCAAGAAAATTACCAGACAGCCGAAATTTCTGATGGGTAAAAAATAAATGGGGTGCCTTGCGTAGCATTATAAACATTATAAACGAAATTTATTGCCTCGATTTTCGAATTTTCATCAAGAATTTTCAATCGAAGGAATTTTCATTTACATAAGACACTTTTTTGGTGGAAATCAATCTTTGGACGAAATTCGCAATAAATTCAAATACTGGAAATCTTGAAATCTGGAAATCTTATGACCAGGAATTCTTATGATGGATAGATAGTCAATCAGACGTCTTTTAGCTGTATGAGAAGCATCGTTCTGGAGTTATTAGTTATTATTATGGTTGTAATTGCTGATACAGTTCCATAAATTTTCGTCCACAGAATCCCTGGTTAGTGGAGTCAATGGCAATTATTGTATACTTAGTGCAAATCTGAAAGGGAAACCTTTTAATATTTCCTCGGACCACACCCAGAGACAGGGCCTAACCCAGCCATCACCGACCAGGGGGGCAAGAAAGACAAAATTTCCGACATTTTCCGACAAACCTTTCGACAATCGACTGCAAAACAATAATTCCATTGTTTACTTTATTGTTTAAATCAGTTCAAATTTCCGACGAAATGACAGTTTGTGGTCCTTGGCTCCGCCCCCAGCCCCCCATTGGCTTCGGCCATGCCCAGGAATGTCACTAAAGGGGGTTCAAGGGGGCGCAGTGCCCCTTAATCTTGTGTCTGTCATTATAACGAAGACTTCGTCGGCAAATGATGCAATCTTGCAACTGCCTGCTCTGTCTTACTTTCGGCATATTTTGAATAAAACACGGTACATATTACATCATAAAAGCTTTTTATAAAAGAATGAATATTCTATTGTTAAGAAAATTCAGACACGATTACCTAGGAAGCTGATATTTGATAAACGCTAGATTAAAACGTCAAATTTAAATACTGCAGTTGATGAATGCTTGATGGACGAGGGCCCTTTTAAGTGCCTCCAAATCCACAGTTTCTAGGGTTAAAAATGCACTTATTAACAGACATAAAAACCGTACTTACGAATAACTGATTGGTCCTCCTCTCAACTTTTGCTTCGTCTGCACTGGCGGCATCAAACTGAAACCTATGTAGATAAGCATATCCTATTTTCGATAACTATACTCAGAACAACGGGGGTCGTCCTGACGGAGATCAAGAGGTTTTTGCAGTCATTCTACTTCTTTTAAAGTAATGAACACCAGCAGAAATGGTTAACTCCAATCCCCCGTAATTATATCTATTTCCGCGTTTGTGTTTTTACAGAGCCTTCAGAAGCGCTTTTAATGACTTGCTTAATCAAGCGAAAAATGATTGAAAAAGAAAACAACGGTAAATTGTTCTAGTCTGCCACTGTTAGCAGATACCGAAATCCTTTGATACCTTAAAGGCACAACATCTTTAAATATAAATTGTATAAAAAGATGCAGAAAGGAAAGGAAAGTTTGCACCATGGACTTTTACGATGCTCAATTTGGCATCAGTAGAAAATAAAAATATTTTTGAGCTCAGCTTTATTAAGAGGACTAGTATCTAGGGAGAAGTTTTGTTCTCTAAGATTCCTGAATTGCGCACAATTTTTTTTAAATCAATTCTATAAGATCACGGGCTTCAAAACTGAGCAAAAATTAAGAACCAATTAAGAACAATCTGTGGTTGAAGCAGTGTCGTAACATTTCAGGTGCTAAAGCCTTTGTTCCAAATTGTCCATCCCCCTATCGTTGATTAACAACTTGTTCCATGGTTTCTCCCCATGAATTATATTATTCTCTTTCTGGAACTATAAATTTTTCACAAGTTCTTGCTGTCTATCAAGATATACTTTTTCTTCTTTCTGGTAATATCGAATTGAATCCTGGTCTGCGAGGGTAAATTTTGAAGATATAAAACATGATGAAATGAGATTTCCATGAATAAAAAATATGCTGCCGCTAGCGTTGATGGGTGGTTTGTTAAATTGTGCTTCAGTTTTATTATAAAATTTTGTTTTAATCTTTTAAGTCTCTTGCACTGTCATGTTTGAAGCAGAGAGTCATTAGTTGTCATTAGCCACATTAATCATCCAAAAGTTTAGGATCGTACTTATGAATTGGCAGACATTTGTTTGAGCAAAACTAATAAAGTGGATTATTGATTCGGCGAGATTTATGTAAACGTGTAAGATATTGCTTAATCCGAGCTCAGCTGAATGATGCTGTGGTGTTCGGCCCTTGACATCTCTTATGCAAATCAGCGTCTTAAAACAACTAACATTTCATAATTGCCATTCTCCATAGCCTAATAAAACCCAGTTTTCAAATGAGTGTCACCTTTCGCAATTTCAGCTCTTTTTCTTTTCTAAGAGGCTTTTTAAATTGTCATATTTTGTAGCAAGTAAAATTGGAGTATTCAGTTTGCTGTCCAAAAGAGCAATCAAACTTTTGTTTGACAGAATTATCTCGTGACCAGATATAATGGGATTCACGATAAAAAAAATATTCATTAATGCCATCTAAATGGGGGGGCTAAGAAAGAATCCATTCTTGATCTATCTCTTTTGAATGACTTGTTCAATAAGCTAGTCTCCTGAACAAGCCATTCATAAAGCCGTTGCAGCCTGCAGGCCAACTTTGGGCCTCGTATTGAATAAATGCATGCTATCACAACAAACAGGGTCGTTCGAACCACCTGCCTGGGCCAGGGAGCCCAAAAACGCCAAGAAATTTACAATCTTATATGGGTATTTATACTGTCCGCACCAGTTATTGTTGGGCTTGCACCATAGCTTAACAACATAACGGCCGTTGACTCTCTGCAAAATCTGAAATGTGTTCAACAGCTTGATCAAGTAGATAAATTTCCTTGAGCATGAATTTCATATCATAGCGTTGCAGCACTATATTATAGCTATATACTCCAAACACATAGCAATTTGTTTAGCAAAGCAAGACCAATTGCATATTCATACCATACTCTGAAGAAGCCCACAATGCTGCGACAACAAAATTAATGATATGATATATGAATAATCATTTCTATAATATATAATTATTATCTAGTAACATTGCTGTGTACCTCTGGCTAAGTTGTTCTTTCTCTCCGTTATTTATATACATTGTTGCAAGCATTCTTCGAAGACCCAGAGGCGGCAAATTTGCTCGTTACCTTTACCTCTTTACCTGTTTTAATTTGCTCTCTCACAGACGTATATTTCCGTAAGTATTTTTTTTTGGAAATGGAAACCAAACAGTTATGATAATGGTGAAAAAAATTCTTTTTCTAACTGAGAAAAGGCACCCTCCCCAAATTGGCACATTCAACGTTGAGTATTGAAGTAACCCCCGTCTCCCGATTAAGCCAATGCAGTGGCACATTTGCATACAAACTCCAAAACCGCAGCATCCGATTCCGTGGCATTAGATAGCATCAGTTACAATGCTTTTCACATGTGACTTTGGCAGTTGAACTTTCGTTACAAGATGATTCGAATATTTGCAAATCGATACCGAAAACAGGGGCAGACCCTTGTTCTAACGGAGACCGCTATGGCAAATGCAGTGGACAGGATGTATCGAATAGAAAAACGGGATATTTCAGGGACAGGAAACGACACGAATCTCAACATTTCTGATTGCAAGGATGAAAGACAGCAAGTCATCAAAAGCGTCAAGCCTTATTCAGCGATTCCTAGTAATAATCGACACTGGATCCTAAACGTGCTTGAGATTTTCTTTACTAATGGTGGCATACATAAATCATTATATAAGATACGAGAAAGAGCTATGAAGTAAGTATTTTTATCTATATTCATATTGGATGCATCACGTGGCCTAGTTTTTTGCGGTTACTTTCGCGTCTGAGTAGATTAAATTATTGATTCGCACATTTTAATACAATAGCAAAAGATAACAATGAATAATAGAAGTACAATGCTGAGCAAACTCGAAACAGTAGTATTGTTCAAGTCTATATGGGCTTGCAGGTGGCACACTCCCTTTACATTTTCGAGCATTGACCGTGCTGGCCCCAGCCCTCTCCCCTCTTGCGCATTTAAAATGGTAACTTCTGGCTTGCGTTATTCTTTTGTCAGGGGTTGAAAGAAAATGTAGGAATTTCGCAAGAGGGTTTCTCGTGCATAGCCTGAACTTACAGCTATATCCCATAGCCAAAAGTGGAGTCCAAAGAAATTTCAGGCAAATTTTATTCAATTAAGCAACTCTCTTTCCAATTTTCTTTCACATTGACAAGAAGGTCCGAAACAGCAAGGCAAAAGTGGCGGGCCCATTGTGATAGGTTAAGGCCTTGAGTCCGGCAGAAAGAGAAGGGGGAAATGACTGCTATGTGCTGTCAAGCTCTGCTCAAAATCCAACCAACTATGTTATAGAATTAACTGGATAGAATTTTTGTCTCTAATAGGGGGAGGGGGAAGTCTTGAAACTACAAGTTTTGAAAGTATAAATGGTGTGGTTTATAGTCTGTTATTAGCCATAGACTACTCTACTGACTTATAATTACTACTGATCACTACGTGTAATAACATTTAGCAGGTTGCAGCCGCAGACGGTCCTAATAACTTGGACAAAGTTCTCATTTATACTCCTGGATGGAGAGAGGCACAATTCTGTGTTAACACCTTGCCCAAGAGTGTTTTCCTTATAGATAGTAAAAACGGGGACCAGGGCCGTTGTGACCCAATATCATTAAGAGGGGTGTAACATGAGGAATTTGCCTACAAGACGTGCATGGCATATTAGGGTGTGGCCCTAAACTCACCAAAGGTTCAAAATTGAAATTTTGCTTCAAATTGGTCGAGGCGAACCTAAATAATATTAATTGAGCAGGATAACAGTAAAATTTACCGACAACAACAATCTACAGCCTAGGATTTGCCGACCGACCCTTTTTCAGGGGGTGTAACACCCCGACGCCCCCATAACGACCAGGGCCCATACAGGGATTCGAATCGGCGACGTTTATATCGCTAGTCCTTAACCTTAACCACCACATCACAGAGCCACAGCTTGTGCTGAAAACCGATTCTTTTTTACAATGAAACAGAAAGTGCAAGAATATACATCCCAACTGAAAATAGCAATTGTACATTGTCCGTTATAGGTTAGCTTAATACAAACATTAATGGTGCCGTTTAGATGCTGTTGTTCATGCTATATCTATGTAAACAGGGAGTTGTAAAAGCAGGTTCTAAGCCACGACATTTTCTCTTTTTTGAAGGGACCTAGGTTACATTTCAAAACGACAGAATGCAGTTGATGAAGATGTATTATTGTTTGATCCTGAAGATGTAGCAGCAGTTTTCCGCGCAGAGTCGAAATACCCACGGCGCTATAAAGTTCCGGTTTTTGATGATTTTTACTCCAGAACATCAAAAGAGCCCGGTGTTTTCTTTTTAAATGGTGAAAAATGGCAGAAACACAAGCGAATCATGTCAAAGAAGATGCTGAGACCCCAAGAAATAAACAAATATACTCCTAGAATCACTGAAATTGCATCGGAAATGGTTTCGAGAATTGATAAAATTCGCAATAAGGCGGGGGATGAAAAAGAATTTGAAGTTAATGAACTTGACACGGAGTTATTCAAATGGTCTTTTGAAACAGTAGCTGACTTTTTGTTTGATCGACGTTTTGGTAGTTTAAAAGATTCCCCTCCAGAGAAAACGTTTGCTTTCATAGAGGCCGTTGGTCTATTCCTGGGCAACGCATTGCCTGCTAGTTTGCTACCAACATGGTTCTATAGATACTACAAAACAAAAGCATTCAAAGCCTTTGACAAAAATTTTATGGAGCTGTATAAGTTTGCAGATGAGATGATTAAAGAAAAGTTGAATGATGTGAAGCGAAGGCTGGAACAAGGAGAGAACATTGAAAATTCAAAAGAATTAATTCCATTCCTTCTCTCAACTGATGTGATTTCAGAAGATGAAGTCAGTTCCAGCATTATTGATACCCTTTTTGCTGGTGTTGATACAACTTCAAACACAATGCAATGGATGTTGTATCTCTTAGCTAAAAATCCTAGCGTACAATCTCGTGTTCGTGATGAAGTACTTCGTGTAATTCCTGGTGACCTTGAGCCTGACAGCAACTCATTGCAACGTTTACACCTCGTGAGGTCTACTATAAAGGAAACACTTCGTCTCTATCCTGTTCTTATAGCAACCGGCCGTGTCCTAGAACACGACATAGTTTTGTCGGGGTACCATATACCGGCCAACACCTCTCTTTTGCTGATGCATCATGCTATGGGCCGTCGGGAAGACATTTTTGAAAACGCGTTAGACTTTAGTCCAGAAAGATGGCTTAAAGAAACAAATAGCAATAAAGTGAATGCATTCGCTTCAATTCCATTTGGACATGGTGTCAGAATGTGTCTCGGAAGACGCTTAGCAGAATTAGAACTTCAAATTCTGCTGGCAAAAATACTGAAAAAGTTCACGTTGGGCCTAGCTGAAAACCATGTCGTTGAGCCTCGATTTCGTGGAGTAAGTATACCAGACAGACCAATCAGAGTAAAGTTCTTCGAGAGATAACTGATTGTAACTACGCGCAGTTCAGGGACAATTACAACAGGGGGGGGGGGAGGTCAGCGGGAATCTTTAAAAATCTACAGGATATCATTATAAAATACAGATATGCCATTAAGAACTTTTCGATGTTGTGTTTAACTGATCACACCAATGTTAATCCACCATACCCAAAAACAGGGCAGTTGAGTGAATACCCCCCCCCTCCTCCCCTCCTTCCGTCTTCCGGTATCGAGGATGCTCTTTCCTCATCATAGAAAGGGTGATTGGCCGTTGGTGCCTCTGCTCAAAACGCTCGCTTACTCACCTAAAGCTTAATTTTAAGCGCAACAGGTCAATTTTAAAAACTAAAATTCAAGCCAAGTTGATTTCCTGGCAAGGAATGGACAAGAAAAGCTTTCTTTTCTCACTGATTAGCCGATGCACCTGTCCTACCTTAGATTTTAAAAGGATTGAGTCGGAATCGAATAAGATATAAAGATATCATTAAAGCTAAATATTAAATCTGGATGAAAGGAAGGGATTGGGCCCGATGCACCCAAGGAGACTGCCAACTGACCTGATAACTAGGAAAAAGGCGAACAAATCTGAAACGAGAATCTTCTGCATCTTCAAACTCATAACCCAAGCGGTACATCAATAACAGGCATTCTTCGCGATATTAACTCTGATAAAATTTCATGTTATCACCATTTAAAGAAAAAATGAGAAGTAAAATAAAATAGAGGTGTGAACGGTCATCTGTTGGGGCACAACGTTAGGGGTTAAGAATTATATACCATCTGCACGGAAAAGAAAGAGATATCCTATTGCTAGACTGGCGTGCAATTGGTTTGACAATAAAAATTGGTATTGTTAATTGATTTCGGTACGAAAAGTATAACTATCATGCTACCAACCTTTATTGCTTAACTTGGTAAATATTTTGAAATTAGGGTAGGGTGGTGTAATGTTCACATAATTAGTATAATTAGTATCCTGTATGTACATGAAGTCCCGTATGTAATCCGCCCATGTAACCTCGCATATACGTCTTTTGGTTAGGGAGTTCTCATGTATGGAGTTCAGACACAGTTGTCATTTCTCTATGATCAGCTCCTTAAACATTATATTGGCGACGAGGATAAATTTTAAAACTCACTGAAAACCCGGTACCAAAGCTATGGCTACTGGTAGAATAGATCTTCATCCTTTACCACCGTTTGATCCGCTATCAGAACCGAATTCTATAGCGCAAAGATGGTCCACATGGAAGAAACGCTTTGAAACGTATCTCGCCGCGCTCGGAATTAAAGACAACGCCCAGAAACGTGCGTTACTGCTTTATCAAGCTGGAGAGTCCACTCAAGAAATTTTTGAGACGTTAGCCAATACAGGGGACACCAACGATTATACAACCGCATTAACAAAGCTGGATGCATATTTTTCACCAAAGAAAAATCTTGACTTCGAAATCTTCAAGTTTCGTACGACTGTACAAACCGCTGGACAAACTTTGGATCAGTACGCGACATGTTTGCGGAAACTCGCCGCAACATGTGATTTTCCAGAAATAAACCACGAAATCGGTAAAATAAAAATTGGTATTGTTAATTGATTTCGGTACGAAAAGTACAACTATCATGCTACCAACCTTTATTGCTTAACTTGGTAAATATTTTGAAATTAGGGTAGGGTGGTAGTAAAAAAAAAAGTAGATCAAGCCAAAAAAGAATAGAATCCAGTATAGTGCAAGGATTCGTCATTCTATTCTGATATTACAAGAATTAAAACAATTGATATTTTTAATTTTTCGAAGGAAATAGCAACAGCAACATTTTGTTATACATCAAAAACCGATGTGTGATTCCAAATGGTTAATCAGTGTGACTCACTTCATGAAATATTTGAGGAACTCGTTGAAAATGGGGCCCTGGCATTGTGGATATCAGTTACACAAAACAACTACATAAAAAGACCGAGTATATAGCAGTGTGCTTTGTGAATACATAGCCGCTAGATACACAGGCCAAAAATGTTCTACTTAGCCCCTGAAGGAGGGGGGAGGGGGGTAGGTGGTTCTGTGTTGTATTTCAATGGGTCATTAAATAAGCCTGGGACATTTTTACTAGACAAAGAGCGGAATTGCTTTGAGAGTTTTAAAATCTATACACCATAAACATCTAGACCGTCCATAGCAGTCGACTATAGTTGAGGGGGATTATCTAAAATTTATGGTTTGAAAGGGGACTGAATAAAGTGGGGGAGTTAGTAGAGAGAGGGGGTCTTGATAGATAGAAGGGGGGTTTAATAGATAGAAGGGCGGCTTAATAGAGCGTGGTTGGCTTTATGGAACTTTTACGGTATATCAGCTACAAAATAAATTTTGAACGAATCAGAGAGGTCGTCATATTTACACCATCATGTATCCAGTATCGAGAATCATGTCATGAGTCGCATATTTTGCCATGCAATGAAGGTCAATCGCGAAACTGAGGTTTATGGCTCATCACAAATCGGTCAGTGTTAATTAGCGATAATAAATATTAAAAATACAACATTATCGTAATATTCAGTGCACGGTACATACAACTCAAGATATGTGCAAAATATATACAAATAAAGATTTAACTTTCTACTTTGATATATCTAAAATGCATTGCACTAATTCAAACCATTCAGCAAATATAAATGAAACATAATATAGAATGTACCCATGAACGGCTTAGGGCTTACCAATAGTACAGTTCCAGCCTCTTTATACCCCTTTTACGACGCCCCTGAAAGCAAGGATGCTTTAAATCTATTAAACCAAGCGAGCTTCTGCTTCAGTTAAAAAATTAAGGATCATTAAAAAAAATTAGACATGACATCGTTCAATGGTTTTGGAACTCAAATAGGCTGTATAGGTTTCTGCACAGGAGACATAATAAAAGAAGATAACCTGCCTATAAAATCTAATCAGGAATAAAGTGTGGGAAATGAACGCGACTGAGAACATTGTAGTTATGAACCGTAAATATGGAAGTAAAAATCAATTGATTCGAAATTGGTCAGAGTAAGTTGTTTTCAGGTCGCGATACACTACAACTGGTTGGTAAAGAATAAAGAATCCTTTAATAGTTGTAGATTTGGTTGATAATGTGGGTGAGAGGTTGTTTATCATAATACCTAGGGCACAATCGAATAATAGACAGCAATGAAGGATGAACATCAATTGATTTTTGCAGTACTTCAGGTTTAGGCACAAATTGTACAAACTATTTAACTACGTTGCATATTGGTAGCCATATATTTTGCCATTATAACACGTGCATTCTTAAACATTGGATTTCATATATTTGACAATAATATCAAATCATTTTATATAGTAGTATTTTAAAGCGTACACAACTGATTATTCTACTTGCTAAGAAAAGCAATATATACAACGGTACAATTGATCACATACATTTAAATATCAATTCTTCCCTGGATTTAGGTCCCCATTTTATAGTACTGGAGATGTCTGCACTGGAGGCAGATGATTTGGCATCTGCACTGGCGGCCGAATTCGAAAGTGTCAACGCTTATGTTTTACATAAAATACGAAAAAATTAAGACGAAATGATCGACAGAAAAACGCAAAGAACTGCATGTATAGGGTCCCTGGGATATTCCCTGAAAAGAAAAAAAATTTAAGAGTGTTTATACTTTAATCATTAAAGGGACAATTATCCACTGCCTCTTTACAGGGTGTTAAAATAAAAAATTAATTTCTTTTGAGTTGGAAATGGGGTAGAGGGGGGCTTTTGCCAGCCACAGGCTTTCCTGCTCCCCTATTTCTGCAATATTTTTAATTGCGATTAACATTATAGTTTGACTGAGGCAGGATACGGCCGAAACGACAAACTTTCAAACATGATATATTCAAAATGCCCTGGTTTACCAAAAGACCTCATTCATAAAACTCAAATCCCCAATGATTATTTGTTAAAACCTACCCCATGCTTTGTTTACTTTCTCAGAAGTGTGCATGTATATTCCAGGCGTGAAATAATGAGGTCAGGAAGCTTATGATACTAGTGTCAGCGGAACAAGTATGATATTAGTGTCAGTACATACAGAAGAAGTATTTACCCCCATACAACCCCGTGAACGACATACACCGTCACCCTCTGTTCACCAAGTGAACTCGTTTACGTTAAATGGAGCACCTCCCCTCTATTCTTCACTTTGATTGCAATAGTCCTCTTGAGCTTAAAGCAGCTTTGAAAAAAGTACATTTAAAACGTGCATTTAAAGTTTACAATACAATTTAAGATTTTTCCCATGTGCATCATTATTATACTCGAGTGAATAAATATAGGAAATACTAATAGCACCTTTTTATTGTAGCTCTACCTACGATCTTAACATGGTTTCATCTTACCTTTAAAGCGCGCATACGCATTTTAATGCTTACAGATGCTACAGGCAACTACGATAAAAACTAGTAAGGGCATTATCCAGAACCAGTTGGTGAACGAACTGCACTTGCTGCAGTCATTTCTCCTTTTTTCAAAAGAATTGGTGTAAAATTTGTAAGTTGGGCATTATCAGCTTGAAGCTCATTGCAGCATTTGTCATATAAAGAATCTAATTCATCTGGAGCCTGTAGAAATGGAAAAAAATACTTAGTCATGACCAAAGTAAATAAATGGATTCAAGTATACTTTAAACTTACAAAAATGTATGTTTATCTATATTTAAGTTTATATCTTAATTTTATCTTATCTACTATCTCTTACCTATATCTATATCTATATTTTATCTATATCTATATCTATATCTATATCTATATCTATATCTATATCTATATCTATATCTATATCTATATCTATATCTATATCTATATCTATATCTATATCTATATCTATGTCTATATCTATCCATATCTATATCTTTATCTTTATCTATATCTATATCTATATCTATATCTATATCTATATCTATATCTATATCTATATCTATATCTATATCTATATCTATATCTATATCTATATCTATATCTATATCTATGTCTATATCTATCCATATCTATATCTTTATCTTTATCTATATCTATATCTATATCTATATCTATATCTATATCTATATCTATATCTATATCTATATCTATATCTATATCTATATCTATATCTATGTCTATATCTATCCATATCTATATCTATATCTTTATCTATATCTATATCTATATCTATATTTATATCTATCTATATCTATATCTATATCTATATCTATATCTATATCTATATCTATATCTATATCTATATCTATATCTATATCTATATCTATCCATATCTATATCTATATCTTTATCTATATCTATATCTATATCTATATCTATATCTATATCTATATCTATATCTAATGTATAAAGCTCGGCTCTGACGAAGGCATTAAGACGAAACAAGAAAAAACAAGCCTATTGCGAGGCTGAAATCGTGTAATGAAAAATAATCGTTTTGAAAAGTTTTATTAGTTTCATTTTACATTTTTCCAGCTGCTATCAGCATTCCCACGAAACTCTAAAAACCTGTGAATATTCGCCGATAGTTTACTAGCAATAATGAATACACCTTCACCTTTTCATATCTTTTCGTTAGCGGTACGCAACACATCGCACAAAAGACAACAGAAACACACACCTTTTCTTGAAGTTCCGTAACTGAAGTCATAAATTCCTCGTATTGATCCTTTAAATCTGCAACTTGTTTCTCTTGGTGTTTTTTCATCTTTAAAGAAAATGGACAAGGATTGATAATAGCAACAGTTATGCTAAACAGACTGTGTATACCGATTCCATTAAATATTTTATAAATTAGTCATTCGATGTTAAGGTCTTCTTTAATACAGTTAAAGAATTTAGTTACGAGCTCTTTCAAACGGTAATGAACTGACAAAGAACCAGCAGCAGAACATCTAACAATCAGTGGCGGACACTTAGCCAAATATTTGGGGGGGGGGGCAAGCCTTAATATTTGGTAGGAAGACATCATACATTTCCATTATTTTAAAAAAAAGACCATCGTCTTTTATAATATTGGGGGGCCACGGCCCCATTACCCCCCAAGTGTCCGCCACTGCTAACAATCGAGACTTCATCTATATGACATCGAATATTGCAAATTTGGCTTCTCCAAGATACCATATCACAAGCCTATATGTAGAAAAAGGATTATTCCAAGTCAAAGCTCAAGGGTTAAGAGATTAGATCCGATCTCATATACAATGGGTTTTCAATTTAATCTTGTGTTCCAGACGCATCCAGGTCAAATGACCAGCTTTCCAGGACTCGCAAGTTAAGATGGGATATCCCTAAACAAAGATTTAACTGCTACACGGGCAAATGAAATTAGCTGTAGTGCGCAACCGCAAAATTTATGACGGTTAATAATTGTATTCCTTTCTCCGGAAGGTGGCATGAATTATATTGTAATGGGGTTATTACACCACACCAGCCACCAGAAAATAGGGTAGAAGGTGTGGTAATATTGCACAAATAAATAAGCTCTAAAGCTCCTTATTCAATGTTACATGAACAATCCCTTCGTTATAACTTCTTGTTAATCCCTTCATAATAATAATAATAATAAGAAATCGATACGCTCTGTTCACAGGATGCCTTTATTAATTCTGATAACTCTAACAAAACAGATTGATTGCAAACAAACCTGTTGCCGCTCAATAACAGCTTGCTCAATGTGCTTTTTATTATGTTCACGCTTCATTCTGATAAAATGAAAAAAAATTGATTTCCATGAAAAACGGAGCTAAAACATGATGCACTATAGCTGAAAAGGGTGGTGGGGTGGGATCGCTAAGGAAAAAATGCCCTGATAAGTACACATTTTATATGGGCTAATGAAGTATACACTTTATAAAAGTGTAAGGGGGATTGCATTCTCGTGGCCCATCTGACGTTTGAATCACATATTTGATAATAAACATGTTCTTCTTCAAATTTAATTGGAAATGATTGATTAGAGGCAAAATTCCTGGCTTAGAAATACAGCATTTTTGTTTGTCAATGTTTACAGTTTGGATGTATAAGAAGGGGCCTAAATGGTAATAATAAAAGGTAAATAAAGTGGTGAGAAATGCAATCAACGTCTATTTGTGTAGAACGCACTGCGACACCTTGAATGTTATTACTATCAAAGGCAGCATTGGAAAAGAAATTCCATTTAATACTACTGATGAAACCTTAGCTTTGGCTTGTGCCAGTGTTTCGGTACAATGACCAACTAATGAAGGTAGAATAAAAGAGTTAAAAAGAGAAGGAACTTAATAACAGATTACCGTTGTAATTCGCCCTTATTCCTGTATTCTCTTCCAAGCATCTTTAACTCTCCTCTGTTGTAACGATCTTGGTCCTTCTTCAGAACTTGCATTTCCCTTAAAAATTTTAAAATTACATTTTTCATCTACATTCCGATTATATCCCAATCTATTTTAGTAATAGTAAGGCAGAAATGCCTGTGCGTAAAAAACTTAGTAGATTAAGAAAAAATTTGTAGAAGGCCCCCATCTACAAAAGTTATCGGTAGGCTGCTTTGAGGGGCTGTTGCCCGTTCCATCTTTTGCTTGCCACTGTCAAAGAGGAAACAATACAGAGGTAACAGCCCCAATGTCCATGATGACTAAAATACTGACCGGCCAATTAAAATCCAGATCAAGATTTTGTACCAGAGGAACCACAAGAACAAGAAATCTATATTTTACACAGGCCGTGTTAATGCTTTCAAGGGCTGTGGAGTAGACAAGTCCTATCTACTTTTGGTTTAGACCCAATGCTCCAACCCTAGCTCCAATGCGCAACTATAAACATCGACGTAATTAACGCAATGATGCTGGCCTATAAATTAAGAGTTGATATTGAAATAATTTCACCAAATATTTTCCAGTTTCATCCCCCAAAATTTCCCAGCATTTACCAAGAATTCTTTCAAAATGTGTTAAAAGTCACCTGATATGTATCTCGTGTATCTTCTTGAGATCGGCTGCTTTCGAGGTTTCGATAATTTTGGAAATTTCTGAGAATTCCTATGAAATAAACAACAAGATCAGTAAGGCTACATTAACCGGAATATAATTATTACCGGAATATAATTTCAACCGGAAAAAAATTTTGAACTGTGAATGATGATATGGAGACCCTCTAATGGTGATGATAGTACTCGCATGCAGGTGAGTAAAAAGTCAGAAAATTATCAGTTATATGAGTTAAAATTAAGGACATATCACAACAACGAAATGACTCAATTTATTGCTAGGTATGATGAAGGAGGGTATAAGCCAACACGATAAGGGAGGGAGCAATAATGTCATGATTTACGGTCTTGACTTGTTTTCGTGTCATAGTCAATAACTATATACCTCTTTCTCTCATCTCTTTATTGAATTTTGTCCATTCACGCAATAGCGTTCATATTTAGTGACAATGCATCTTCTTTGGTTCCCTTATTTTTGCATTGATGTTATTTGTATTTATTGGTGTTATAATTTTTTGTATGCTACCATGTGAGTTGTCGCAATCAATCTAGAGTGGGATGCAAGTTGTGGCAGTCTGATTCGGGAGCTGGGCTGGGATTCGGGTTATAGGCCTTCGGGGTGGTCGGGTGAGTGCGGGCTGTTAGGGATGGACGACTCCTGTTGGTACACCTAGTACAGGTTATTTATTGCATTTTATTTCGACTTTATATACCTTTCTGTTGAGTCCCCAATTAGCCTGTAAGCTAAATATTCTTTGAAACATTTATAACGTTCTTAAGTTTCTTTGATTGATTGATTGATTGATTGATTGATTGATTGATTGATTGATTGATTGATTGACTGATTGATTGATTGATGGATTGTAACTAAAATATCGTTATTAAGCATCTTACGATATGCTAAAAAGATCAAAACTCCTATAGCAAATTCATTTATATCTAAAATATTTTTCTATAGAATTCTAAAAATGTTAAAGTTTCTGCTTGCACTGATAGCCACTTACGGGAATGACGTTTCCTTTCGCAAAATTGAGCTGCTCAAAGTAATGTTCCTTGTACAACGCTCTCAATCGATCCTTGTGTTTATTCATTATTTGATCAACCTAAAACGCACACAAATATTAAGTATTATCAGCGAAATCGTATTAGAAAGATACTGCGAAATATGGACGCGAAATCGTGAAATTGCCAAAACAGCGAAAACACAATTTAGCATGATCAAACCAAAATATACAATACAATTTTAGGTTCATTAAGCAAGATCATTTTTTCACGTGAGACGTGTAGCATGGCACTGCTTCTCTTCATTGCATTCTAATTAATGCTAATTTATTTCATAATGTGAATCTCTACCGCAACAACTCATTCACAAATCCCTAAACAAACTACCTCCTACGTCAAAGTCACTGTATAGGCCTACGCTTTTCGTACTCTGCATCAAGACGTCTTTTCCCATGCTAACAATGATGAAACCGACTTACATCAACACAATATACATAGACGCATAAATTCACAAAATGTTAGATTTGGAAAACAGGGAGGATCAAGAATAGAAAACAACAACAATCTTTTTTCCTGCGTTTTATCTCTGACGTGCTCTACGATACCAGAGATCGAGTCAAACCAGAACTCAAGGTCAACAAGACTGGCAAGACCCTTCACCACTGCTTGATATGATTAACACTTCACAGCTTAGAAAAAGCCCAGCCTTGAGCAAGTTAATAATTTTCGTGTGGGTAGAGTGAGTTTAACTACTCATTTTGACTCTTCACTCAGTATAGAAGCGAATAAGCACTGATTGGTCAAGGAGAGGTTGTAAGCTACTATATTAATGTGGGAAATGGCTGGAATAAAACTTGAAGGAACAGACAATATGAATATAAATCGAGCTTGAAGCAAGCGTTGCAAGCCGTGATACTTTGTTTTGTACGCTAAGCTACTTTGCTAAATGTTATTAATCAACTTAGAACAGCTAAGAAATTTTCAGCCAATGAATAAAGCTATTGACATTTGGAACAATGCCGAATATCAACCAAGTTTTAATACCACAACTAAAAATTGCACTGAACTGACAACTGGCCTTGTGCTTTTAGCGAATAAATGACACAGAGAATTTACAACACAGGATAAATGAATAACGCGAAAGATTGGTGCTGAAGAAAGATAAAGCTTAAATGACAACATGGCAATTTACCTGTGTCTCTTGGCGTTGGTTTAATTCAGATATTTCTTCAAGGCAAATTTTGTATGCATTTTCATAGTTTCTGAAAAGGTGTGATAAGTCAAATAAATAACTACAAACTGTATGGCATTATCAAGTTATTTGACGAGAGAGGGTAAAAAGTAAATGAATGTAAAAATTGTGCTAACTGGGAGGAAATCATTACATTCTTTAGCAATTTCATCGCGTGCGAGGCAGCAAATACAACTGGTCATTGTGCCATAATCCCAACCTTTTGATAACATAAGGTATACGATCTAAGCCACATCCATTCGAAAACACAACCAAACAGAATAAATATCATTATGATATCATAGAAAGTAACTTGGCTTATCACTTAAACCTTTTCTGTTCACATTTAGAAGAAAATTAGCAAATTAAAACAAATTGCTCATTCAATTGAAAGCCATCTCAATAGATTCACTAGCATTAGAGCAGAGCTTTCACAAAATTGTCGCAAAAAACCTTTATTGTTTGCACAACAGTCCCAGACAGAAAAATCTTCCCAGTCCTATCCATCATATTTATCTCTTCTACATTCCTTAAATTGTTGTCACAGTCAGTTTTGTTAGAGAGCGGAAAAACACGGACAAGGAGTTATATGCACATCTCGTTAGATCGAAATCTCTCGAAATGCATAAAAGCTGAAGGAAATTTCATGTAACTGGGACACAATCATTTGCAATGTAAGTCAGTGTTTGCATTGATGTCATTAAATCAACGAACCTATCAAAAAGTAATGTTTTAATGTTACATGCTGATTATTTGATTTGATAAGTAATTGCAAAATTACACACCCTTGCTTTTCCGCTTTTTTAAGGGTTTTTGAATGCTGCCGTTGAAGCGTTGTCTTATCTTTTTCGATTCCAGATTTCACCTTCCTCATCTGAGATTCAAACTCTTTGGCAACTTTCATTTTTTCCTAAGTTCACAATGATAAGCATTCAGATCACGTGTTTATAGTGTTTTGTTTCTTTTATAAAACAAAGGTCGCAAAAGTTCTTTATAAATTTATTAAATAAAAAGAAAGCTCTAGTCCCTATGAAATCTAAATTTTTGTGTTAGGAACAGGGCTCATAAGACATAAGGCAGGAACGCTTAACAAATCCTTATTACGCTTAAAGGAGAAATTTTTACAGTTAAGTACTTGCTTTAATGCTACTCTACTTGCTTGCTTGCTTTCCTTCCATCCTTCCTTCCTTCCTTCCTTCCTTCCTTCCTTCCTTCCTTCCTTCCTTCCTTCCTTCCTTCCTTCCTTCCTTCCTTCCTTCCTTCCTTCCTTCCTTCCTTCCTTCCTTCCTTCCTTCCTTCCTTCCTTCCTTCCTTCCTTCCTTCCTTCCTTCCTTCCTTCCTTCCTTCCTTCCTTCCTTCCTTCCTTCCTTCCTTCCTTCCTTCCTTCCTTCCTTCCTTCCTTCCTTCCTTCCTTCCTTCCTTCCTTCCTTCCTTCCTTCCTTCCTTCCTTCCTTCCTTCCTTCCTTCCTTCCTTCCTTCCTTCCTTCCTTCCTTCCTTCCTTCCTTCCTTCCTTCCTTCCTTCCATCTTTCAATCAATACTTTATAATTATAAATGAAATTCCAAATCGACACACATAATACATGATATTCATTATAAACAAGATATCAAGGTTTAAAACTAACTTTTTTTAGTAGTTGAATAAAGTTAAATAAGACATAGAAAAATATTGGTAACGCCCCTCTTTATTTCCACAATCTAAAAACATCCTTTTACCAAAAAACAGAAATGGCATTGCATGTGCAAGAACATGGAAAATAAGCGCAGGGGCTCAAACAAAGGATAGAGAGAACAAACCGTTTGGGAAGCTGTCAACACTGATAGCCTTTATCTATATTTTACGAACCGTCTTTGGCAATGATGTAATAGAAGGGTTATTTCATTTCAGTACAACATTACCCCAAACAGCATAAGAGATACTTCAAGATGATACATTTTCCTCTAGAACATCAAATCTCACTGATGTTTCCTCAACAAATTGATAAAAGAGTTTACCTTCAATTGCTTCTGCAAAATAATTCCCATCTCATTTTCAAACTTCGTTCTCAGTTTTACGTATGACTGCAAAAAATAAATAAATCATGCAAAAACAAAACGTGAAGATAAAATTCTACATAATTAAAGAGTATTTGCACGGGTAAAATGCGCGATTTAAAAATAACTTTCGTTTGGAGCCAAGCTATATCGAAGGAGGCCAAAGATTTTGCGACAAGAAATACTATGGCAGGACGAGTGAGACAAGATATTTAGACGTGCAAGCTTTTTTTTTACCTAGTTACTGCAGTGCATTGGTTAATGATTTTGACTTATTTTTAGACACTATTGCGTGAGGGTACCGTAAATACAAGATAATAAGACCCTAAAATCCAGAACCCCTGAGTAATGAAGCAAATTTACCAACACCATAACGATAGCTTTGTCTCATGATATAAACTGGACCCCACATAAATGATTTCTTCGATTTACCGTCATTTACGAAGTAGCCTCTATCTCGAACTGAAAGTTATCGACAACCCTCCTCAAATAAACAAGCATGTATATGTATAATGTATATATGAATGCATAATTCTTTCCTTTACATGAATAACGAGGCTAAGTAGTACCTCTTATTTTCAGCCCTTTTTCAACAAAAATAGAAAATAAGGAAAAATAAATATTTTTTGAAGATCAAAAATTGCAAAGATGTCTAAATCCCTACAATATCAAATTGTTAATCCATATTCAGTAAAATTTTCTGAAGAAATAATATTCACAAAGTGTTCTATACTTCTCTTATTCTGAAAGTATTCATTGAGTTACAATTTTTAAGGGGTGCCGGCGAATAGTTCTACATTTGCATCCTGTAGTGTTGGAATGATTTACTATGGCCTCTAACGCCATACAAACAATAACTCATAGCGAACCTACTTGCACGATAGCATGCAATACCTTGCAGTTGCTTCGCGCGAAACTCCCAAATAAGAAATCTTTCAAAATACTGAGCAATATAGAAAAACACGTCAGGTCTGTAGGTGTTAAACTATGCAGTTAAATAATGTATAAAACGTAAACAAACAAGACCAAATAAAAATTAATTTTCTTGATCTTTCAGTTGGATTATGAGTTGAAAGTACTGGAGGAAAATGCACGATGACCTTCAGATAGTTTCTGTGGGCTAACCTGAGGATGACCACAATCAAATACCTGACACCCTAAAAACTGAAAATAGATTGACAGGTAATCAAATGTATTATACTTGTATGCAACTTACCTTGCCTTGTTTTAGCTCATCTAGAGTCGGAGGTTTCAGCTCAAGCAGATCTGGAATGAAATTAATAATGTTTTGCGTCACATTTTGAATTCCAAGCGAATCCGTTGTTGCAAGAAAATATGTTTAGCTTCGGTTTTGCCTTTGCATTCACATGAACCCAGTCTGTATGCTTGCAAAAACGATTGTATGAATTCATCAATAAATGAATGAATGAATGAATGAATGAATGAATGAATGAATGAATGAATGAATGAATGAATGAGTAAATGAATGCATCAATGACTGTAAGAATGAATGAAGTAATGAATGAATTTTTGAGTGTATGAATGCATCAATGACTGGGAGAATGAATTTTTGAATGAATTAATGAATGAATGAATGAATGAATGAATGAATGAATGAATGAATGAGTGAATGAATGAATGAATGAATGAATGAATGAATGAATATATTGTTAAGGTAATCAATTGATGAAAGCAAAGATTGAAAACAGTTACCTTCTCTGATACCTTTCATATGTTCACCACATGTACTTTTCGATCTCAATGGCTTCATATCATGTGAACTCGGACGAATTGGCTGCAATGATTTTGTCCTTCCTGCTGGTAACAAATCCCTGTCTGCACTTCGGTTGAATGTATCCGAGGCACTCTTGACGACTGGCCTCAAATTTGGAACAGAATCTGCAAAAAGTGAGAGTTGTTGCACCATTTGAAATAAAAAGGCAAAAATTGAAAATGAAAGCATAAGGGTGAAAAAAGCAAATCAAAACAACGAAAACAAAAATCGTGTTATCAACACAAAACTACAGATGATTAGACAAGAAAGTAATTATAATTATGACTTTTTGATGTCTTTTTGGATTGATATTCTCAAAAATTAGAACCCTTCATTCAAAAACGCAGATTTGAAACCAGGCGAGAAGGGAAATAGTGCGCCTTCGTTACGTCTGCTTACCAATCGGCGCTCGCACACCTACCACTAATTCAAAACTCGAATTGAAAGAAACTTTTTAGCAAAAATAGGAAAAAGGTAATATTCCATTCATTTTGTAGACATCGTTCGACATTTTGTAATGTTAGGACAAAAATGTATTTTCTCTATGAATACATTCGTCTTCCGTCCAATTCTGGAAATGCTCGATATAAAAAGGGTTATTTATTCTATTTTATGTCTAATGTTCTAAATGCTATATCATTCAAACAGACGCGCTCTCGCAGAAGCGAAATCATCGATAATGCACCCAGCCGAACATTGCAATGTCTGAATGTGCTTTCCCTAAACAAGAAACTATATGAAAAAGAAACAATAAATAAAGTAACACGTACCCCGTTTGTCATAATAGGGCAGGGTCTTGCATATTTACAACAGATAGACATTAGAAAATTGTTAAACAATAATGTGAGAATCCATTAAAAATGGATGGATCAAATACAAAAAAATAACAAAAAAGGTGGAACTAGATATTGTAATGGGTAGAAGGGGGGGGGGGGGGGTAGGGGTCAACATGAAGAGCATTTTCAATGGCTGCCTATACCTCGATGGTCCGGTTTCGCACTTCCAAATGTCAAAGAAATTATGCTTCCTCGTTTGTTTTGTGTTTTTGGTGGCTTGAGGTCTTGCTGCAAGAAAACGATTTTACAAATCTAAGAGCACCTACTTGACAAAGTGTATACAGCAGTTTAATAAGAGCATACTTGTACAAGAAGCGAGCACATTGATAGTTGTAAATGATTCACATTTGGTTTCCGAAGGAGTAATAACGAATAGATAAAAAGCTTTATTCCATGATAGATTTGTCACGCATCTTGCCCAGAATGCTCGCATTTCATTTGCAGTAATTATTTGGCAAAAAACATCCATCTACCTCACTACTGACATCAGTAGGTAACAAAATATGTAAAGGAAAGCAACATCACGGCATTTTGACAGTGAGATGACTGTCAGTGGCTTAATCTTGGCTATTAGCCCAGAATATAGTTAATATTTCCATGCATCGAGTAGCTGCATAGAGTAACTGCATCTATTTTAAGTCTATACCATGTGAGGAAGTTATGTTAGCCTATACCATCTATGTTAGGTCTATATCTTTGTTAAGTCTATATCTTTGTTAAGTCTATACCATGTAAACCATTCCTAAATTTTAACTAATTTCACAAATATTTCCAAGGCTCAGACATTTGATTCCTCCATTATTCGGTAGTCTCGAGTCCTTAAAAAAATTTGCCACACACCTCCAAACTTGGCAATCAGAGTTAAACCAATGACAGTCAGATGATGATGCTAGTGTGTTGGATAGCGGTTGTAATTTATAGGGGTGTGACGAAAGATTGCGAGAAAAAATATAGCTAGGGAGGGTGCATGAGGCCTTTAAAACACCAGTAATGAATAACAGGAATGAGCCAACACCAAGTAGTTTTACCATCAAAAGGGTTTCAAAGGAGACAAAAAGCTATGCTAGTTAATCATTGATTAAGTGATAACTTGATCAGTAATCGAAAGAGTAATGTTTTTACCCGTTGGACAACCGGTTCTGCTGTTGTGGAGCTCTCTGCAGTTGCTTCTTCATCCATCAACAATGCTTCTAATTGCTGGCTACGTTTCTCATCCTCTGAAACGTACTGAATTGGATTGGCGAGGGCATCAGCAAAATCTAGAATAAGTGGCATGATCATTATAATTTAAATAAAGGTCAATACTGGAACTGGCAAGCCGACTTAAAAGAAGAAGACCGACAAATGAAATTATGCTCCATTTTGTTTATTCCCCTTCTTAGTTTTGCTCTCGCAAGTCGGTTGGCAGTTACAGGCCTATCAAAACAATCACGAAACTACCAAAACTCAATCAGCATCTTCTCACGTCAATCATGATCTAAGCACTGCAAAAGATAGGAGTTTAGAAGAAGAAAGTTTAATGTAATGGTCTACATTGAGGTAGATACATGTAGATTATTCTGGAAGGAAGTTCTAGAAGGAAGAAAAACCTACCTTTTAAAAAGAAGGTACAAATTTTAAGGTAAAATGAGGAAAAAAATGTTTTCATATCTTATATTAGCTATGTTAATACCAAAGATTATTTCAATTCTATTTGTTCTTTGGTCGTATTCACCGTGAGATGCTCTGAATAACGTCGAAATAAAACAACAAATCTCATTATGTTGAATTATGTTTGGGGAATTGAGCAATGTTGCGAAAACATATCGTGACAACTAAGCTGTACTGAAACTGGCAGAAAAAGCAGAGAAGAGAAAATGTGCAAAAGATTGAATTCAATATTACCTGCAAAATTTGACGGAACATAATCTTTGGTCACAATGTTAACAAACAAACAAGGTAGACACAATGGCTGATATGATTCATTTCTTAGCTTGATATGTCTATATCCTACAAGGAAAATTCAAAATCATTTAAAAAATCTTTCAAGCTGCAAGTAGAAAACTTTTAAAAAAGAATCCACTCTTATAACTCAATGTTAGTTGATGGGATGCCATGGCATGAATCATTAAATTGGCAGCAAGTGTAACAAATATTACAATATCTTTATAAACAAAGGTAGCATCGTTAACACTATAACGCTGACCCAAGGCTGATATCTATTCCTCACTTTGGCCATGGAACGCAACGGAGTAAGCTTATGCTTAACATACTTAACATAATGCCTATTAATCAAAATACGTATCAATGATTATGTGTCAATAACCAAAGTCTATAGAAACAGCTAAATTCAATTGAATGCCTTGGGTGGTTCTTTTCAAACTTTTACAGTATGCAAAGTGTCAATATACTATAGTTCACATAACTTTTAATCTGTAATAAGTGATAATGACTACTTTTCACAACGCTCGCTACATAATGTATCTATGCACTTATCAATTGACTCGCAGGCTCACATTTTTCTCTAGCATAGAGCTCGCTTCTGTAATATATTTGCTAAATTCAAAGGATCTTTCTTATATGTCCACGTTGGAAAGTTTCGATGATATTTTCTAGCTTCTGCGTTAGAGCCAAGTTTCACTATTGTACAGAAACACGCTTGCAACATATGCATGAAAAGTTTGCAGTTTGATCTTAACTTTCCTGATAACTAATAATCAAAATAAACAGATGCAAGCTGAGGCTTGAAGAGGGACTGGGACCAAAAACAAACCATTTGATGCAATTGTTCCACCTTGATTTGAACGGCACCCTCATCAGCATGGTCAAACTGCATGCAATAAAAGTTTCCGTGCTCTATAATTAACTCCACGATTTCTTTCCTAGCCTTCACCTTCTTATGGTTATTAGATAAATGCTAAGATTGTCGACTATAGATAACTGGAAAACAAGAAAATCCAAATGCAAACCTGGGTTTAGGGCGTGAACAGGAAGCACTCGATGACCAATCAATTTTCCTCCTTCTTCATACGCGGCGATTCGAAGAACAGCCAAATTTGGAAGAATAACCTGATAACAAATAAAAAATTAATATTAATGGCGAATGAAGAAATTGATTCTGATCTTGACATACAGCTTTGTAATAAAGTTTATGAATAGAATATTCAAAAATAAAGACATTTTCTCGTTTTAAAGATAGTTATAGAACGGAGGAAGGAACGTTGGCAGCGATAGGCCCTTCACCGGACCAAAATATTCTTGCACTGAGAATTGATAAATAAACAAACAAATATCAAATTAAATCAACCCTATGTTAAGTCTTGATTGTTTCAAATATGCCACTGTACCCAAACTATTGATTACAAATTTGTGATTCTTGACAAAACTACACTCAGCCATGTCAAGTTCTAAGTTAAAGAAGTCGAATTTTTGCAACCTTTCTGGTTCCTTCGAAAAATCCGCTTAAGAAAGAAAAGCAGCAATGCCTACCTTTTTGAAAACAAACGGTTCTTCATCAAAGATTGGATTCAATCCATTATTCTGAATAACTTTTGTTCTGAATTTTCTTCTCACTGTATCTGCAGGTAATCCAAACATATCAACCTCTACATACGCACCAGTCTTCTTCTCAGTGAGGCATTGGCCAGATATCACCTATTGAATGAAACCAAAGACTCTGCAATAATCTAAGAAAGACTTCAACTACTATTAGTAACTATCATAAAAACACTTCGCGCAGTTATGATGGAAGACAATGGTCTTTTGTTCTAAAACAATGGAAATGTGTGATGTCATTCTACCAGAGCAATAGGCTGGCCCCCCAATATTTGGCCAAGTGTCCGTAACTGCTCAAAACTTTCTGTTGCAATACAACCGATATTATAGTGTCAACTGTACCATTTTTTGCGGTCAGCAGCATTGGAGGATTTTAGTTTAGATAGCAGCGAATGATGATTATTGTTATATCAATTTGTCAAAGGGTGGAACTCTGGAGCACTAAATTGAAATCGGTTTAAATTGCAGTTTGTGTATTTTAGTCAACACCAGGTTGCCAGCTTATTGGGAACAAACTATCATGAAAACTTTTCAACTTGTTACTTATACGCTCTATTCAAAATATGATGGATTTTCAGGAAACTGAGGATTAATTTTTGGCTCTAGTTGAAGTTTTTGACCTCTTCTCTAATTGGTGAATCTTGAAAATATCTTATTTGCGTAATAAAGGAGCATTCTTGATATATTATAACCAATAAAATGCAGTGAAACCTTCAGTCAATAGGCACACAGAAACTATTACTAACACTCCTTCTGATTACTTCGTGGCGACAGATGACGTCATTGTGTGCAAAGAGTAGACATAACTGACGTACCTTTACGGATATGGTTCCTGCAATAATACCATCAACAGTTGACTCAACAAAGGGGTCGAATGTGCGATCACTTCTGCACATGAAGTCTGGTTTCAGCAGGTACCTGAACAGATGAATCAAGAACGAGTCTAGATAAAACAACTTCATGGCAACATTAGTGACTGAAAGAAATTCAAATTCAACTGACATCAAAAAATTGATGAAACTGGCGAGAGAAAGATGACAAGTCTGTTGAAGATGGCGGTATTAGATATGATCAGTACCATTGATTAGTTGTTGAAATTGCACGAAAAGGCCGCAGCACAGTTTAGTATGCTACATACATGCTTCATCCTTTACTAATGTTTCCCTTCCCCTGTGCAGTATCAATATTTTACAATACAATAAAAGTATTCAATTGACCAATTATCAAACACTTAACAAACTGAATCCAGGCTGGGACATAACCGATGCTTCATTCCCAATACGTTCTCAGGAATTAAGCAAAAGTTTCGACAATATAAATTACCTAGTAGAATTGCAACCAGTAGAAAACGCAACTTTAGTCTATGATACAACACTCAGGATCGCATAAGGGAATTAGCGCCGTTAGTCTGCAGGAAGTTTTAGCACTTTTTTAAACTCTGGATACAGATAAATTTTTTCAATGCATATTAAGGTCAAAAAGAGAGAAAGCAACATAAATAATCATTACTTAAGCTGAATGCAGTTATTGACTAGAAAAGAACTCCCGATACGATTCGATACGATACGATACGATACGATACGATACGACACGATACGATACGATACGATACGACAAGCGAAAAAAGATAAACCATGCAAAACGGACCATTCTATTCACGGAAAGTCAAAGTGTAAATATATTCAAAAGGAATCAAATAAGACCACTTGGATAGAATAAAAACAAGAAAGGAATCATCACTGATTAAAGGGATCAAAAAGATGAGAGAAAGTAGACGACAGAGAAGAAAGAGGGTCTTCTTTTTCCTGAGCAAGAAGAATAGAGAGCTTTTGTTTACAAAGAGTATTAAAATGAAGCTGGGCACATGAATCAAGTTGGCTATTCAACTAGAAATAGCTAAAATTTGTATCAACCTAAGCCTCGATTAGAAGAGATTCCAATTCACAGGAACCTCCATGTGGAACGAGATCCCACAACAACATGAAGACTGTGATGGAGGCTGACACTCTCTCAATCACTTCAAAAAGGAAATGAAACAGCTGCTGAAAATCTGAGTTGAGTAGTTGTAAACAAGCACAACCCAGGAAAAGCAACTTTTTCTATACTCGATTTTTTCTTGTTTTTGCTGATGTATCATCTTGCCCAAACATTTATACATACATTTATACTTAGAATTAACAAACTCACCCACATCGGCCATTTATCTCAAATTTTCCTAGATTTAACATCATTGGTAAATCTACAATCAAAAGTATGCAATTTGATAGCAAGAAGACTAAGAGAAAAGGCTAAGGAATGTTTATATGTAACCAGCAATGAATCGTCTATGCAGTCTAGAAGAAGGGTTTTTCGTCAGTTTAGTCGAATCTAGATCATGGTATTTGCATATAAAACGGTGAAGCATGGTACGCTTACAAACCTCGGTTCGTAAAAATACAAAATGCCTTTAAAAAGTTACTGTACTCATTGACATCATAACTGATTCATTAGCTGACAAAAGTGTTTAAATCAAATTTTTTGAAATGCAAAAATTGCCAATGCACCACCTGGGATTTTAAACTTTTCAAAACTCCAACAAGTTCTTCTTCGTCCATTGTCTGATTCTTATAATGCTTCAGAGAAAGTATTTTCCTCTTTTGTATCAAATAGTTTCTATTAGACTTCTGCGATTTTAGAATTCTTTAAACGTCAACCAGTTCTTTTTACGTCCAATGACCGATTCTGATAATGCATCAGGGAAAATATTTTCCTCTCTTATAGCAAATAATTTCTATCAAACTTAATAGATTCTAAACTTTACAAAATTTTGATAAATTTTTCTTTATCTATTGACCGATTAATCGGTCAGTTCCTTCTTGGAGAAATATTGGGAAACCCCAGAGAATTCCATTAAGATCAACTGTACATAAAAAAATTGGGATTATAAGGCGATATCGTAAATTCTCAAATTATCCTTCCTCAAATTAGATCCAACAAAAAGTTAGAACTAACAAAACCTCGAGGGATGTATTTGAAGAAAAATCTTTTAAATAACAAGCAATACTTGGCGAACATAATCAGTTGAATTAGTTATAAGAGTTCGCCTCGTATACATACCTAAGGTCTGGAAATTTAGAGCAACCAGTTGACAACCTGTATTCCAAAATACCTGGGCACAGAAGAGAGAATTGATATAATGAACGAAATGGAGAGTGTCTGTTAAATATCATTATATCAAAATTCAACTTCGCGAATCGTCAAAAACATTTTCAACGAACTTCGAACAAAATGCAGAAAGAATGGAACCTCAAAAATTAAACAATGGAGTAATTATTGATCCCTAATTAATTGGTAAATACCACCATTCGGTTGTTAGTGATATTACCAAACGAATTTCAAATTCTAAGGTTGTTGGGCAAGGAATTGCCTTTAGTATGCTGGATTATGTTTTCACTTTTTGGTGCAATTCCGAAGCTTTCAAACATAAAACAGTTACTCTGCAGTCTTATACTTCAAGAAATGAATTTTAGCTGTTACTGAAGATGCCTAGATAATTGGTGGATATTAGCAAATAAAACCGATTTGAAACTGCTCTTCAGACCAGGACTGTGATTGGCATAATAACAAGAATACAAAAACCCAAACTATAGCACAAAATCAACCCTAAACTAACTTTGTCCTTTAACAGCAAGATCCATGCCTCAATACTGGGGGCCCTGTTTTATAATATGGGCGATTATGCAAATAATTATGAATTATGATAAAGCAGTTACCTGTGGCATGTAATTATCAGAACCAACTCGACCTCCTCTTGGGTAGATTCTGCTCAACTGCATCTTATTATAACTTAAATACGTCAAGGAAAACCCGATTCAATAGAGACAGCTGAATCATTTGTTTAAGAATTTACGAATTACAATAATTAATATACAGAACTCCCTACATCCAGTAAATAATAAGCTGGAGTAGAAAAAGTTAAATAGGAAATAGGAATATTTAGCAGCATTTCTGCTTTAAGGATTTGGAAGCAGAAAAATGATTATTACTTAAAATAACAGAAACATGTCGAAATTAGTATAAAAGGTAAGACCAACGGAATACTATGTTACATTTTTTTATATTTATGGGTCCAGTTTTATATTCGAATGTAGAATAGCACTTTGAAAAGCATGACAATGTAAAACCTTTGATACTTTGAAGCCAAAAATAAACTTGAAACTTGTCTCTAGTTTCAGTTTTGGTTCGCATATCATATTTCCTATGATAAGGAAACTATTTACCCTAAAATAAAGCTAAAAAAAGGCAATGGAGTATTACCTACTAACTTTTCAAAGCTGCCCGTAAACCTAGATTAACTGTTTCATGGACTTGAAATTTGTGGAACACCCAAACCCAAAATAGGCGGGTATAATTCTGTCTTATTGTCCCTTTTTTAGGTATTACTTTTCATAGCAGGACAAGATAACAGCATTACAATTATGCTGATGGACTATGCTGCTTATAAATTCGTGAAGCCCTGCATTCAAGCGCAGGTTCAGGAGCATCTTTTCCACAAAATTTACTGCCATTTTTTTAAGCACAGCCGCAGGTCACGTGCTCCTTCGCAGTAACATGTGACGTCACCCTCCCATTTCGCAGTGATCCATGACGTAACCTTTCCGTGATTCTTTGCGACACTTAAGTTATCGAAAACCCGGACTTTTGGCCACTTATGAATGTGAGTGATGAAGGTTGTTGTTTTTCCAAGGCTAATTTAAACATTTCTTTTAACCGCGCTAGCGGGCCACTTGAAAAAGCTAGTCGTTACTAAAATAAATCTTATCAGCAAATTTGTAATGCTGTTATCTTAAGGGTCCTGCCATGAAAAGTAAATTATTATATCTCGTGCCAACGGTATGTACTTAATTATATCAATTAATGCAGTTTAGCAAAAGAATTAAAGATGGAAATTATGTGGAACCTAAAAGACTTAAAAATTGAAACTAAACATTCGAAAAGATACTTCACGAAATTAATCGGCTCTTCCTTCAGTAAATTAGTTGCTGAATTCTCACTAAATGATGACATTTCATAGTACCTCTGACGAGCTGTATAAAAAGCAGGTAGAAAACAGACATGATTAATTTGATCTGCAAATGAGAATATGGTTAATGAAAAAGTAAATATTTCAGATCTTTTTTGCTGTTATTAATGTGCATCATTCATTGCTTCTCTAGAAACAAATTTTTCCTTAGGTCCAAACTATTATCTGCCTAACATAAAATTTTCGAGAAACTTTTCTCGATACCATTTGCAAATATCTGTCCGAAATCTTTGAAATCTATTAAAGTAATATTTAGAGTTGTTGTGTTGCGAAAGGACGCAATATGAATGACAGTCGTTAATTGATTCAAGTACTTAGATTTAGGGCAAGTTGTCGTGGGAGAAGGAAGCGACGGATGGGAATTCAATCTCAAGGGGCAAGACGTTTGTACGTATTTTTAGGCCTATTCTTACAGACACAGATTCTTTCATTGTGCATTTAGCACAAAATCTGATAAATATTATCCCTTGGTAAAGTTCTGTTGGTCAACTGCCTCAATTTTTGACAAGAATAATTAAAGCAAAATAGACTTACATTCTGCACATTCAAATCCACGAAAATGCACTGGCTGAATGTAATTAACGAGTGCTGATAACTCAACTTCAGCTTCGACTTCAACTTCCTCTTCGATTTCAGCCTAAAATCAAAGAAAAAGAGTAAGAAATTTTTCGGCCACTTGAGAGGCTTCTTTGAACAGTTCTACTTTTTGCAAGACTTTTAAACAACAATGAAGTCACGATAACAACTATGGGTTATTGTAAGTTCAAAGGCAATTTTCTCATTTCATCCATTTTTGACCATTTCAGAACTGTTTGAACGTTTTGTACTTGCATGAAGATCAACTTAATGAAGGTCCATTATTACTTCAGAGTTTAACGTTGTTTTAAAAGACTGTACAAAATGCTGAAGACCGACATAAATAACGTTCTAATCTCTAATCTTTTCTTGCAGGTGGAACGGGAAGATGCGACAAACGTCTACAATCTTGAACAACATTATGAGACAAACGGAAGTCTTTGTAGAATCTTGCATTGCTTTCACGCCCCCCCCCCTCATTCAATCTTGGCCATATGACAAGGACGTGTGTCGCTATCAACTAACATTTATCAAAGAGGACAAGGAGACGGGGGGGGGGGGTCGGGTCAATTATTGTTGCCTCATTATGTTTTATCCGAAATTATATCTAAAGCTGACTGTTTGCCCCATTAAAGGAAATAGCCTTTTCACAAATTTAATTTAACGCGAATTGGAAAGCGATTTTAAGTATATACCAATTTTGTTGCACTATTACTGTAAGGCTCGTAGCAAACCTAAGAACGTATTATAAAATTTAACAAAAATTTTTTTCAAGCAATCCGTAAATACATACATCATTTTCAGGGGGAACTTTGGCATTGGCTTCTTTCTGATCCGCTCCTTTTTCTTCTGAAGGATTTTCAGTTTGAGGTGATTTTGGGACTGTACTCTCATCTCCATTTTCTTCGTTGTTATTTTCGGGTTTTGAGTTTTGCTGGGGATTTGTTGTTGCGTTTTCCATATCTATTGTAGCAAAACAGAATCTCTCATTGTAAATAGTGAAACATCATTGCAAATCGGTTATAAGTAGGTCTCAAGTTTAATTTGATTAACAACTATTTGATTCACTCTAATTAATGTGTTTATTGTAAAACGCTCTTGTACCCCAGGTTCTGTTCTAGAGGAACACACGTGATTGAAGACCAAATATAAGACAAACCCAAAAACCAGAACCAGCAAAAAGTTAAAAAAGGCAAGGTATTGTATTGTATTGTATTGTATTGTATTGTATTGTATTGTATTGTATTGTATTGTATTGTATTGTATTGTATTGTATTGAATTGTATTGCACTGTATCGTATTGTATCTAATTGTGTTGTATTTCATTGTATCTTATTGGATGGTGTTGCATTGCATTGTGTTGTGTTGTTTTCTACTGTATTGTGTTGTATTGTATTGTATCTTATTGTATCATATTGTATGCTATTGTATTGGATTGTATTGTATTGTGTTTTGTTTTGTTTTATTGAAATGCATTGCATTTTATTGTATCTTATTGTATGGTACTGTATCGTATTGCATTGTATTGTATTGCATTGCATTGTATTGTATAATATTATATTGTAAGGAATGATAAAAGAATAGTATTTCATCGTTGTTTTATCCACCTTGGCCCACAACCCCTTAATAGTGTTCCAATAAAAAAAAAATCAGCCGAGTAGAATTAATTTACCTTTCGCAGTGTGCTTTTTGTTTTTGATCAGAATTTTACGCTTCAGTGACTTCAGGCTGGGCAATGGTTTGCCAGGTTCTAACTATATAAACAATGGTTTTAAGTTAAAAAATCGCATTTCATGAGAAAAATGTGTTCAATGTAGTATGTTGCTGCCTTTATAATCATTTAATTATCGACTTAATTCAGTTATTAAATTCTAAAGCCTCTAAAGTGATTCACATAAAAATCCGTTGATCACAGGCATTTAAATATATATCGAGCGAATCTAAAAATTTCTCAAAAATCAAAGACAGAAGTTCATCATATGCATAACAGTTTAAATATGATGACGAATTTTAAAAAAAATACGAAAGTAAAAAGTGAAAGAAAACATCTGAGAAATTACCGGGAATTCATCCAAAGGTTTGCTCAGTAACATGTCCCCAAATATCATTTGACAATAGTTTGCCATTTTTGCTTGTTGTTTTGCACTAAGAAAAACAACAATAAACAATAAAAAGATCTAACTAAATAAAATTATTTATTATCTCGATAAATTATAACTTTACTGATTAACTCATTTATTCAGTTCTTTTCCCATTTACACATTTTTTTTTATCTTATTATTAATGTTGACGTTAGTAATTAAATTGATGACTTTTTTATCTTTATATCACAGGGTACCTGGCTCGATAGCTCTCCGGAGTTCTATTCAAGTATTCTAAGCTTATCCAGAAATTTTTTAATTGATTTTCAAAACTTTTAATTAAGCGTGAATACATAAAGTAATCGAAATGAAATGGATAAAATTTGCATTTTTTGGATCAACAATGTGTAACCTCCAACTTTTGATAGTGAAATGGCTGGAAAATTTTAGAAACTGCCCAAGAGCCCTAGACCTTAGTTTCTCATAACAATACGTGCATTTAATGTCACCTAAAACGATTCTTCCAAATCAAATCTACAGCTTTGCAATGAAAGAAATGCGACGATCATCATTTTCAACATTCTACTTTAATAACGTTTTGTGAAATCATGGTGATAAGAGTTTGTCAACAGTTCAAACATGAAGCCATAGCTGTAATGATGTTGTCTTTTGTGGGACGAGTGAAAGATGGCGCCGATCCGTATCTAATCGATTAAAAAATCTCAACTAAGACAGCATGCATAGGAGAGCGGGTAGGTGTTGGTCTGTTTTTAATTGACCCCGATCAAGTATTCCGCTTGCTTCTACACAAAAATGGACTCCACACAAAAAGTTTTTTGTATACACACGAGACAGGATTGATGAAAAATGGGCGAATAGAAATAAATTTAGTCCCATTTTTGATGGAAAATTCACCTTCCCGTTCATCTTTCAACTCACTCCATATACTCACACGGAATCCGAATGGATTTGACCCAAACGAGCATGGCTTTATTATCCTCACCTTCTTGGAACGTATACCAAACTTAAACTAGATCGGATATGTGCGTTCTTGTGCGAACGGAAGGCCTAAAGGAGCCACTTTGAGAACGGACAAGAACGGATCATTTGTCATATGCATAGAGTCTAAATCTATTTTGATAAACATTAATGTTATTCATGATTTAACAAGGTTCTTTATATCAAGAGAGGTTCTCGATAGAGCGTAATTCAGTCACCCCAGCATCATCATTTAGCTACTTTACTTGCACTCGCACATTTTATAAGAATTCTTCCGTTTCAAAGCACTTAAACGTAAAAATATATTTTGCAAGGAAAATGCGGCTTTGAAATAGTAAGAAAGAAAGCTGAATTGTCTTCGAGGCTGCTCAACGGACAGAATTCGCTGCTTAATAATTAAGTACACGAAGCAGTAGTAGGCAATAGTCTTGGCTCTCGATTAACAAGTGGGTTAAAGTTATTAGCGTGCTTGAACTAAATAAAACGAGTCTAATATTATAGAGTAGAGCATTAGCTTTGGTAGATTTGAATTAGTAAGACATAAGATGCAATTTGGTGTAACAAGTAACAGACGAAAATGATCAATGGCCCCTAATGAAAATCCAACATTGTCCGAAGAATTGTCAATTGCTAAGCACTAGGAGACATTGCCAGTGAATAAATACTGTACAAATATTCAGGAGGAAGTGGATTTAGATTGAGGGGACGATTAGTACAGACCTGAGAGGAAGATTATTACATTGCAAATCAACAGGGAAAACCATTGTGTGATTTAAGTCCTTTGTATCAACTTCTAGGGAGTATCGACATCAACTTGAACGACCAATCCCAAAAAGCCACGCTTAATCTTCCATGGCCTCACTATAAGATATGCTGTCGTGTTTCTGCAACTAAACTTAATTGCTTCTCAAACAAGCTTGCTGTCAAAAATCCGCTTTCAACGGTGGCCTAGAATCTACCATTGAAAGGAAAAAACTGTTAATAACAAACAGCTTGCTTGCACAGTTCTGGCGTAACTTAGGTTCAAAATTGAATGTTAATGAGACAAACCTGCAATGGTTCTCAAATGAAAGAATGACAGGAAAATCAGACGTTTTGAAGGCACTCTCGGCAATAGCTTCGATAACATCCTACAAACAAAATGAAGAACTAAAAAAAATTGAATAAATAAAAAAAATAAAAAATGGATAAATGAAAGAATAGATTAATTAATCCATTAATAAACAAATAAACAAATAAATAAATAAATAAACAAAAAATAAATAAACAATACATAAAGTAATGCTCAAAAGGTATTTGTTTATCAAAAGCCTGTTAATGACATCCATAAATGGAAATAGAATAAGCATGATTTATAAAGTTATAAAATTGTTCGTTAATGTCTTAACTTTATAGGGATTTGCACCTTGAAACTTTGGGTACTAATGATAAGGGTGCTCCCTTACACTCGCGGCCAGCAGTGTAACACCAAAACAGGCCTAAACTTACATGTAAAATAAAAGAAGCTTACCTTGAAATTTACTTCGGTACAAAGAGTCATGCCATGAGTTATAATTGGTTCTTGTTCTTCTGTCTTCCCGTCCCAACAATCCAATTCAATGCATCTACATCCACTCAACAGCACTTGCCTGTAGATTTCTACAGATGATCTGCCCGTCAACTGGTGACCTTGCGAAGGAGAAAAGAAACCCTGGTTTCATTTTAGATTTTATAAAAGCAAATGCTAGAATTATGCACTCAAAGATGTTAAATTTGATTATAACAAAAGGTTTTCTCATAAAAAAATGCGTAATAAGAACTTAAATGTGTTATTATTCGTAAAAGGAGATTTATACAACTCATCCATATTATTCTTATGGTATTTTTGCAAATATTGACCCCACAATTAAACTTATGACCATACTTGGTTGAAATGGAAGTTACTTTCGATTCATATGTTTTTACTAAGGGTCAAAGTAAATCTCATACATAAAAATATATATTTTGGCATATTCCATAGAAGCCTTACATTACATGATACGTACTACATTATAACAAGCAAACTCTAGGACTAAAACTATACCATTAGAAGCGAGAAAATAAACTTAATCTCTCCATGGAAATATATAACATAAAATCATACATCATACAACTTTGAGCTCTTAGTTCGCCAGAAAAAACTAATCATTGCCGAGATATTATCATGTTATCATGGTAGACATGTTACGATCAGATAAATTTCGACTGCAACAGCATATTTCACAATAATGTCACTTAATAATTAATTTATATATAGACGCCTTTTTGTTTTGGCAACGTCTTTAACGGGGGAATGAGGAAAACGTCTTTACTTTATCTTCGTTTTGAGTCTTATCCAAGCTCACTTCTACAAATGACAATTGACATTAAAGATTGAAGAGATGAAGTTAATGTCATACCTGTGAGGTAGGTGTTATGTGACGAATTTATGAAATAATGCGAGAGTGGAGCAGACATATCTTGATGTACTGGAATGAATCTTTCTGGTGTTATCACCAAATTATCATCGCTCATCAGGTATTTGGTCAGTCCTTCGATAGACATGTAACCTAAAAAAGATTTTGTTTATAAAAATTTGTAACTTATCAGGCGTGGTAACAATAAGAGGGATTTTGGCGCTCCAATTATAACTTCTAGGAAATTATTGATAATGGAAAACGATGTTGTTGTTGATGTTGTTGTGATTAATGTTATTGTTGTTGTTGTAGTTTTGATTGCTGTTTTTTCTTTGTTGTTTGTGTGGCTTTCATAACGATAATGATGATCATAATGATGATGATGATGATGATGATGATGATGATGATGATGATGATGATGATGATGATGATGATGATGATGATGATGATGATGATGATGATGATATGATGATGATGATGATGATGATGATGATGATTATGATGATGATGATGATGATGATGATGATGATGATGATGATGATGATGATTATGATGATAATAATGATGATGATGTTGATGATGATTATAATGATAATAATGATGATGATGTTGATGATGATTATAATGATAATAATGATAATAATGATGATTTTGATGATGATGATGATGATGATGATGATAATCATAATAATGATGATGATTTTGATGATGATGATGATGATGATAATCATAATAATGATGATGATGATGATTATAATTACAACAATGAGGAAACTAAGATTAATATTGAATTATAGTATCAAGCAAACGATTAAAAAAATGCAAACAGCAGAATGAAAAATGCCATTTCATGTAGCATGAACAGACATGTACGGTTTAGTTATATGCGGGGGAGGCGCTAAGATTATACATTTTTGTTTTAAAAAGACTGAACTGATGGGTATTTGGCTTCCGTTATATTGTTAATATTGACACAAGCTTCAATTATACACACTTCAAGTGAATCTTAGTGTTTAAATTGAGCATTTCTTAAACATATGAGCGCTATTTGACAAATACTCAGTCAAGGTTGATTAAAGTCAAGTTGATTCAGTTCTCGACTTCCAAAATTTCCTTTTGATTGTTCGCTTATATTTAAATCCAGAATAACAACAGGACCGGGCAGGTACTCAAGAAATATGTACAGTGTCAATAGAAGATCTTGGTAGTTTTAGAAGCAAACGGAAACTCAATATTACTGCTCGTTTTATTTTGCGACATTAACGTTCAGTTACTCTGGGTAATATAAAAATCGAAAATCGCCTCTCTGGCTGTTCTAAATTTGTCTGTGATTTTGGGAATACAGCTCTTTGGTTCTCCTTTAGATTCTAATTTTCACATATTTCCGTAACTCGAAAACTTTAGCAATCCCCAGGAAGCTCGAATACGGCAAAGCTGACTGTATAAAATAGGATCTTTTCTTTGCATGCACATTGCCAAGAACTATTATGTGACATGATTTAAAAAGCCAAAGTTTCTCGAAAGATTAAATTAATTACTCGGAAACACTTAATTGATCACATGGCTCCCTGCTCCTCACTCGGTAAGTCAGGCAGTCGGTCAGTCGGTCAGTCGGTCGGTAAGTCGGTAAGTCGGTAAGTCGGTAAGTCGGTAAGTCGGTAAGTTAGTAGTTACTTTGCTAATTAGTTAGTGAATTTATCACTTGGTTAATTAGTTAGTAAGTTAGTTAGTTAGTAAGTTAATTCGTAAGTTAGTTAGTTACTTAGTTAGTTAGTTAGTAAGTTAATTCGTAAGTTAGTTAGTTACTTAGTTAGTTAGTTAGTAAGTTACTTCGTTAGTTAGTTAGTAAGACAGTTAGTTAGGTAGATAGTTAGGTAGTTAGCTAGGTAGTTAGTTTATTAGTTAGTTACTTAGTTAGTTTGTTGGTTAGTTAGTTAGTTAGTTAGTTAGTTAGTTAGTTAGTTAGTTAGTTAGTTAGTTAGTTAGTTAGTTAGTTAGGTAGTTAGTTAGTTAGTTAGTTAATTAGTTAGTTACTTAGTTAGTTACTTAATTAGTTCGTTAGTTAGTTAGTTCGTTAGTTAGTTAGTTAGTTAGTTAGTTAGTTAGTTAGTTAGTTAGTTAGTTAGTTAGTTAGTTAGTTAGTTAGTTAGTTAGTTAGTTAGTTACTGGTTGATTGGTTGGTTTGCCATTTAAAAAGTTAGTTAGCTGAATAGCTAGGGTAGAAATTAAAAGAACAAGAATTCTACTGATAACACTTATAGCCTCTGAAAAGCACACTGAATTTCAAAAAATGAGATAATTATTTTTAAAGAGAATTCAACAAGCTCTAAATACCTTTCTTGACAAAATCTTGATTCTTTTCATAAGTTTCAATAATATTTTGGGCTCTAGCTGTGTTGTAATAAGGATAAAGTATTTCATTGAGTCGAGGATCTCGCTGAGTATTGTTGAGAAAATCGACAAGCTGCTCTACTGTTAGGTAAGGTTTTTTGCCAACGCCTCTGTCGAAGATAAAAAGGTACTTTTATCAATGGCCACAAGGCAAATCTCATGTAATTAGAATGAATAAAAGAATAAGTTAATTGCATGCTAATTGGCTTGATTGAAGATCGACCACCATCAATACCTTAATTAAATTGATAATAAGCATAGGCATGCCATTGACAGCCTGGTACATTGCTAGCACACGTAAAGAATTTTAGCGTCAAAACGACTCAGTGCGATTTGGCGGGACTTAGCGCGAGTAAGCGCAATTTGACGCGACTAAACGCCAGTTACCGCAATTGGACGCGAGAAAGCGCAACTGGGCGCGCGTTGACGCGAGTAAGCGCAACTGGACGCTTAGTGTGAACCAGTTTTAGATGAGAATACAGTAAAACCTTCGGTTAAACTCCGCTGTAAATTTCAGATTATCCCTACATGCAATATCCAAGGCATTAACAAAAATTAATCAGCAATGTAAAGGGTTGTAAAATTCACTTCAATTTGACAAAGGACTCAAGTCAACAAAATCAAGATAAGTTAAAGTTTTACTTATTTTTTCATGATCCACAGAAAATTCCCGGTAAAAACAGTTTCGATGCATGAAAAAAGGGTTTTATACAAAAAGAGAACGACAAACATGCCTGAACAATACATTAAATTTTGAGCATTGAAAAAATGTTAAACCGTAGTCAATTCCTCCAACCTCGCCTTAAAGTCGCTTTATTAACGCAAAAAAAAGCTCGTCGGGTTAAACATAACCTTCCAATACAAACAAAGCGTTGTTATAATTCATGCCTTTTCATAAAAAAGGTAAAATAAAAACTCCCCATCTCCCGCATTTCCTCCACTAGGCTCCTTAAGCCTTTTACCCCCGAGGAGTAGACAATTGTACAGTAACATCAAAGGCCTCTGATCAGATTGCAAGGGGGTACAAAAGTTGATAATGTTGGAGCGAAAAATCTTTATGAGTGTTTAGGAGCAGGTGTATCCAAATATTGAAGGGATCAATCTTCCTGTTCTCTAAAATAACTGCGGCTTTCAAAAAGAGAATCTTACACTGGACTAGTGATAAATGCACCTGCCCCATATGTCGATAATTTTATAAAGTATATCTTGTTGTAAATCGCTGGTTTGAAGTAGTATATTTCTTAATACTATTGTCAATATAAACTTTAAATATGGATTGTGACTATAATTAAATAAGTAGATAAATTAATAAATTAATAAACGAATGAATGAATAAAAATCAATAAAACGCCATGAAATAGAACAAATCTCTCAATACTGGACCCTCAAAAAAGCTATAATGCGAAAAATTAATGTAGTCAACATGAAGAGAAGCAATTTAAAGTCTGCAAAATCTTTTAACAATTTAGAAATATACCAAGAAAATTTAACTTTAAATGTCCAAGTTATATATCGAGCCAGGGTTTGTTGAAAATTACTTGAGAAACTTTGGAGGAGCATGGTCAAAATTAAAAGAAACAATTCGAAAATATTCCTGCTGAATTTCAATAACAAGATTTTGGAAGGCAATCTACCAAACCGATGATATTGAAGAATTCATCGATGTAAATAATTTTTAACATGACAATGGTCATTTGAAGGCCTGATATCGTAGACGTTTAAGTTACCCGTTTTGTTTGAAGTTCACATTAGTTGAATGACAGGACGGTTAGAAAACATAAAAATCCCAAAAACGCCCTATGCTGCAAAAACACATGTAAGTTGGGGGTTTTATGAAAATATGAAAAAAAGACGACACAGTATCACAAATCAATGAATTCGATCAATCCCTGTGTGACGGCAAAGCATGAACTCCCATAAATGACCCATTCTCTACAAATGACCCATTCTCTTGAAATGACCAATTCTCTACAAATGACCTATTCGCTACAAATGACCCATTCTCTACAAATGACCCATTCTCTACAAATAACCCATTCGCTACAAATGACCCATTCGCTACAAATGACCCATTCGCTACAAATGACCCATTCTCTACAAATGACCCATTCTCTACAAATGACCAATTCTCTGTGGTTGCAACTTACTAAATGGCAAAATGAGGTTTACAGTCAACTGATAACATTAGTTACGCCACACCTATTTGACAACCAAAAAACAAGAAAGGTTGGTTGAGTACGCTCTAACATATAGATCTTTCACTTACAAGATGCTACAACATGTACATCATTAATTTTTCTATCATTGAAGATATTTTTGAATATGAAAGTCAAAAATAGAATTTTAAATCTACTTACAAATGCGCAAAAATGTTGTCTAGATCTTGCCTTGTGCAAAGTCGATTGTAAAAATCGATGAATTTCTCAAATGTAAATTCTGTCATACTTATTATGTCTTTCTATGGAAGAAAAAAACAGTAATTAGAATATTCCAACCAAGTATCATCCAAGACCATAACTAGATAATTCTGATAATTCTGATCGGAGGGGGGGGGGTTAGATTGATGACGCTGCCATCAAACAATTTTGATGTTGGTTGGCACATTCAGATGTTTCAAATTGACAAAATGATGTTGTTGTCCTCTAAGTGAATAATCACATGTTTTTATATTGCAAGCAATATTTCACACTTTGCATTAAAACATCAAATGTAAGTCATACTTTGCCAGATGCAAGGCCAACAAGTTGAAGGCCATCGTACGCTCGTTTCTTATCATCTTTGCTCGTCACAAAGTATTTTACCAGCCTAGGAAAAGATCACATATTCAGTGCAATTAGTCATGAAATAGATGATGATGATGATGATGATGATGATGATGATGATGATGATGATGATGATGATGATGATGATGATGATGATGATGATGATGATGATGATGATGATGATGATGATGATGATAATAATGATGATGATGGTGATGGTGATGATGATGATGATGATGATAATGATGATGATGATGATGATGATGATGCTGATGATTATGATGCTGATGATTATGATTATGATTATGCTTATGATGATGATGATGATGATGATGATGATGATGATGATGATGATGATGATTATGATGATGATGATGATGATTATGATTATGATTATGATTGTGATGATGATGATTATGATTATGATGATGATGATGATGATAATGATGATGATGATGATGATGATGATTTTGCATATTGTGGTGTGTCATGGCACCTTGTAAGTTATTGGTTTACAGCCATCTATCGTTGAAATCGACCAATAATTTCTTTTAAATCCATGTTCATTGAAATTTTTTTAATGAAATATTATTATAAACAAATGATGTACAAAAACCTCGCATAGTTGATATTAAGCTAATTAAAACATAAACATGACTTAAAGTACGAAAAGAATACTGTACGATGTTACCAAATCCAATCTTTATGGCTTATTAAAGTTATTAAAGAGCCAAAGTCTGGATTCCACAAATAATAATAGTTTAAGATTGGATCTGGGTCCAATTAATCCAGAAGGAAAAGAAAAAGAACTGAGAATAAATGAAGACTTGCTTGATAAATGAAATCGTAAAACTTTGAGTATCTTAGACACAGCAAGTAAAGTAGAGTGATTTCGCTGCTAAATAACCCAAAATGGTACAAAAACCCTAGAATTGCAAATTCAAATTGATAACATTCTTTTGCCTATTAACATGAACGAAACCTTTGACGAAATTCGCTACAGGAGATCACAGTCTTGTACAAGACAATGTACAAGATAGCGAGGAAGATACCAAAGCAACTAAAAACATTCTTAATTATTTCACTGCAAAGTTTCGTGCCGCGTCGGCTGGTCTGAAGATAGAAAGCAACTGTTGAGCTTACTGAAAAGCGTTAGCTACACAACAGCGAAAAAAATGTTAATTTTTCAAAAACTTGCGATTAGCAATGAATTGCTAGCATGGTTTCTCAAATGTAGGTTCTTTGCTGCATCCAGAAATAAACCCTCTTCAACACATAAAAAAGCGAGAAATGAAGCAAGCAAGGTCTTGAGCAATTATGCAAACAGTAAAGCAAAAGTCGAGCAGAGCAAACAGAAACAGAGCAAACACGTAAGAAAGTAAGCAAGCAAGGAAACAAGTAAAAAAGTAAGCAGACTAGCTAGCCAATGTAGGAAGCAGCAAAGTAAGCACGAATATAAGCAAGCAAAAAACAATCGAGTAAGCAAAGAAACAGGCTAGAAAGTAAGCAAGCTAGCTAAGCAAGGAAGCAGCAAAGTAAGCATGAATATGAGCCAGGAAAAAACAATCGAGCAGGCAAAGAAACAGGTAAAAAAGTAAGCAAGCTAGCTAAGCAAGGAAGCAGCAAAGTAAGCATGAATATAAACCAGCAAAAAACAATCGAGCAGGCAAAGAAACAGGCTAGAAAGTAAGCAAGCTAGCTAAGCAAGGAAGCAGCAAAGTAAGCATGAATATGAGCCAGGAAAAAACAATCGAGCAGGCAAAGAAACAGGTAAAAAAGTAAGCAAGCTAGCTAAGCAAGGAAGCAGCAAAGTAAGCATGAATATAAGCAAGCAAAAAACAATCGAGCAGGCAAAGAAACAGGTAAAAAAGTAAGCAAGCTAGCTAAGCAAGGAAGCAGCAAAGTAAGCATGAATATAAACCAGCAAAAAACAATCGAGTAAGCAAAGAAACAGGCTAGAAAGTAAGCAAGCTAGCTAAGCAAGGAAGCAGCAAAGTAAGCATGAATATGAGCCAGGAAAAAACAATCGAGCAGGCAAAGAAACAGGTAAAAAAGTAAGCAAGCTAGCTAAGCAAGGAAGCAGCAAAGTAAGCATGAATATAAACCAGCAAAAAACAATCGAGCAGGCAAAGAAACAGGCTAGAAAGTAAGCAAGCTAGCTAAGCAAGGAAGCAGCAAAGTAAGCATGAATATGAGCCAGGAAAAAACAATCGAGCAGGCAAAGAAACAGGTAAAAAAGTAAGCAAGCTAGCTAAGCAAGGAAGCAGCAAAGTAAGCATGAATATAAACCAGCAAAAAAACAATCGAGCAAGCAAACGGACAAGTAAGAAAGTAAGCATGCATGTTAGGAGACTATAAGGCAAGTAAAATAGCTAGCAAAATGCAAGCAACAAAGAGCAAACAACACAGCAAGTATACATGCAAGCCAGGAAGCTCGAGAAAGGTAACAAGAAAGAATAGAGACAAGAGATCAAGCTAAGCAGAAGCCAAATTAGCAAGCAAGCATTTGTATTGGCTAATGGAGCACATGAAAAATCGAAATCCTAGTTTCCATAATGTAAAGATCAGGGAGAAACCCCACTTACGTTTTGGCAGGAATATTCCCTTCTTGGTTCGTCTGTACGCTGATTCGCGTGAAACTGAAAGAAAAAAGTGTAAAAACTGCAAATGCAAAAACCGTGATCTTTCATGATTCAGACATCAACACAACGCGTGAAAATCAGTTCTCCAAAATTCTCGAAAGTACTGGCAAATCACGATGGCTTTGTAAATGGTCTTTAATTTTCTTTCATCTCTAAAATGTGTTGTTACCCGGGCACTTCTCAATGCCATTGTGAATATGCTAAAATTAGTATTAAAATAAGAATTACGCAGCAGGGGTGCCGGAGGGAATAAAAGACAAGGGAGGAAGTGTTCTGCAAAAGGGCGCTTGCTCCGTTATAGTCATCATTGCGACAACATTATCAACATAATCATTATCATTACTGTAATATTGTTGCCCCAAGAAATAGAAGTGGGATATTAACATCTAATAAAAACATACAAATCACTTCAATCTTTGTTTTTACAGTAAGTGTCAGAATGAGTAACGTCCTCATAAGAAACAGAAAGAACAGTTGTGTTACTTTAGTTTGTTATCACAAATTGCATTAACACTCTAAATCTGAGTGGCGAGGACCGGGCCCAGATTGAGTAAAAATGATTATGTTTCTTCATAAAAGGCACTTTAGCCCCCCTGCTCCCTCCAAATTAGGGGCATGTGGGGCGTTTGCTCCCCATCTCTCCGGCCACTCTGGAACAAAGCACTGCAAAGCTCAAAGGATTATTGCTACATTCCGTTATGTAAGGCTAGGTTAAATAGATAACAAAAATTGAAGCAAGAATTTAATGCAAAGAATGACATAGAATTTACTTACAACCGCTCTAAGCTCCTAAGAGGAGAGGAATTTATATCCAACTGATTCCCAATGATGGCCAGCAAACCTTTGCTCCATTCTTGCGCCTTAGCAATGGAGGGTGCAACAAAATTTGTGAAGCTGACATCAACAAAATTTGCCCCATAGCAAACGGATACTGTTCTCTCAAGAATTGTTGCGCTCTCCTCATCAGAAGAAGCATTGGTTTTTAACGCCTCTCGCATAACGGCATTCTAAAACGCATAGAACTAACCGTGAGAAAAATCATGGGGTGTTCGCAGATATTTGTTTTCAATTCTACATTAAACACCCTTGATTGGCCAAGGTAACAGGAAAGGGGGGCGATAAAGGAAATACAATAGCTAATGAAAACGAAGAAAAAAGTGTTGTAAAATATCTAAAATGAACATAACATGCACAAAAAGCACGATCCATGTCTGTTGAGAGGTACTCCGTTCTGTTCAATGTTTGATGGACATCATCCAAATTTCATACACTTATGAATTCCAGTTGAAAAATATGCTTAAAGAATCTTGTTTATTCTTCATTTCTTTTATAATTTAGGCATCGAAAGTACATTCTTTTATTTAATGAAATTATAAAGGATAACGCTACATTTTATCATTCTAGGCAAGGAAGAAAAAGGGCAAAGTTGCAATACATCTTATTGCAATACATCTAATTATAGGCAATTCATTTAATAAAATGATGAATAAATTCATAAGTGAAATAGAACATGAATACAACAATGAGAAACTTTTCAGTCCATGCAATCTTTTGACGTTGCACAAGCTGTGAAGCAAGCAACTTGACTTTTTATAAGAGAAGTTGTTTAAGAGAAAGAAGTACTCAGCTCTTCAAATAGTCAAGAAAGTTCAGTGATGTCTTTCTCAACCGAGTCGTCAACATATGTAATTATGCATTGTTGCAGAAACACTATTCTATTAGTTGGTATATAGTGCAATAAACTATTGCTTAGCTGCTAAAACAGGGCCTAAGTTTGTTAAAAGAGGTATTCTTCAAAATTATGAGTTATTCTTTAAGATGCTTAAACTAATAAGAGTCGAAATAAATTAAATATGTTGGGAAATTTCTAAGAATGTTTCAGAAATGATTGAAACGATCGTTTGAGTGCAGGGTCATTTTAAACTTTGTTAGAAATATAAAAGAGTATATACATTTACAAATACACTAAGAACCAAGTAAAAATAAAAAAAAAGTTAGAAACCTTCGGTGATTTTGCATGATTTCCATAACGAACGTCTCTGATGGTAACAAGCTCCAATACTTCAGTATCCTTCAAAAACAAAATAATCAAGTTACTAACGGGCAATTTACTCTTTGACTCGGGACAGCACAAATTAGGAGCATGAGATAAGAAATGGAGGGGCAAATGACACGTTCTCGCTGAATTTGGGTGTTAGGCAAGCGAGCAAAACCAGGGGAGGCACCAGATGGCGGCAGAAGGGGCTGTAGCCTTCCCGTCGGGGAGAGTCAGTCCCCCTTTGGGAAAATATTTTATGCCTGTTGTTGAATTTTTAATGGAAAATTGTGTTCTTATGCTCAGAAAGACACTCTACATTCGGTAATATAGCCCTCCGACGGGCAAATCCTAACGCCACCCCTGAGCAGAACAGCAATCAATTTTTATTTGTTGATCCAAGCTAGTGTTCTAGCAGCAATCAAGCTGATGTTGGCATGGAGCGCTGAGTTATGTGCCATAAGGATTTCTACTCAGCACCCATTTACCGACCTCGGAGAGATGGACAACTGGGTTGACTGAACTGAACAGTATTTGGAAAAAGGCTACTGTCTCGCAGCGCGAATCTGTACATCCTTAGTCTCGTAGGTTTACGCCCAAAAACTCGCCCATGCCATCGACCTTTTGCTGAAGAAGTAAAAATATCCCAGACCAAGGAAGCTTTTTGCTACACCATATCTCAACCCAACTTTCAAAATTACACGTAATTTTATAGAAACATTGAAGAGTTTTTTTTTACTTTTAACAACCTGGTAAAAGTATTTCGTCGCTTTTCTTTGTAAAGCAAAAGCAAAAGTTTTCCGCTTCATAGAAAAAGTGATTTTCCCATCTTACTTAAGCTAAATTCATGATCATTAACTTAATAAGAGAACAGCCCCATCTTTTTCGTTCGTATTTATGTCATTCCCACGAGTAAGAAAGCAAAGCTGAGACCAGAAACATTTGGTGCAGCGGAACATATTCAAAGCATAACAAAAGCACACATAAGACAAAAGAGCTTAAGCAAGATAAGCAAATGAAATTGAGCAATAAGAAGTTTTTTAATTCTGACAAGAAACCTGTCCTGGCTCCCGACCAACAAAGCGGTTTAAAATATTTTGGATTTCAGATTGTTAAGTTCTTATGTTTACGGAATGGAAATTATATTTTGATTTCACCCGCGAAACCGACATAAAGAAATGTTTCTTACAAATTACTCCTGTTTTGCCCTAGGGGCACATTGAAAGGGGTTGGGAGCTTATTGAAGAGAGGCCTGCCTGTCGGCCTGCTTCTTGGCAAAGTTACATGCTGGCAAGCTATTAGGCAGTGGTTCAAGTGCATTGAAATACAAAAGCCAACACCCGGTTCTTATTCCCAGCTGCATCGTGAGAATTCGACCAGATGTGGACAGCATTCTATTCTGTTCACGGCGATAACGCGTAAAAATGCTGCTTTTTTCCCGATCGACCATATCATTGTGCAACAATGCTTTGTTCAAATTAGCCGGTGTATTCTTTCCAGCAAGCACTGTTCGCTCTTCAACTGCTAAAACATGCCCTCGAAACACTTGCTTGATAAATGTGAAGCAATCGTATTCTTTTCACAGTTAAATGTAAAAGGCTTTGCATCATTCAGGGGCTACTTACATATTCATCAACACCTTCGAAAGATTTTATACATTTTCGGTTCGGAGCTGATGTGGAGTCAGGGGTGATTCGTGAGGGGGGGCGGGTTGATTCGAAGAGGGGGCTTGTAGAAGGAGGCCCGTTGAAATTCTCTGAAAGTGACTGAACAGATATCACGCTTATCAAGAAAGGAATCTCATTTATTAATCTAGCCGGAGCTACACCACAGAGACCATAGGGGAGAAGATACCCCCAAAGAGTTATGGGTACTATATATAGAGGGTGCTGAATCACTTTGGGGGGTGCGCTTTCAAATGATTAAATTGATAGATTACATAGATTACAGATTAGTTATCAGGAGGGGCGAAAAAGGCCGGAGTGCTACAGGAATGGCACTAGCGGCAAGTGACTTAGACTTGGGCTCAGCCAAAAGGCAAATCTGCCGGCGTTTATGCTGTAAATAACTGCTGGCAAAAGTTATTCGCAGCTGCCAATATAGAAATGTAAAACAAAAATTATGTTTTGCCTTGAAATTGTGTAGTGTCTTCAAGAATGGACATTAGCTGTATTTTTTTTTAGGAGTAGACATGCTAATGATGCCTCAACAAGTCGAATAGGTTTAGCAATCTCCAGGGGAATGAAGAAGTAATAAGGGTAGATTATATAAAGTTATCGGTAGGGGAGTTAATAGACTAATTATGGGCGTCGCCTAATTATGCTTCCTTTGGTGTTTCTACCAGATCCTGGGTGGACTGGGGTTTGTGACGCGTGCAACATTCCTTGGAATCCATTGATTTGCATTTGATTGACAACATTGATTGCAATATTTATCTGAAATCTGAGAGATAAACGGCGTCATTTCAAGAGGGATTTTTATCAAAAAAGGAGGAGCGAAAAATGAAACTCATTAGGTTTCTTCTTGATCTGCCACTACATGCATATTTTATGAGGTTTTGACATGCCACTTCGATCGAGATTCAAAACAAAACATCCACAAGAGCTGACCAAGATTTAACCTGTGTCCGGATCAAAGTTACTCACTGTCTGTAAGAACATAAAATCTCTACAGATTTATTGCTTTCAACTGATCACCCGGAACCAAAGCCTTGGTGTTGACTTTTTTAAGGGGGCACAATATAGGGGTCAATTTTGTAGTCACCATGAGATTCTTAAAACTTGGCAGTTTTGCAAGGCTATTTCCCTTTTCCATCAATTGTTGTCATTTAAAAAGGAACCATGTCTTTCGTTATCATTTTTCTAATGAACCAATCAAAAGACCAAACAAGAGAACCGATCAATTAACAGGATTCTTGCAGCAAGAGTCCTCAGATAAATACAAACATTCTGTCGTTCACGCACACAGTGTGATGATACCTGCACGGTCCGTGACGTATGCTACTACGTCGGAGTATTCCTTAACAGTTACTTAGGCTCACTGATGTTTTACCCTTTCCGCTACGGTGGTTACCCCGAGCTTTTACCACACAATTATCCAGGAGCCTCTAACATGTCCTGCGAATAGCCGCATGAAAATTTGAACGATTTAGAATTCTTTTAAACACGGATGCCCTTTCAGGCAAAAGGGTATGTTGCGAAGAGATGCTCCTCCGCGAGGCCAAACAGCGTTACCATAATAAGCGTAGCTATAGTTTTTTAATAACAGCACATTACAAATGGATAAATTACACAAATAACCTATAACGAAGCATAACTGCAGGCAAATACATCATATAGATCCAATAATTCTTTCTCTTATGATTCTATTGAGCTAATGGAGCTGCCTTAAGTTGCATGCTGTAGCGCAGAGCGCCTCAGAGCGCCAAATCTAATTTTCGCTTGATCCTCCCCAATTTTAACTTGGTAAGTAGAGGTATCCAATGATTAGGAGATAGTGACAGAGTCGTGACATGAAAAGGTGCAGAAAAGACTCACATCTGCTGAAAACAAGAAAGCTCAGATTTTTCGGACATGTTACAAGAGTTTATTGCATGTCAAAGACATTCGTTCTTGGCACAGTACAAGACAGAAGAAAACAAGGAAGGCCGGGAATGAAGTGGAAGGACAAGGTTCAGCATGGTGAAGCTCTGCTAAAGGCGGAAGACTGCAAAGAATTGAGAAAGGTCGATGGAGAACAGTCGTTAGAGGTTAAAAATTCCCCAAAAGACATACAATAGGTCCACGGGATAATGCATCGTGGAAAGGTTTATATTTATTGCAATGCAACTGTAGGTGGTATGAAGAATGAGACTCTTAATAAAGCACCACCTTTAGTTGAAACCAGCCGGCAAAATGTGAATAATGATGAATTATTGATTGAGAAGAAATTCTGTCGCTTTGTCAATTAAAATGTTATTAAAACTCAATCAGCAAAACTTCAATAAATTAAAGATAGGTTTAAGAGTTTCTAGGCAGCGGCTTAAAAAATCATATTTTTGCTGGCTCTGGAAATCAAAGACAGCGCGAAGGAATAGTCATCACTTGAAGCGGTCTCCAAAATTAAGTCATCAAAGCAATGGATTCTTCTAATTACGTAACAGCCCTTACAATGGTTAAGTTAGCCACAAGGACAGATACGATTTCATTGCTCAAAAAATGATGCCACTTAATTCAATATTTTGATGCCTGAATATCTTGGAGCGTAATGGATCAAAACAGCCTAGCTAATCGCCTTTAAAAGTTGAAATCCTGTTTATAACTCGCATCCCTTTAGTGCTGTCGTTTTCCGAAGAAAGGTTCATAAATAGCGCCGATGATCAGGTGCCTATAATCTTTACTATAATGCGACTACACAAGAGTAATGAAACACATCTCATTAGGCTTCATGAGACAAAATAAGGATTCATATGCAAACAAGAGCGTAAATCAATTAAGCGAAGGCAGTTTTTCCGTCACTTAGAGTTAATATTTGTTTTCTTGTCAAGCATTATTCGTTCGACTAACAACAAAATTTGCAGTTTAAAATATTGAGTTTTAAACTTCTGATTTTGCGTGGATTGATCGCGCTGGACATCATCATGGAACGCACTCGTAAGAACAGCAGCACATAAAATGATCTTTTATGAAAGCGTATCGCTTTTGGTGGGACGGGCTATTAAGATTCCTAGCGTTTTCAAGACTCAGTAATATCAACGAAAAGTTCTGCAAGTCCAATTCTTTTTCCCTCAAACTTCTAAAAAGGCCCGTTGCCTTTATGTAAAATTATCTGAGATAAGACCTGTCATCAAAGGGGGTTGACTAATACCACCTAGCCCGTTCTCCAAACACTTAGTGCTTCTCTAATATTTGAACAAATGCCTCCAAACATATTCTGTTAAAATCATGTCCCGCCCTCTAGCGCTGGAGAAGAAACTATCAACTGAAATGAGACTTTCATCCAAGATTTTCTGACAAGCACATTTGAAATTTTATCAGCTAAGCAGCTACAAATAAATGCAATTTCATGTGATTCTTAGCAATTTTTATGATGAATAGCAGACATTTTGCTCTTTACTTGGAGGGAAAGAGTAAGCAATTTTAGGGGAAGTGATTTTAAACATTGTGCCTTTCCGCACAACTTTGAGGCCCTCAACACTGGTGGAAAGTCCATCCATCGCTGCTCAGGTTCATCAAATAATTACAAATGATTTTTATGTTGAATTGTTCGAACTAGTCAGAAGAGCAAAAAAAGTAAGGCAAGGAAAAAAAGAAAATAATACTTTGCAGCTGACCAATCACCAGTCATAATCAAATATTTGCTATTTAATTCATAACAAACATCAAACCATAGTGTTCCAATAAAGACGAATATTCATGAATGTAAATATATAATTATGATTTCTATGATAATATCTATCAATGCAATATCTTTATCAGCATAGTACCGTACTTTGGTTTTCCTAAAGATTTGTGTGATGTATCACCTGTGGCCTGATGCTAATTCATCCCTTTGGCCTGACAATTTGTAAACTTAGTTATCATTGCAATTTATTGGCATTCATCTTGCATTAAATGAAGACATATTTTCAGTAGAATTCAGGTCCTTGTAACGCACACTATAGAATACATGATATGTTTAAAGGCTCTGCAACACACCTTGCTGTAGTCTTCTGGTCTCCAATATAACACATGACCCTTTGGATCAACTTGAACAATGTAGACAGATGTAGCAGTAGTGTCTTGCTGAAATAGAATAACAAACAAGTGTGGTTAAAAGTAAAGAAAATTGCTGTTTGATGTTGCTTATTACAATGTGCTCATTTGAGATTAATGCATGGATGCAAGTTTCATAGAACAGTGCATAAGTATATATGGCTGCAAGTACACAAATAACCCTTCCACATCAAAAGGATGAGGCAGCTTCACATTATTGTGGTGCATGTCAGACACAGGTTAAGAGTGCTATCCATCAGCACTTCCATTACATAATATTGTGTATTTAAGAAAAAACCAAGAAAACAGCAAAGCATCAAAGCATGGAATGAAAAGATAAAAGAAAACCTGTTTTGTAACATTCTAAAAATCATATTTTTTTACTTCCATTTTCTTCTATCACTGATTTTAAAACATGCAAAACATTACACAAGGGTGCCATTGCAAATGGCTCTCTAACTTTCTCGTTCACCTTATTTGAAAAGAGCTTCAAATCTTGATAAGTTGTCAACAGGGAAATTGACTTAAGTCAGATAAACATGCCTAACATTAATCTAGCAAATAACTTTTATAGAAGCAAGCCATAATCTAGAAATTTTATGTGTGCAGAAGATAGCAATTGAAAGGCAAATCAGCTTAAGAAGGATTTTATAAATTTAACAATGCAAGAAAGATGACACATGTAGCTGGTAGTATATTATACATGTTGTAGTTTTTTTCACCTGGGAGCTATAAAAAAAACATTGGCAAATGCTGCAAAAATTGCAAGCATATCATGTATTATGTTGCAAGTTGGAAACGTATGGAGTATCATTTCACACAGCCTTTATAGAAATAACAGATATGAACTGAAAAGGAAAAAACTACTTTGCATCTTAAAGAATTTCAAAAATAAGAGTGAGCAGCAGCTGCATTAATTCAGTACTAGGCATTTTGATATTGCAACAAAAACAGAAACACATTTTAGTATATTGCAAAGCTCTACTTGTGTCTTTCTCAGAGTGAAGAAAATTTTGATAATGATCTCAATGCTAATGCAGCTGTGGATAAAAATCTTTTCTTAGATGTGTTAATGGCATGCCTGCCTGGCATTGTTTCATCAATTGGTTCCTATTCTTACAATTGAAAAGACCAAAAGAGAAACAAACTCTTTCAATAATACAACACAGAGCTTTTTTTCTCGATATGTAGCCAGGTTCCCAAATTCCTAAATAAAAGTCTTGCTAAATAATAGTTAGATTTTTGGTCATCAGCTGGTGTTTAAATACTATGAGTTTTTGTAACACTAGAAAATGCAATTTTGCCTATTCACGCATTTTTTAATTTTTTCAGTGCAAGATAAAAAAGAGTTATTTAGCAGATATTTTGCAACCATGCGGGGTTAAATGATAGCAAGCAAACTGTATTTTTCTTGGAGAGGTTAAGGTCGATAAGATAAAGGCACAATAAAATGACAAAGTAAGAAAACAAACAACTTTCCAATGTCAGCAAAAGCTTATAACCTTATTTATTTTAATTTTACTCATAATTTTGTGAAATAATCATGGTGAAATAATCATGGCAAATAGGCATGGGTGTAGCTCCTAGGATGCTTCTGTTGTCAACTGCCGATGATCCAGTCGCGTTCTTCAATAAAGGGCAGAATGAGGGGTAAATTTTCTGGGAAAACCTCTCAATGGTTATATGTATCCATTTCTCATCGCATTAAACATTCACGCTGCATATTGTGTAAGTTTCATTTTTCATACTTCAGAAGCGTTTGAATGCCAAAAATGGGTATGAAGGTTTCCTTGACATAAGAGGGCTTCTGTTAGCAAAATGTGGCAATGCGGCCCCCTCCCCCAAAGGGTCATGTCATGCCACTATAAATACAATTTAACCAGGGCATTTAAACATATATTAAAGAACTTAAACTTTAGGGACTTGAAAACAGTGTATAGACTGCTGCTTGCAAAAATCTTTTTTTTCTGGCCAAACTTAAAAAAGCTATTGGTGAGAAAATTTTTTCTACAATACCCAGCACCTCCCTGCATAAGGAGGGACTAAACCAGCCCTAAAGAATATTATAAACAATATGGCTTAATTTGTACCTTTAAATATTCATGAAATGGGATCTATTCATACTGATTTCAAAAATCAACAAGATTCACCCTGGATCCAATTCACAGACTAGGAGGTCAAATTCAAACAACTGTTTCACCAAGTTTTCAGTGGCGGTAAAGAGCTCAATTACACACCACCCTTCTGCTCAAAAAGTCAACCATTCTATTTGCTCTCAGACATGAAAGGAATGATTTAATCTTCAACCTGCTGGTACAAGTCCACAAAACAACAGAGAATTGTGAAATGTATAAACAAAGTAGAAATTACAGGTAGCATTGAAAGCATGAAAAATGAATTGAATATTTTTTAACACAAGTGATGAACAAATTCATCACAATTCATGAGTTGTGGGACTGCTAATGTCACCTGCCATTTATAAACTAAAATTTCAACTAAAAGTTCTCAACAATTTTTATAGATTTACGTCATCAAAAACAAGGTTTCAAAAAGTTAGACCAACTAGACACATTATGCAAAAGTTATCCCCCGTATAACAATTTTAGTCGAAAATAGTCAAACTAAAAGATTTGTATCATAAAAAAAATTGTTAGCAGGTTAGAGCTTTTGCAATATATTTCAAAGTTAAAACGTCAGTTAGCCAGCTTTAGAATCCGGAGTGTGTATTTTCTAAAAACAGACATCGGGCACCGTTAGCTAAATATAACGCAAGCAAGCAAGCATGGAGGCAAGTTGTAGGCTCCTACAAATATTAATTTTGCAGGATATTTGCACCATTAGATGTAAAATTGTTCCAGAAAACTTAAAAGTCAAATACTGTAATGCTACGGCAAAACATAAATCTTGCAGTTTCTTGAATTTAATAAGGGAAGATAGACGTGGAACAACACTGACATTCCGGTTTGTGATTGTTTACATGGCCACATATGAATAAATATGCGAAACGGCGCATTAATTTCAAATCCTCACTCTAGAAAATATAATTTCCACAATTCATTTAATTCCTTTCAAAAATGCGCTATTAAATTTTGAGGGAGAAAAATCTGATGGAAGATAATAAACCACATTTCAATCTTTTAACCAGCGGGTAACCTGAGCAGTTAAAATCAACATGGGCAAGGATGTTAAGCTAGAAAAACCTTGTAAATTTCTTCACATTTATGTCGGAAATGTAGGAAAAATCCTCTCAAGTTAAATGATTATAATCTAAACGACTGGTGACTATCGATAAAAAATCGGCCTACCAGAGTGATCGTACGAAAATTAGATATAACATAACTGTACTCGACTCGCTTTGCCGCCGCTACTGAGCGGTGTGTGTGTGGGATTTTAAGGCAAGAGGAGGTAGAAAATCATAAGCCACTTACATCGTCCCATTTTAGAAACTTTGCTGGGTTGATGAGGACCTGTGCAACGGAGACTTGTTTTAATGCCTCAGCTACAACACCGGCACCCGCCATCTTCCATGCAAATGATTCTATTTACATGACTGCTTTGTTTTGAGTTCTTTGCCTCATTTGCATAAGTACAAGTGCATGGAACAGAGTGAAAAGGGGGAGGAGCAGGGAGGAGCGCACAGGGTCTTGTCGAAGGGGGGGCCAAAAAACCTATCATTTTGACAAGAACAGTTATTTGAAGGGAAGTCAGTATTTTGGGCAAATTTTCTTACTTGTAAGCAACGAAAGGATGACACGCCCACTTTGTCAGCAGTTTCAGTTTCATCATTTGAAGGCAGAAATTCAAGAATTGGAAATGGAGAAAAATACAACCCCTCCAATTGGATTTATCAACCTTTCTGCAGTTATAGTTGAAGGCAAGATGTAGCTTTTAGGCTGCAAGATGATTTTAAATGGTTCCCTCTGCACTGAAAAATATTCTGGTTTGTTAGAAAAATTGTCTAGAATCATATGCCATTTTCATGAAAAAATGGATAACTTTTTACAAGGGCAAATTTGGATGGCTTTGAGGCTATAGAGAGAGGTCACTTTGAAGAAGTGATGAAGACTATGCTTTATATCCTTGGCCTAAAAGGGGGCGCATATAAGCTCTTAAAAAAAATAATGAAAGTTCAGTCCTGAGTTTCTTCAAACCGAGGAACTATGTTTTTGCTTTTAATCCCTAAAAAGGCATGACAGTGCATTCAATGATCCAATGACAGAAATTGAGCTTTTTGATGGGGGAGGGGCAAGAGCAGTGATTTAACTGAGAAGTTAAGAGAAAAAGGAGCGTGGCCCTCCCTAAAATTTTTCCGCTCACTCTCTTGGATGGCCACGCCCTTTTTGTAACACGAAAAAATAGCCCTTTTGGAAAAATTCCAATGCTTCAACCCTTGGAAGGAATTATTTATAATACCCCTACAACCAAAACTTGAACGCTAAAGAAATCCTTAAAAATTAATGAGCCTACCCGTAACCAATTGTTATCGTCCATTGTAGAAAAATCCATGTCCTTTGTTTGAGGTCTTTTGTTGCAAAGCTGTACATAAATAGAAACCGTATCATAAGACTGAATCAGATTTCTTTCTCATTTTCCCAAATCAAACTAGCTATCCGAATTTTATGAAAATTGCCTATAACCAATGCGTTCAGCCAAAATTCTGTGCGTATCCCCATCCTTGGCAAAACCCGGGAATTAGACCCTTACACCTTGAAAACCGTTATGACGCCGTAAAGGGAAACACACCTACATTCTCCTTATAGAATATACTGAAAACTGTCCCGACAAAAATCGGGAAGATTTTTGAAAAGTGAAGACATTTTTGTCATAAATAAGAAAAAACGGGAAAACACGTACATTCTCCTAATCGACAAAAAACCAGTGTTACTATTACATCTAAGTAACTGGTAACTGCTCCGAAATGGAGAACTAGGTTGTTATTATTATCATATTATTATCAGAATTTTATGAAAGAATTTTTTCGCGAGTAAGCAACTACATATGTTTAAAAAAATAAAAGTGAACTTATGTTACCAAGAGCAGACACAGTAAGTTATGGCACCGAAACCATCAGTTTTAGAGGTCTAACTTCGGCTGTCTCTCCCACAGCCAGGCGCGAGGCCAAACAGAACGATAAAACAAAAGAAATAGTGTAAAAATAACAAATTTACTATTGATTTTGATTGTTACTGATATCAATATTGGAATTGCGCTAAATGTGCATTCAAATTTGTAGGACGTTTATACCCCATAGGACATGTGTTTTACATGGTATTTTGGTAACCAATTTACTACCACGGTTCAGATCTCTTTTAGATATTACTTCGTTTTTAATGTTTTTAACTATGCATAAATTGTATTTAGATTAACTTGGGTTAGCTTACGTGGTTTTAACTTATGTGACACCAACTTCAAATAAATTGATTATGATTATTATTACTATGTTGCGACTGAAATAACATAACATGACGGAACAATTCCTTCTCTACAGTTCTAGGCTTCAATGTGTCGGGCTGGCGGCTGACCGATCAATCTTTAAACAGCCTGAGCTCTGCTCAATGACCAGGCTCTTTGTTTTTTTCTTGTATTATAATGTTTCTTTCACGTTCAATTCCTTAGATACTTGCAGGGACCGCGCAGCGGTCTTAAAGTGAAGGGGCTGATCGAGCCGCAGCGGTGGTCTGGAGGAACCCTCGGAAAATTTATTTAGAGCACGCCCCTTAGAAGGTCGGAAAATGCCCTTTTCAAAAAAGACTGCTTCTTTACGTCCTTGTTTATATAAAACAGTTCGGGTTAGAAAATATTTCAGTTGAAAATGCCATATTTGTAATAGCCTTTAGGACTATCTTTGAAAAAAGTGGAGGGCCTATTGCCCCTGCTAGCCCAATGGCTGCGCGGTGCCTGGATACTTGTAAATGTCATTCATTGTTGGAACTCTCAGATTTCGTGTCATTTCCTGCAATAAGTCGCAAAGTTGTTGTTTTTTCAAGTATCTCAGGGTTTTTTAGCGTGTAGTGTAGTTCTACACAAAATGTGCAGTGCCAACAGCTTTTCGTCAAGTTATAAAGATAATTCTGTGCAGTTCTAAAATTTTCACTTAGATGAAAAAGGATATCCGGGACATAGTTGCACACATGTAAGCAGAAAAGCACTTAAAATGAACACTGAAGCTAACAGATGTTGAGAAAGATGGCATTTAAGTCAAACAAGCACCTTTTGGGCAATTAAAGATAAAGAAATACATTCGATGGTCAGGAAATATACCTTATTACAAGAAACTTAGAACGCCGTAGAAATTTTGCAGAATTTTTTGAAATTCGCATGAATTTATTTCGCCTTTATTAAAAAATCATCTAAATTTAGACGCAATTTTTCGCATTGATTTTTAATTTCAATTATGTATAAAAAATATTTGGAATGATTGTATTTCATTGTATTGTCGGTATATGTTTGTAAAAAAGTAAGATTAGCCTTTAAAATAAAAGTATGTTGTGATATATAAAGTTTGCCACAAAATGTAAACACTTTAAAAAAGGTTAAAGCAATTTTTGCACAATTTCTACAATTTCTAATCAAGAGTAAAGAATAGTTAGTCAGTTAGTTTCTGCAAAAACAGTTTAAAATATAGTTTATATATTTGTTTAATCAGCGGGGTTGCCAGACTCAGCAAAGTAGGGGGGGGGGTAAGGTGATGATAAGGCTCCAGTCACATCCTTCGGGTTTTGGGCAACGCCCCTTTGAATACAAAGCTACTGTTATAGTTTAGAAAAGTCCAAAATTTTTAACGATCAATTTGAAACACAGTTGGTGACTAAAGAACCCTTGATGTATCTATATTCTTTTGTAAGAGAAAATGATAAAAAACCTGATTGGCAAACATGAAAATGACAACAAGGGATATTTTGCTCAACCCCCCCCCCCCCCCCACTTAAAATATCAATCGACGTATATCCAAAGTTGATCATACTCAACTTCACTGTTATAGTTGGTTTCGTTTTTACGTTGATAAAGGTCAGTTTATCAAGCAGCAAATCATGTTTACTAAAAACTAATTATTTTTGCCAATAGCTTAAGATGCGTATGCCTTTCAGGTTAATTTTTCTTAAAATGCATTAGTATAAAATGCTCAATATATTAATAAGATGGACTTCATCTCAATCTTACTTGAGATTTTATCTTATTTTGAAAATAGTCGTTCATCCCCTTAATAACTTAAAGCGGCATTTTGCTAAAATCTTACTGATACAGCTGCCTCCTTTATATCACTGCCAAGCACATTAAGGTTGTGAGGTCATCATAAACATGCCAGTTAGCTCTTTTTCACCTCAAAAACAAAGCCCGGGGCGAGATAAAATTTTCTGGGGGGAGAGGGCCTTTTCCAAAATTTATACGAAGTGAGCTAATTTTCCAATATTTTTTTGTTTTAACGTTTTGTTAGGGGGGCTACGCCCCCTAGCCTCCCTCTGCCCTCGGGCCAGTCAAAAACGATATCATATCATTTCCTATCCTAATTTAATGTGAGCGTTATTTACTAAATACTAGCAGCAGTACGCATAAATGGGTTATATGCAACATATGTTATCAAGCTGAGTTTTTCTCAACAACATGAGACATAAAGGTTGAAAATAATCAAAACGTAATCACTAAAATATAAAAGCCACGAATGAAACATAGCAACAATAGAATAGAGGAGATTGAGAATTTTGCATTTAAAAGAAACTCATTGAAATAGAATTATAAAAATACTTATGATAAAAAAATCCAATAACAAAATGTTTATCAGAGTTCTATTAAGTTTTCAATTGTGGTTTTGATTGTTCTGCATTACTTTACTCTGCTAAGCAATATGCAATATAGCTGGAAAATCCCTAACAATTTTCAAACAATTCTAATAGTCTGACTAACCCGTTTGCTTTGCGTTGTAGGTATTTGCAGGGATGCTGGAAGCGTTGAAGGGCGCGGGGGCAGACATATTCTGAAGGGCGCTTGATAAAAAAATTCATCCTGTAAATTGTGGAAAATCAAACAAACCTGTGTCTCATTGACATAATGTGATGGTAGACATGCTTTCGATACCCACACAGACATGAGTTGGCAGGAAAAAACTCTCTATCCATTCAAATCTCCATTCCAAGAGGATTTGTGCTTTGTTCTGATTGATTGTCGAAAAGAATTTAAAGAAACTGAGGAGGGCACTTGTTGCCCCCCTCTTGCCCCCCCCCCTCTTTCGGCATCGCTGGATATTTGTTGCCAAAGGGATACAGGAAACATTTATCACTCTTTTAATGATAGAAATTTCTCGTTATAAAACGAAAATTTGTGAATAAAGCCTCTACCATATACGAGCGGAAAAGTTTTAATATTAATCTGCTCCCAATGACTCAAGGATTTTCAAAAAATATGGGGATGAGAAAAAAACTAGTTTTTTTTTAATTGAACAACATCATTCATCTTACACCCGTTGCAAAGTTTGAAAGCCTCATCATAGAAATTCTGTATTGCAAAACCATCCTCATCATCACCATACACTTTTTTCTCTCTGAAGAATTTGCTCTTATTTTTTCACCAGTCACCCGTTCCGCACGTTCTAAATAGATAAACACTAACATTCTACATTTTAGAACACTGTCTTTATTTTCGTAAGATGGTTGAATGTATCACCCGTTGATTTAAAGTATAGACAATATACTATCTCCTAAACTTCCCACAATGATACCAGTACCAAATCTCAGTCATTTTTCGTACATCTCAAAAGCATTGCTATTTTATCACTGCAGAGCACATTGGGGTTGAGAGGTCATCATAAACATGCCAGTTATCTCTTTCTCGCCTCAAAAACCAACTCATTTTTAAGCCAACGATTTCAAATCATATCTTAACCTTAATGTGACCTTTATTTACCCGTACTAGCAGTGCTCATGAATGTATAAAAGGCAACATATATAAAAATAATCACGCGGTATTTTGGCCAGAAAATAAGAGCAACCTAGGAAAAAAAGGCTGACGTTTAGCAAAACCTAAAAAATGAAATACCAACAACGATTGAAACGTGGCAACAACAGAACAGAAGAGAATGAGGATTTTGCATTAAAACGATTATAAAAACTAATTGAAAAAGATTTATTCAAATACCATCAAGATCACGTTTTAAAATGTAAACTGCAATGCAGAAATAAGGGAAGGAAACTTGAGGCTGAAAAACATACTTTCGGCATTATTACAGTCTCCAAAATAGCAGCAGCTCACTTTGGGAGCTTGGAACGTTCGTACAAGAAGTGACAGCGATTCTTAAGTACGACCAGAGCGTGCAATGGCTACCATCTGGCGAGACATGGAAAATGCAAATATTTGCATCTGCGCTCTCAGTGAAGTACAGCGTCCTGGCTCAGGAAATATCGTCGAACGTAGTCATAGGATCTTTTGAAATGGAAGTGAAGAAAAAATTGTGGGCGTTGGTTCTGCAATCTCAAACAAACTAGCTGCTCAGGGCATCAATACAGTACCTATAAACAACTGGCTAATCACAGTCACACACACAGTTAAGGAACGGTGAACGTCTAGCCCTCATTAGCGTGTACGCAACAACCATGCAAAGAACGCGACGAGAGAAGGAAAAATTTTATGAGAAAATTGGTATCTGTGTAGCAGCAGCTGAAGGCGATTTTGTGATAATTCTGGGTGATTTGAATGCTTTCATTTCATTTTTTTTTCTTTCATTTTATCAATATTTAAACACCAAATGCCTTTCAGCACGTTAAGAAAAAAAAATTAATAAGTAACCTAGTTACAATATTTGTTTAAAAATGTAGATCAATAGAATTATGATAATATAAACTGCTGCTCTACCAAGGGGTTGTGTTTGGGTCCTTCGATAGGTTCAAAAGATACTCTCTAAAACCTGTTCTAAAACGAGCGATTGATTTCTTTTCTCGAATTGGGTTAGGGATATCATTCCAGTTTTTGACACCAGAGAAGTAAAAACTGCGCTTTGCATATTCTAGCCTAACTTTGAGAATTTGCAGATCTCCAATCTCGCGTAGGCAAAGATTGGAAAGCTTAGCCAAAAGCCATTGGCAAACATGATGCTGGAAATATGTTTTCCAATGGTTTCATTTTGGAGTTCTGCACAAGATTCGAACTCGGCGTCATGGGCACAATGTTCCAACAAAAAGATGGCTTAAAGAACAGATGGCATCATCTGCATTCAAAACACTGGCCACCAGCCCACCCATTGGCTTCGGCCTTGGCTGGACGTAAATATCAAGATAATAAGAAAGAAAAGCTGGAACAGTTTCTAAATGAAAATTTGCCTGTTTTTTAAAGTCGATTTTGACACCGGTTCCGCTCGTTCTAAATGGGTACAACCTTCCGTACTAAAATTTAGAATATGGGTTCTACCAATATCTAGATGATCATCTCTGCCATCCGATGATTTAGAATTTTGGTGGAACCGGATGCTTCAGGGATTTATCAAGTTTCTATTCTAGACTATGTGTATTGTAACAAATGCTGATTTCTTTATTGACGACACAAAATTAGCTAATGTCACGCGTTTCAAAAAGCCATGTTACAAATGACTGTTTAATGAAGGAAGAACTTGCATCTCGTATTCAGGCCACATTTTAATGGTCGCGTATGGAATGAACCATGGACTTTATACCAATATCATGTTTTGCAACTCCGTACAATTCAGCAACGATATCTTCGTCTTATTTTGAAGATCAAGTGGGAACATTTCGTCAGTAACGAGGAGGTTCTAAAGCATCGTGCGGGTGTTGCAGACATCGAATCGAAGGTAGTTGGAAATCTTTTGCGCTGGCTTGGCCATATTTGTAGAATGTATAATAACAGACCAGTCTACGCACTTTAACACAATGAATTATTACATGAATCTCGATCTGCTGTTCGACCCTATATAAAATTTAGGGATACCTGCAAAAATGCTGTCTTTGAAGCGTGGAGGAGGTTTATTCGCACAGTTTGTGAAAGTCACAACATAAAATGAATGAAGAGACAAGACCATATAACTTTAATGTTTAATATCCGTTGTCTCTTTTGGGTTTATAGGCATATAGTTGTTGAATTTATTAAGGTTGGTATAATGTACTAGCTAATAATCTAGTAAAGGCCAGTCATTTAAAGAAAATGATAACTACATTGATAACTAAATCGTTTTGCACAATCTATGATCTGACTTGTTTTTTCGCCCTTCTCGAATAAGCAGATCTCCAAGAAACTGCTAAGAAGTCTTTTGAGTCCCACTTGAGATTGATGACATCAACTGTCAAATATGCCACAATACCACCACTTTGATATTCAAGCAATGTGTACCCTAATAAAGCTGATATATGAACCCATTGCTTTGGGCAGGAACAAAATGTTGCGTTACTTAGCATTTGATGTGATTATTTTGCAAGCACCTTGCTCAAATGTTCTATCCTCATAAATGGAATCTTCATATATGATGGTGATAATCGCGATGAATCGAACCGTAGACGTCTAAGTCGCTAGTCCTAAACCTTAACCACTACACTACAATTTTCAATATGATACCTACTTTCAATACTAGATTTTAGATTAAATACACTACATTCAGGGGCGGATCCATGGGGGGTTCACAGGGTTCTGTAACTCAGTCAAAATTGTTTTGCATAAAATAGGCCTTTTGTTTTAATAAAGACTATATATAAATTAATACTTAAACAGAAAAATATATATATCTATAAATTCTAAAACTCTTGTAAACTCCAAAACGGGCAGCGATGGCACTTCTCCGCAGAGGCTTGGATAAACATCATCAAGTCTAGTCGGCGATTTTTCAATCACTAATCAGTGTTTTTCAATGAAGCAATGAAGCATAACAACAAGATTTGTAACCCTGCAAAACGTGCGCATTGGACAATTTAGATCGCACTGCGCAGGCTGAACCCACCTTAGAGGGTTACGACGAACACCTAGCACGCTTGGTTTATTTTGGACAAAAGCTGTCCAAGTGCAAACGATTGTTTTCGCCATTGAGAACAATAGGATTCAGCTGCGAAAAGATCAGTGATGCGTGTGATGCATGAGAGGGTTCAGTTGGATCAAAAGGACAATCATACAACGATCATGATGCGCGACGATCCACAGGCCATTCTGTGCTGCAGCTAGGTTTACGAATAACGACTGACATATAGATACAGTAGCTAATACATACAGAAAACTCAGATTGCGTTTTCTTTTGCATTGGCACAAAGATACTTTTTTGAGCTCTTATTTGTTTTGAAAGGGCGTGTCCGGGGTTTGGTAGGGCGTGGTCTCAAAAAGTCTTTTCCTGTAACCCAGTCAGCTAAAATGCTGGATCCGCCCCTGACTACATTACACCCAATATTTTATACATTTTATAAGCTTCATTTGATATCTACAATACACAAGTGCGACTGATTTAAATGCCTGAACTGTATTGAATTTAAATGAATTTTTAAATCATATAGACTCTTGCATAATGCTTTAAAATCTTAATGCATGAAAGCACTCGACTACTCAAACATTTTTTAAAAGATTCAGTGCTAAATTTTTCTAATCCAATGATATTTCTAAAAGCAGGATTGCAGGACAACGGAAAATCCTTTGCAGTTTGTTTCTTATATATGTTCTTGTCAGAAATTTTAGGGATCGTGCCCCATTAAATATAACCCTGAACCTCCACTGCTGTTTAAATATCTACAAAAGTAAGTAATGTTTCCTCAAAATTATTTTCCATTCTCTAAAAGAAACAACGACCCTGAAATATTTCACTGCTCAACTGGTGAAGCAAGGCATTTGGCCTAAAAATTGCAAAATACTTAATCTGCACTAATTGGAAGTAATCACCCTAAAGAGGTAGTTAGTACAAAATGCTTAATTTTAGTCAGAAAAGCTGCATTCAAGTTTGAGTACTGCAACCTTGCTATTGTTAAGAATGTTCGAGAATTGAGATAATTTCAATGTGGTCAAGGAAATGGTCGTATTTCTTTCACCACATTGGGTGAGCCCGAAGTTTCTTATAAAGAGCATGATCACTGTCGTACATCTGAAAGAGTTATATTTACAATTTTACAGATTTATTCCCCAGGGAAAGAAGCGAACGTAAATCGTAAATGTTTTTATGTAAACAGCGCGTCTTCAAACCGAATTTACATTAAGGGCGAGAACTTCTGAAAAATTTAACAGTTCCTGGAGGAAACAGCTAATTTATAGGGGGGAGGGGTCAAACACCTTGGGACAAGTTATGGATTAACGAAAGAGGGATATGAAAATAGGAACAAAGACTAAAAAAATAGAATGTAATTCAGGTATCTTAGCGAACGAAATTTTTCGCTAGATACTAGTCCTCATAATAAAGCTGAACTTACACAATAGTTTGAAGGCTTTCAAAGAACGTCTGAGGCTTTATGCAGCCATTGCAAAATCTCAAATCGGAAATAGATATAATTACGGGGGTTTGCAGTTAACCACGTGCTGTTGGTGTTTATTACTCTTAACGAAGTAGAATGACTGCATAAGCCTCTAGATCTCGGTCCATACAACCCCCGTGGCTCTGCCTGTATCTAGCGTTATATTTGAGTATAGTTATCGAAAATAGGATATATTCTCAAGTTTCAGTTTGATGTTTACAATCTAGTCGAAGCAAAGCTTGAGTAAAGGTTAGAGAACAAATCGGTTATTTGTGAGTACCATTTTTGTAATTATTATTACTGTAACTACTAAACGCGCAGGCACTGAAAAGGGTTTTGGCCAATCATGCATTCATATACTGCAGTTTTTTCAAATTGTTAAACGTTTGAATCTAGCGTTTATCAAATAGCAGTTTCCTAAAGCCCCGGCCAAACTTCTCGATTTTACGATCGATTTTTTCACTTGAGTAGAGATTTTTCACTCGAGTAAAAATTTGACTCGTTTGGCAACCTTGTCGAGCGAGTCGAGTGAAGTTTGATTTTGATAAAAAAATCCAGTGAAAAAAGAAGTTGTTGAGTGAAAATCGAATCGTTTGGCCACCTTGTCGAATGGGTCGAGTGAAAATATGCGCAGTAACTTGCCGTTGCGTGGGATTACTTGGACATACGAATCATTTCTCTGAAGCTGCAAGTGTCCTCCACGCTCAACTATGCGAAAATTTTCTCATAACATCCTTTCTCTTTTCCTCTTCTCATCAAACTTCTTGTCTTTTCTCTCTTAGGATAATCGTGTGACTCATCTTGGTCTGCCAAAACTTCCACTTAAATATACATGGCAGCCACTTTGCGCTTCTTTGCCGCTGGGTTTTTAGATTTGGCGCGCTTCAGCGACAGCTCTAGAAAGAGGCTGTTATAAAAATCAAGTGAAAAATCTTTTGGCAGCACAAATTGCAAACGAACTAATCGTGTCTCGTAAATGGATGTGGTCAGAGACGAAGCTATAATGTTTTTGGGGAGGGGAGGGGGGTACGAAGTTGAGACTTGCCGACAGAAGAGTGTGAATTTAGAGTGCAGCATTTTTGTCTCTTCCGTTATTGGCAATGAATTTTCTTAGCATTAGAACGTTTACTTTTTTTACAATAAGCTTTTATGCAATAATCTTATACGCGTTTTATTGAAAAAGCAACGAAAACAGAACAAGATTGCATCATTTGCCGACGAAGCTTTCCATATGATGAAAGACACAAGATTATTGCTGACGTAAACTTATGGCACTTTATCAAAATTTACAACCATAATGATAATTATTAACACCAGAATGATACTTCTCATTCAACCAAATAACTAGCTATCTGTGGCGGACTGGCTTAGAATTGCTCACCAGCCATGGAGAACTTAGTTGGGCCCTTTTGGGTGTGGCTTGAAGTTAGGGCGTGGTCATGAGAATCGCTGAGCTTCTTGATATCTTTCCCTAATACCATAGCATTTAACATGATGACAAACTAAACACTACATTTTCTTCGCATATAAGATGTAACAATTTTGTCCAAACCTCTTCCTCGATAACCTTTCCTATTTCATTTCCTTGCAAGAAAGTTTTATTCATTTTCTCCGAATGTTGAAAGTCATTTCCAAGGGGCCCATTTTCGTCAAAAAGGGGTCCTTTTGAAAGAATAACGCAAATTTTGACCAAAAATCGATTTGCACTAAAATTGCCTTATATAAATGAAATTTCCTTCGATTGGTAATTCTTCATGAAAATTCGAAGCAAACTCAAGGCCATTAATTTTCTTTTTCCAACATGAATCCTCCCGTCGTTTACAATGCTAAGCCAATGCTTCGGTTTTCCCATAACACATTTTGGTATCTAGTAATTTTCTTGCATATGATGCTCGGTTCGTATGATGTAGTGCACAGAGAATAAAGAAGAACAATACGATCCTAGGAACATCAGGAAGGAAATTCCCCGTAGAAAGGGAAAAACTTCCTTTTAACTGCAAAAATGCATTGATTTAATTAAGTCTGATTAGGCCTTAAGGTAACGCTTGGCAGAAAATCAAGATAACAGCAAAACATAAATTGATGCCATTTCTCAGATCATTGGGCAAAAGCAGCTATTTTTGCATTTAGGGAGTGCTGGAATCTCTCTATAAAAATTTTTTTTCTGATGTGTTCTTGACCGACTTCAGAAAAAGTTTTTGTGTTCTTACTTACACTGTTCTAAGTGGTGAGGTATTTTACAGGTTTTTAGACCAATTATTTATATATATAACATTATTGGACCGATGCAGAAAATATTGGGAACTGCGACACCCCACTAATATAGTGTCCCTGTCTCCAGTTTATTTTAAGTGGCAAAATAAATTGTTTCTTACAGAGAAATTCAAGATACATTTAGAGATTAAACGTAACATGAATTTATTTTCAATTTGCCGGAACTAGAGATACCAGCAAATACCCACTACTTATCAAAACCAACCGTACATTTGATCATATTTATGAATACTGGATATCCTTGTTTAGTTTCACATATCACACAGATTTCTAATGTAGCATTTTTGATTATCCCTTACATAATCCTCAATTGCTCACAACAAGAGCTGTCCTCCCCATGTACATTAGAAACTTTAGGTGGTTGGGCATGGCGCCTATGACACTCCTATAGATTTGGAATAGAGAAAGTGCCCCATATTTAACATTTACATTCTAAAGGCACATATAAGCAGTTATCTCATAGCTGATTGTAGAGATTGGAATTTATTTATCCTAATCAATGACTTTTATGCATTGATCTCTTTCAGCTTAATGTTCGTGTCTAAGTGCCTGCTATAATGTTTCAATATTTGAAATAATTTAAAATGACGTTAAAAACATTCTAATAATCATTGTATACCTTCAAATATTTCAAGAATTGTCTAGTCTTCTTGAACCCATAGGCCTTCAAACTGCATTTTACAATCAACTTTTGAAATCCACTTTCCTTTTCTTTACCCCTCTCTATATCTTTTTTGTTGCATTTTTTTAACTTAAACATGGAAACATGGCTCGATAGATTTCGTTAACTTTCCTTTCAATTTGAATTGATTCACTGACTGATGTTTGGTTGGTAATTTCATAGCCTAGAGACTGAAACTTCTTTTAGCGTTTTCAAATTTCTTCTTTGGTGTTCTAAATTACTTTCATAATTATTTTAATTACGTTGTTTCTTAAAAAAACTACCTTAAAAATTCCAACCCCAAAACCGGTTCATCCAAACCTCCCTATACTAGATTTTTGGAATTTCTCCATCCACTGCGATTAATTCAATCACCTTCTATCTCATAACTGAGGGTAATTGTTACGGGCCAGCTATGATGAATAATTTGTGTGTTATTGTAAAATATAACAAATTCTAATGTTAATAAATACTTAACAAATCAATATCTTTATGTTAAGGTGATTGTTGCACGAGAAGATAAGAGAAACTACGAGAAGACTTATGTTCCTGTTATCATCATGAAAACAATTCTTTCCATCATCATCTTCATTCTTTTATCGCCTGGTAAGTAACAATGTTTCAATTTTTGACAATTCATTTCTCGCCAGTTTAGCAAAAATGTTGGGATTCTGAACATTCCCAAAGAGGGGTTTGGTCCTTTGAATACACCTAGACTACACCCTATTACTCTATCGCTGATTGCAGACAACAAGGGTCCTGTTCTTAAAGAAATAGAACCGTTTAGAAATAAATTTGTTTATACAGGTGGTGCTGTATATACAATGTACCATCATAGTTCGAAATTGCACCTTCATTATATCAAAGCTCATTTCAGTGGAGCCATTCTCATATTTGGATGTAATATAACTTTTCACGTCAGAAAAGGCAGCATTATCAAAAACCGTGCAGTCGCAATGGGTGGAGCTATTTGGGTTAGTGGTCGCATCAGAGTTCAAGTATTTGCATGTACATTTGAAGGTAACCCATCTCTCATTTCCAAGACAGTCATACGTTGGTGCAAAATTTGCATCCCATGTAGACACAATGCCTCATGACACCCGTAATAAGGAAAACTGCATGTTTATTGTTAATACTACGTTTAGAAAAAATTCAGCAATTACAGAGAGTGAAGCAGTCTACTCTACTTTTCGACTTGTGCTGGTCAATGGATCTGTAAAATCTCAAAAACGACCAAATGTTAATTCAATGCAAATGAACTTGATAAACGGCCTCAATGGTTGCATCCTCAAAAATCTTCATTTCACCCGACAGCAACAACACGAAAAAGGACTTTTATCCCTCGGACTATTTTTCCTTTTCATGTCGGACATGGCCACCAAACTATTACATTTTAGACAATGCGTACAAATTCGGTGCCAAAATGCAAAGCAGATGCATACCATGTCATGCAGGAGCAGAATGTAAAATGGGAATAATTCGTGCCATAGATAACTTCTGGGGATGCTTCGACCCAATGAATATTATGAAAATCATCAAACTGCCGAAAGACTATGGTTGCACAGGTGAAGAATGCGTTACTTTCAACTCATGTAGCAAATTTCGGAAAGGCAGACTTTGTGCTACTTGTGAACGCGGATACAGTGAAAGCACTATGTCAGCCCATTGCATCAATGATGCCAAATGCAACAGAACTAATTTCTGGCTTGTGGGAACATTAGTTTATATATTCTACTTATTATTCTTCCTATTCAAAATGGAAGTGGTTGCTTTCGCTAAGTCACAGATTGCGTTGTTAAAACAGCTTTTTATCACTGTAAATGAAGACAAAATGCCAATCATTGCCAGGGAAGAGCCACACGTGGATGCAAGATTGGAAACTCTGAACAGAAGCGCAGAAGAATTTGTAAGACATGATCAAAGAGTTTCTACAAGGGCAACAGAGGCAGGTCTCGTCTATTTGGTAAATAGAAGTGCGAACGATAACAGCGAAACGCGACTGCAGTCAGACTTGTCTCCTTTCGAGTGTAACGATTCTGGCGCCGAGAACTTTCCGAGAGAAAACGATGATTCGAACACATTTGCTGGTTTCTTAAAAATCATTTTCTTCTTCTATCAGATTGAACATATCCTGAAAACATACGGTATTGATACAAACATGAATACTTTTGAAATTCTACGTGGCTATTCAAGAAGACTTTTTGAAATTTTAAGTACATCAAAGGAATCTATTTCTTGTGCTTTACTTCTTTTAACGCCATCCTTGAAAGTGACTTTGAAGCTCATTTTCAACGTATCTATAATAACAGTTTTTGCTGGCATCATTGCTGTTCTCCCTCTTTTTGGATTTATTCAAAAGAGCTCACGAACACTGGACTCAGAGCTTCAACATGAGAAATTCAAATCGAGAGTTATCCACACACTATTTGAGGTAGTTTTATTGAGCTATGCAGGTATAGCTAACTCCTTGCTCAGTTTGATAACATGTGTTGAAGTTGGTTAGAAGCAATTTCTCTACATTCAAGGAGACATCCAATGTTTCAATGTATGGCAATACGTCTTGATCGTCATTATCATTTCTTGGGTAGCACCATTTTGCTTCTTTGTGTTCTGCTTGCCAAGCCTTCTCAAAAGACAGATCTTAGGCCATCGTGGCGTTTTCTTGGGATTCGCTTTACCTCTTCCATGCTTATTTTATGCTGCCTTTCATGCCTTCCATCTCAATTGCACACACCAGGAAAACGTGCCTGTGCATCTGAATGAAAAAGAGGTTGCCAATAGGATGCTGAGCATGATCACTGGTTTTTTTCAGGAAAGATTCTTTACAACAGCGATATTGGGAAGCAGTCTGCATCTTTCAAAGTTTGAAAATTGTTGAGGCGAGTGCATTTATCCAAGACCAAATTAATAAAAGATTCGCAATACTCACAATATGCATTTTGTTTCTAATGTAACATTCTCCCTGAGGTCTGCCCCTGGCCTCTCTACATCCATATCCAAATGTTGCTCACCCCACAAACTTAAATATACGCTGCAGCGTCCCTTCTTTCAGCAATCTGGAAGCAATAGAGGTGACGATGAAAAGTGCCCTTCTAAAATTAATACCCCCTAAGTTGCAAATGTAACTGTGCACCCATTAGAACTCCACTCTCTATTGACCATTGGCTGACCTAACATGCATATTCCTTTCTAATAGCACCCCCTTTCTTTTGAAAATTGACAGATATGCATTCCCCCTTTGTATAAGCACCCCTTGAGAATTGGCTGATATGTACATCCCCGTCAGTAATCACCCCCTTCTATTAGAGACACTAGAGTAGACTCATCAGTTACTTTTTGCTATTATGATGTTGATTTGAATGAATATCACAAAAAAGTTGCTGACCTTTCTTGTTGTTGTTGTTGTTGTTGTTGTTGTCACATATATGATCTTATTAAAATAATTTCCCAATTATTTTTTCAAATAAAACATGTTTGACATTTACAATAAGCATAAAAGTCCCTTTTTGCGAAAAAAAACCCAAACCAAATTAAAATTCGTTTAAGCTCACTACACGGGGTACGTCCCCCTCCTTGTAAAAATCGCAAAATCAGCATACATGAAGCATTCCGTCATACGGTTACATGCACATGTTTCTCTTCGGCAACCAGTATGTTAATGAAGATTCGTCAAAAATTCTGGGTAGGAGTAGGTCATTATCAAGTTCAATCGTCTTATTCATAAACTGTCTTGCAGTAGATCTCAAAGGGGATTTGACCTTTCTCAACTTTTCTAAATTTGCCAATGTGTTCAAAAGGGCGCTTCCCAGAATCTGAAGAGTGAGGCTTGGCCCCCTTTCGGCACCTAGCCCCTCCCCTGCTTTGCAAGTCTCGTCTCTCGGTAACGACGAACGTTTTTCAAGCTTAGCGAAAATAAGAAGTAGATCATGCAAAAAGTTAAGTCATATACTTAATTATGTATTTAGGGTTTCTGCGCATGAGAAGCACCATATTTTACACGGATCTTAGTAAATTAAATATTGCACACTCACTGTCACTTTTTATATTTAAGCAATGAAAAATTAAAGACTAATAAGATATATTTACGAATGCGTGGATGCAACGAATCATATCTTTGATTTCGTGCTGGGCCGAATCATTGAAGAATTTAATGTTTATGTTAAACAAAAAATTGTAAGGAATTGCGAATGTCGATAAAATCATTGAAATCATTGCAAACGTCGAAATTGTTTGAGATTCAGCTTCTAAATTATTAATAAAAGCTGTGATGTATAATAACATCAACATGCTTGCAATACGAATTCATCTCTTTCGAGGCTTTTCTGGAAAAATTAATAAAAAGGATGAATAAAAAAAGAAGTTAAGCGCCGAAGTCAATTTTTTAATTTAAAATAGACAAAAGCTGAAGGGTCATCGGTTGTTGATCAGAAAAGAAATTTTATTAGATGACCCTAAGTTTCAAAATGCGTAAGAGCAAATAATTGGTGGCAACTTCCACACATTTTTAAGAGATTTTTATAAAAGCTACATGATGTAAAATATGGAAGAAGGGAACGTAGATAATATTACATTTTTTTTGCCACTTTTCATAGACAAGTGTAGTATACTTCAATCAGTATTGATTGTTGTTAAGAGGCCCGCCTCGATCTGATCAAGGACTTGGATTCTAGTGAGAAAAACATGGCGTAATTATTAAGCGTGCTTTACTTAATTAGTATTGAATCCAGAAACATCGTCATTGTCCTACACGAATACACAACAAGAGGTATACAAAATGTCATTTATCAGCTGCAAATTGATTTGTGTAAGATCTATCAAGGCCCCGGGGGCTTATTTAGTTGTCAAGGTTCTCAAAGGGGCTCGATAGAGCTTCTAAGGTATAAGAAATAAAAGTCAATCGCTCTAAATGGAAAAAAAAGAAACATTGAATCGCTGCACTACCCAGATCTCGTATTTGGAAATTTCTTAGCTTCTTTTGATGGCAATGATCAATTTTACTTAAAACTGCTGTTGTTAGCTGTTGTCTTTTTGTTTGAAAAAGGAATTATTTGAGTTGAGCCATTGTTTTTCTGTGCAATTCAGATCTAGCGAAGACGTTTCTAATGCCAAGATTAGAATACAGAAACATAATCGAGGAAGAAAAACGCTTCGAGCGAATAAATTTTTATCAAGTTGAAACCCAGTAAAAAATTTACATGGGCTTGAAAAATAAACTACATGCAAAATGTAGCCGTTGAGTTAACAAAATATATACAGTTTACGACAGGGCATTTTTAAAGAAACTTGCAATACTGAGGAAAGTTTGCAAAATGGGCTAAAGAGTTATACCAAAAACAAGCAGACGGGTCTACTCTGCAATAGAATACACTTTAGTATTCTATTTAGCATATGGATATTGCAAAGTGCCAATCTACGGGGAAAAATTACGATAGGGGGGAACTTTCAAATCCTCCTCTATCTACATGGCGTCGTTGCACCCTCGCAGGGTTACGCTTCACTGCGTGGCCTCGTGCGCCTCCACAGGACCGCTTCCGCTGCGCAGGTAATGCAGTAGGTCCCCTTCATATCCCGCTGACTCGCTTAAATAAGCAATAGTGTTATAAGATAGTTCAAGACTCAAGATAAGAAATCTTCGAGAAAACGTCTTTCAATATTTTGCAATAATTACAAACTGAATGCAATAAACAACAATAAAATCTTATACGAATGTGCACTTGTTTTAAACCAAGCCTGGCTTTGCATACATTGGAAGATGATAATCATTGTAGTTCAAAAAGCTGAGCAGTCTCTGCTCCACCAGTCGTTTTGACCGACTTGTTTTGTAAGCAGCTCCGAGTAGATCACGTTGCTCTTTGGAAAGCTAAAAAAGCAAAATCAACATGAATATTGCATTAATTTAAATCTTGAAAGCGCCTAGCCTATGAACCTGTTCCCTACAACAATTGCAATAATTTACTTTTCATTTTATTTGTCATCTCAGGCTATATTCATCATAGCTTGTATCCAAATTTTAGACACGTCAGTTACCGTGAAGAGCCAAAATATTTTGGCAAAGGAAATAACTGTGGTAAAGAAGAAACGTATTTAATTCATTTTTATATCTATATTAATTTATTAATTTATTCATATATCATATATCCATCTATAATATTACGTCTCGACTTGCGTCATAATCAGTTATATCTTAAAAGTTGAAGTCTTTTTCTTGAGTATCTATTTAATATTTAAACATTCCTGTGGTAGAGCTAATGCATATTTCATATGAAATAATAAAATAAAATAATAACTATTAATATCATATATCTTTATTATTCATTACATTTATTTGATTCATAATTTATAGCTTATAATTCATAAGTTGTCTTTAATTTTTGCATCCATAGTTTTGTGTACAAAAGATAGCACATAAGTTTGCCGTAAAAACGTTCCACGTATCTGAGTTTATTTTATTACAACTAAGGTTGATGCACAGTTCATCCATTCATTCATTTATTCATTGAATATTTTGACTGGGCGTTTTTCAACTATTCTCCACATTGCTTTTGATTTCTTTGCGGGGTACCTCGGGATCACTATTAACAATGTCAAGCGTCCATTGAATGCACTTCAAAGCAAGTAGGTTAGAACCTTCTGCAATGAAAAACGTGTGGGCCATAATACCCACCTCTTCCAACGAAGGAAATACCTGTTACGAATAAGCCAATTGAAAACACAAAACTAACTGAGAAGCAAGTATCAGTTCTTGTTTGAAAGACTATTCTGAGACGGTTAGCAGATGGTTGGCAGATTTGAGAGTAACCATCATAAAATATTAAAATAACCCTCGAAATCATCTTAGCTAATTACACTTTGACAGTTTGATACTTATATGAGGTATTTAATCTATGGACAGCTAAGGCTAGACAGATTCAACTTGTTTTGATAGTTCTGTTAGCGGCCTAGGCATTTCGTGTATATCTTCATTAAGAGTTGCAACAAAAGCGTTTTCAGCAGGGACGAACGCAAGAGATAAACAACAAGATTTACCACAACGCTGCATTTATTTCGAAAGGTGCGTAAACATTTCGTTTCATAAAATTGTATTAATTGATTGCTAAAGGCTGCTCAAAGTAGTTGATATTTGGTGTAAGGAATGGGACGATAAAGCAATCAGGGTCTGTGCCGGTTTTTTTTTGGTACATGGTATAGGCAAAATATAACAAACCCAATATTTTTCAATCGTCTAACAAAGGGCCTAACTTAGCATTACATCTATCAGTATGACCCGAGACATGTAATCTCACATTAGACAAAATTACATAAAAACTCAAATTGCATGTTTAGTTTTGTTACAATAAATGAAATAAGATAGGCAATATTTTGCTCTATTTCCGTTTGATCAGGCACAAGAGATAATAAACAATCATCTCAAGGTAACGCAAAGATAATGCTTGGGATCTTCTTATAGGATAGAAAATGTAACCAATTTTATGGTGGTTTGCGCTTTATATAAGATAAAAAATCCACGATAGAAAATGCAAAATAATTTTATAAGGAATAAATACAGAAAAAGCAATTTGCTTTTAGTCGATGATATTTCTCTATCTTTAGTGAAAATAATTCTGCACTGCCTATTATTAAGAACGGCGATTCTCTATTTTTGGATAAACAAGGAATTATCTCTGTTTGATGACCTTCTTACAATGAGAGTCGATGAATAAACAAATACAGTAACAATACAAACGACGAAAAACATGACGTCAAGTGAATTGATAATTAGCTAAGCATTAAGATATTGAGACAAACGTAAACATATGTCGTGAAAATGACATTTTGTTACTATCTATTATCTGTTACCACTCTGAAGAAGGCAAACATGCCAGCGCGATATATTAGGCTATTCACTTCAATATTTTGATATCAATTATCATTAAACACATATTGTCTTGTTTTTCACGGTGTCAGTATTTCTTTGATTTGCTTAAAATATTTAAATTAATTTTAAAATCGCAATTCATAAGAGATTTAGATTAAACTGTTTGTACAAGAAAAAGCGATGTATTCTTGTGCTAAAAGTCTTATATGATATAAGATAAAAGGTTAGCTTAATAAATTAACTTTTAAAGATCATAGACGATAAACGACTAGTACTGATTCGAATGACCCTTGTGTTTAAATCTCAAGAAAACAGTTAGTACACTTTTACAACAAAACAATGAAAATTTTAGAATAGGAATGGGTTCTGCGATATGTTTAAAAATTCAACTTAGTGAACATCAAGGAAACACTCCTGCAGCTGTTCAGCGAGTTGCAATATTCCTTCTATAAGTTTAAGAAAATAACTTGCTAGGTATTCTGCTTTCAAGACATGAGATTTTTCATACGAATACGCTGCAAATCTAGAAAAAGCTCAATTTAAGCTCAAATTCGAGGCCGTGCTCTTTGTAAGCATCCTTGTCTTATTCATGGCTAAAACTAAAAGAAATATGTCAAAAAAGAACAATAGCAAGAACTTACAGCCAGATCTTCTTCTATTATCTTACGAACCCTTTCTTCCAACGATGCATTCTCTCCGCTCTAAAGTTGAACGATAGAACAGAAGTATTTATTATCGGTCAATAAATATATCGATGAAACAAGATTGCTTGAAAGATACTGCATTAACAGCTTGGACCATACTCCATTTGAAATCAAAAGCATAGCCTCACACAACATGAATAGTAAAACTTACAAAATTTGTCTGACAAAACTATCAAAGATTTTGATGATAAATTATAAATTAACAAGATAAATTCAGCTAAGAAAAACGATTTTATATGCCTTTAAAGATTATCATTTCATTCTCTCTATGCAGCTTGTTGCTAACTTACTTTCAAAGTTTTCCTTAAGTTTTTGATATCATACTTAAGAACCATGGAAAGCGGAGACTAACACCTTGAATAACTTAAACATTATCGAAAATGAAATCCTTTGACTAAAATAATTCTATATTTTAACTATAAAATCAGGTCAAGACATTCTTCAGCTAAAACAACATTCTGCATAAGTCTGCAATTTAATCAGAATATCAATCATAGTCTCTTGGGAGCACTCTGTAAAAGATAAGTAATATTTGTTGGGTAACAATGATAACATGATTCGCTCTAAAAAAATTTTTCTTTCTCCTCTATGCTGACACGCTACAACATTGGATAATGTACTAAAAAAACGGGTCGAAGTTAAGAACATAAGTACTACAACGCTTATTACAATATTGAAAGTAAAAGGCAGCTGAATAGATACTCAAAACAAACCTCTTTTTCTGCCAATATTTCATGTATTTCTGTGCGGAAATCGTTGAATCTGTCGTGGAAAATTGCAAGGCACCAAGACTCGCGGAAAAAACTACAGGTAAAAAGAACGTTGCATGTTAACGGGATTTATAAAATAATGCTTTCTTGCTTTTATCGACGAAGACGGCAATGATGATGATAATGATAAAGATAATGATGATGATTACAGTTATGATTACGATGATGAGAATGATGATGATGATGATGATGATGATGATGACGCTGAAGATGACGCGGACGATGACGATGATGACAGATGATAATAATAATGATGATGATGATGATAATGAAGATGTTGATGATGACGCTAACGATGACCTTAACCATGAAGATGAGAATGAAAACGTCGATGACGATGATTATGATGATTATGATTTCTACATAATAGTTCTACGTAACTTCGTCTCTGTCTACAGTGATAAAACGTGATGTACTTACTTACCTGTAGAAATCTTTTATTAGACCTTCATCATATCTTTGCGCCAAATTATTTAGGTATCTCTCATGAATGCCATACAAACAAACCAGGTTTTCAATGTCAATCTCCTAAAATTAAACATTAATTGAGAAGGCAGATCTTTTACGACAATACTATTTTGGCAACTTCTCCTAACCAAATACTTGATTTTTGAGACAAGCAGAATAATTCTTTGAATAAATCGGCTATTAAATTAATCTTTGCTTTTGAATTGTAACATAGTCACAAAGCTTTGTATAAGGTAGCTTAAGAAAATGTGAATATTCTAGATATATTTGAGCCTATTTTGCTTATAAATTTGCATTTAGAACTTGATAAGCAGCAATTGAAGTCTAAGTAATTACATTAATCAAAATGTGATACTTTGGTGAAGGTTGAGCAAGGTAGTCGTTTTGATATAAGCTATATTCTTACAAAACGTTTGAGTGTGCAAATTGGCTAGCAAGATCTTGTTAAGATAAATTATTACTCAAGGCTTCTAGCAAGAAGACCGTTAGACGCAGGCTGAATAGAAGAAAGGCATGGTAAGCTAGCCAAGGAAAGACAACAAACTTCCTCTCAATGTCCAAGATTCTGGCTTTTCAATGAGAAAAGTATCAGTAAGGATCAAGAAAGGTGACATCATTAGTCAATGCGAAAAAGCACGTGTCAATTGGTAATTTTTTGAGGCGAAACGAAAAAAAGTGGCCTAAACATTGGCAGAAAATTTTGTGAATTGCAAGATTACTCCACTTCAAACAGCAGCTTTTAAGGGACTGATCCTATTTTACAAATAAATTGCTCCTAAGCAATGCTTAGTGAGTGAAAGTAACTCTAGACAGTATGCAGACAATTCCAAATCATTGTCGCTTTCAGTTAATCTCCAATATTAATTTTTGGCTTCAAATAATGATGTTCTTCCCATTAACAAGTTGATATCGTGTTTGTAGAGCATATGGCCAAATATAAAGTTGAATCAATCATACGATCTATGCACAGTTTGAAAGTTTAAAGAATTGCTAGAGGGTGATATTTTTAGCGCATCGCTATATGAATTAACTTTTGGTAATATCAGAATTAATTTTCAGATTATGTGGCGATATCATATCTCTTTAAGAAGTCTTCAGCTAAAATTCACAGTTTTGAAAAGTATCTAAATCTTGAAAACTGAGCTAAGACTGCGAAAAGGTAACATAAATGTCATTCAAATTCAACCATCGCAGGTAGAGAGATACAGGGGAAGGGTTGCGGCTTTGGAAGAAATTACTACATGAGTTTACGTACCTAGGGAAGGTTTCAAATTAAGCAGGCAAAATATTTTAACGGGCACAAGACACATTTGATAAACATTGAGACTTTTCAATTCCTAACAAGCAACTTTTTTCATATCTGATGGTAGCGGGCTGAGATCGGAGCGATCACTGAATTGTAGTGTACCTCAGTTTAATAATAAATAATAGTAATAAAATGAAGATATCAACGAAATTTACCTTTTTAGATAAGCATGTTATTGTCTCTATCGATTTGTATTGATTTAAATGCAACCTGAAATATTCGTCGCCATCAGCAGCTTGTGTTTCCAATGCAACTCCCTAAAGTATAAACAGGTTCAGTTCAGTTCCTATTTTCAAATTCCTCTACGTACAACTCTAACTAAAACACTTTTAATTACATACAATAGTTATGAATTACATAAATAAATTACAACATACACACATAAAAACAAGCAATAAATGACAATTATGTCAGAAGTTGTCTGCATGGGAATCTCTTGAGGATAGTCTCACTCAATAGGTAAACTACACGAGGAGAGAGAAGCCCTCTTTTTACAAATGGTTTTGAATAATTTCCCATGTGGCAGAAAAAATACATTCTAGATATAGATTTTGATAGCTGACTTGCAATGAATATTTATCAAATGATCTGGTCTGATAAATCTCATCATTCCATGGTGAATTTCAGAGAGAGCCAGCAAGGGCCCCGAGGTGAAAATAGCGACGGCCTCCCGGAGGTTGCACTAAAAAGTGTCATGTTGGCATTACAAAATAACTCTTTCAATAGAAAATTTCCCCATTTTATTGCATAACTGTTATTTTAGAACTAATTGTAACGCCAAAAAGTTCAGGCTCCTGAGAGGCCCATAAACATTATTTACACTCACGACCCGAGCTCCGTGGTAGTTACCCCTCCTCTCCCCCCCCCCCTCTCGACGGCACAGGTGCCATCTTCATGTAGTAAATACACAAACGCACGAAAAACGAGGATGCTGGGACGAGGGGGCCTTTCACCCCTCTTAACAGTTGATTAAATGGCCCCATTTTATCGTTTTCTTATTTGTTTGGCTTACATTTTGTTACTCTACCCGTTTTACCCCGCTTTAATTCCCGTATCCCTGACCAGTAATAACATTAGTAAATAAACCTGGTAAATAGTGTCACATACATAGTCTGCATGAGCAATCAATGATTCCAAAGGTGTTGGTAGTGATGCTTTGCCCGAATGTAAATAATTGTAACCACCTAAAACAAACAAGATTCATATATAGACATGCATATTCTAATTAAAATTATCGTTGCTCTGTCTCTATCTTGCTTAACAGTTCTCGATGTCATGTACACAGAATAGGCTAGAAATTCCAGATGGAAATCCTAATTGGAGGAGATCCGATGAACTCCAAATTGAGTTCTCTGAGCCTCCTCATATTTCATCGGCTGTATCCGTTTCGTCAACAATGTTCCACCGTAGTAAATAAAAAGAGGACCTCATTCAGTTTACTATGGTTTCACTACTAATACATAGGCATATACTAGAATTGCACCACGCGTAAAATACCTTAATCTGAGCTCTAAATGAATAAAAAACAAGATTTACCTGGTAGAATAGCTGTTTGAATTTTTGGTTTGTAATAAACGGGTATAAGTTTCTCATTTAACGTCTCCTCGTTAGGATGGTCTTCCAATGTGGGGTCGAAAACATTTAGCAGAGATTCTGCGAGCTAAAAAGACAAAGAAATGATGTCAAATCATATACTTAAGGTTTTTAGCATTTAAGTTTTTTAACCTTCCAAACACTACAAAAGCTACCATCAATTACGTTTCAGGGGTGGGCAGGTTTTTATTTTATAACCTTTGTTCCTTAGGCAAAATTTTATACCTTTCGGAAACTTTTCGACGCAAAATTGTGTTCTATTGTGCCAAAAGATACCCTCTGTTCTGTTATATGCCCCCCCCCCCCTGTCGGGAAACCTAGCCCTTCCATCGGGACAATCCTGGCGCTACCTCTGATCCAAAAAAGTCACTCAAAAGCGAAAAGTGCAAACAAGCCAAGATTCTGCGGAAAACTCTATAAGCATTTCTTGTAAACCTGGCGTAAAATAAGTTTTTAGGCGCATCTTCATTTAAATCACAATCAGCAAAAGGTAGAAATCGAATTTTAGGATGAAAAAGTCTTAAGCATTTTCATCTGATGAAATAAGATGATACCCATATCATATATGTAGATTTAAAAAATATTAATGCCGAAAAATATAACGAATTCTAAGGGACTTTTGACATCCAAGAATAGGTAATAAATAGTGGTTCATCTACAATGAAATAACTTAGAGATCATTGCTTTATTTTCGTAGCCATAAAATAACCAAGAATTATCTGGAATCAATATGAATCTCGTCCACCAACTGAATATCACATAAAGGACTTGACCAGTTGGTGGAGATCTTGGTAAAATAAGGACCCTGTGGTGCGAGCTTTGACAGGCTACTTGCCGCTGTTGTTGTTCCCACAGCCAATGTTCTAAGTATTTACCATTATTATGTATCTCTTTGGCGTCCAATGCAAAACGGGCCTAAGCATTTATCTTTGAAAAAAGTACGTTATAATTTGTATTACTGCATCATTTTGTATTGGTTGTATTTGGGTATATGCCAAAAACTAGGGGGTTGAATATGATGTGATATTTTGCTTCTTCTGAGTTCCATCTTTGATATGCAATTTAACAGTTCATAGGTAGCATCTTAAGTAATTTTTTATTATAGGCTTTTATATCAAATCGATAAAGGCTGGATGCGGGACTTCGCAAAGCGACGATAGATTGTGCAATCAAAAAAACGCTTACAAATAAAAAGCAATTATGCTTAGATCTCGTCCTTCGTTTTCCTTATCTAGATTGACGCGGAATTCATGCTGCTTCCATTAGAAGCTTCTGTAGGTTGCAAAGCAATGAAGCGATAGGAACATCACGAACAAATGAAAATCTCTCCTGCAGGACAAATGAGGCGCATCTTCGTGAGAAATTCAAGTCTCTATTTTGTGTAACACGGCGTTAAGTCAACGATTATTTCTTGTCCTGCTTTGCATTTACATTAAAATTTCAGGACAGGCTGAGATAAGACCACCAAAGCATTTGATTTTAAAAGACCATCTCATCAATATGCCTGATTAGATTTCACAACATATTGCATTCCTGAGACTTTCTTCGGTTTTAACGGGTATTTAAGCAGATCTAGGAGCCTAGAAATGTTGGGTTACGTTCAGTGGATGTTGATTTTTAGGTCAAAATTCCCATGTGAACAGCGTGAAGGTGTGAAAGAATCTGACCTTAAATGGTTTTATCTTATAACAAACCAAGCAAGAGCCTAACTGACTGAAGTTTCAGAAATTTGTCGGGGATCTTCAACTTAACGCTTCGATCAATCCATATCTGATTTCGTGTGATTACTACCCCCCCCCCAAGTACTTTCAGCTGAAAGAAATGATGTATGCTTAGTAATTGCACCTAGGCAATGTGATAGGTTTGGAAGCTGAATGCCAGTGGAGAACCTGTGGCCTAGAGGTCAGTGAGTAAGACATTGGCATATACCCTTTCACCCCGGTGATACCACACTTGTACAGTAGCAACTGATAAGTTTGGTTAGATTGCAAGGGGGTACTATAATTGATGCCGTTGGGTCAAAGAAGCCTTACCAATGAATGACAGACGAATCAAGCTATTGAAAGCATCAGTCCCTCTACTAATAAATACCCCATTGTTATTAAAAATCAAATGTCATTTGGCTCCTTCAGAGATGAAAGGGATAAACTAAACCCTCACCTAATCTTACCAATGACTTATATTCTCTAAAACTTTCCAATGATTTCTAATCTCGTATAAACATTGTATAACCGGGAGGAGTCAGAGCCACTCCACACCATTTCAATGGGAAGGAGTGTAAAGCGTTCAAATTCCGACCAATTGGGCGTGAACTAAATCTAATAGGTCCATGAACATTTTAGAGCAATCTGACCCACAAAACCAACCTTAACGGCAGTTTATCAATAACATACATCAATCGAGCTTTAGAATTGAAAACCAGGTGTGATACACTGAATGTAGGAACGGGCCTATGAGGTGCATTGCGCAACAGACTAAAAGTGACTTTTTGCTCGAAACGAAAAATAATGAGTGTGATTGGAATGAGTTTCTGTATCTAAATGTGGATTGAGCAAGACTTAGATGGAAAAACAGTACACCGAAGGTTCAAAAAAGACTGTGAAAGGAATCAGAAAGATTAATTGGCAGTTCAATAAACAGAGGTTAGCAGTATTAGTTACAAGGAATCCAGTAGCTCTGTGATTTTTCAATCAGCAAAGACAGTGACTAAATTGGCAGTAAATTCTCTCAAAACAATTTCGTCATTAAAGCCGTTTTCTGTGGAAGGAAATCCCGGATAATAGTAAAAACAAGTCCGAATCGAGACTTTCAGACTGCAGCAAAAAAAGAATATGTCTAATTGTAAAGGGAGATTTGAAAAGAAAAAGGAATTTTGGAAAGCATTTCACAAAGAGAAGTAACTAGCTGCCTGCCTTGACATATTAATACCCAATATCCTGAGAAAATTGGCTAAAGTTGGTAAAATCTGTACATAAACATGTCAATGCAAATGCTGATTATTATTATCATTATGATATGCATACCTTGATTCCAACCTCTTTTGAGTTGTACAAGACATGGCTCCTAAAAATGAAGATTTTATTAAATGCAAAGAGGAGGTAGAAATAACTAACCAAGGAGTCAATTGTACATAGTAGAATCTGCGTTTCGTGCCGTCACTACACATTATAAATACAGGAAACAGCCCATAAGCCAGCAGAAATTTCTAGGGGAGGGGGGGGGACTAAAGCCAAACCCCATGAAGCACCTGGGATGGACGCTAGAATATCAAAGGGGAAGGGTATTTCTTCTTCAAATTCTTATGCTAATACATAGTTTTATGGAGAGTACGTCGTAACATTTCTTCTAAAGAGAGTGATACTAGACGAAAAGCTGCGAGAATATGGTAATGTACTATGCATAAATAGATTTCCATTATTTCGAAGCCCATGACAGGCAAAAGTGGATTAGAGGAGGGTTGCCAGAAGAGATAATATAAGATCGATACTCCTTTCGCAGTGTTGGCATGGAAGACATTCTACTAGGACATAAAGTGGGATTATAGTTTAGTTTAATCCAGAAGCATGACTTAGCTTGTCTAAAAATAATTTTCTCATCCAAAGCTTTTCATGGTATGAAAATGCAAATAATTGATGGAAGGGAAGTGGTTGCTGGCAAAT